>CANJKZ010000792.1:0-472252 GCA_947471745.1 Closterium sp. Naga37s-1 | reverse complement strand
GGGGAACCCTTCCCCCCTTCACCAGGAAAGCCTTCGCCGCGCGTATTGGTGCTCGTGTAGGATGAGAAACAAACCCCCCTTTCCAATAATTTCGGCGGAAGTACGTCGTTTCGGCAGCGACGTTGCTGGCCTGCTCAAGTCGAGTCTAGGAAATTATTGTTAGCCTCCTCGTGCGGCGATGTTTTTCAACCGCGGTTCGTTCGATTACGTTGTCACAGGCAAAAAAGACGACGTACAAAAGGCGACGACGTCAATCACATACCAATTTCCCTCTGCGTTTTACATTTCTTTGGTTCAATCCGTTCCGATCTCAGTCCGTTTCTTTATCCGTGGCTAGCAGTTACCAGAAGCTTTGTCCGCCATGGCTCGTGCGTCTCTCTTCTTCGTGAATGTAACAATCGCCATCGTCGTCATCTCTTCGCTCATCTGCATGCCGCGCGCGCTCGCTGCTGATGGCAGCTTGCCTGAGGTGGAAGTTGCAGCCAACGGGGCTGAAGTTCAAGATTTGGCGAAATTCGCCGTGGCTGAGAATAACAAGCGAAAGGTATGTTACACCCGACCATGTTTTACCTGTTGAAACTTCGGTGGTAAGATAAAGTTGGAGAGATTTGTCGTGACAGGCAACAAACAGGAGGTACTCCCACATCCGAGAGAGGAATTGTGTGTGTGTGTGTGTGTGTGTGTGTGTGTGTGTGTGTGTGTGTGTGTGTGTGTGTGTGTGTGTGTGTTTGTGTGTGTGTGTGTGTGTGTGTGTTCTTCTTTATTTTTTTCCCAGAAACCAGGGCGCACATTCTGTATCGTATCCTAAACATCTAAATCGATTGCACACAACACATGAACCTCCCACGCATGCACGCAAGCGCACACACCCAGACGTTTTGGTGCAGGTGGAGCATCACACTCACATCCTCTCACTATTCTCCCTCTTGCCCTCCTCTCTCTCTCTCTTCCTTTCTCCCTCTCTCGCTCGTTCTCCCTCTCCCTCTCTCCCTCTCTCCCTCTCCGTCTCTCCCTCTCCCCCTCTCACTCTCCCTCTTTCTCTCTCTATCCGTCTATCCCTCCCTCCCTCTCCCTCTTTCCCTCTGCTATGGGAATTTCAGGTGACAAACCTTCGGTTGGTGTCTGTGTCTAAAGCATCTCAAACGTTTAACAGCAAAACTGGATCCATCACGTGGAAGATTCTTCTGATAGCCGACAAGCCTGGCAAAGGATTTCCTCCCACCAAGTTTTGGCACTGGTCGTTGAAGTGAAAAAAAAAACGGTAAAAACCAGGGTCTTAATTTCGTTTGAGGAGCTCAAACTCAAATAGATTCTATAATGCGGAAATTGCTGGCATGAGGTAATAACTTTGTAGCAAAATAGCATGGGTAATGTGAGCTTATGGTAAAGGTTGTGGATAACGATAGGGCTTGTAGTGAATCTTGGTGATCCTCTCCATTTGCTATGGTCCATCAATTTGTGTTGAAATGCATCAGCATTACAGATTTATTTACAATATTCAAGAAAGAATGGCATGGTACTGTGGTACACAGCTTGTCGTGCTCTTAGTATGTATCACTAGCGCATACAGTAACTCAAAACTATTTCCAAAACTATCCTTGGCGGACCTCTTCGCTTCCAACCAGGCCCATAGATTTCTTTTGGGTCACGCTGAAAATCAGAGTAGTCCATCAGACGATGTACGCTGATAATCAACTAAAAACAGCCCAAAACCCATTTTCACACTAGAACACTACTGGGTTTTCTTGAAAAGGGGCTGAAATTCAGCCTTGGGTCAGAAAAAAACGCTGAAAAAGGCTCAATCATCGTAAAAGGGCTGCAATCTGAGGCCCTGCTTCCTGTTGGAAACAAGTAACTTAACGCTTCTGATGTGTCGAAACACCGAACTACAAACGAGGCGAACTACAGAGGAACAACGGCGAGTCAACGATCGGAGGTTGACAAGTGAAGCAACCGCTGGAGGTTACGCGAAGGTCAAAGGTCAGCGACCTTTGACTTGACAAATAAAGCACGACAGCAAGGACAAACAACTGACTCGATACTGAGCAGTTGCCCGAGTCGTCAATGTATCAAACCGCAACAGCAACAGTAAAACAATTATTTGCTGCACCTTTTCATATTCCTTGTACTCTTATAAAAGCTTGTATCTTCTTGCTTGAATCAATTCATCTTGCCCTCACATACTAGCGCAAGGTGGTTCAACACTTGTCATTAAAACGCTTCCGCAACTACAAATACTACTACTCAGAGTTTAGCCTTGTAAAGATCCTAAGGCTTTTCTCAGCCCAACACTTCCAACTCATTCAAGTTTTGGGGAGGTGGGGTACACGTCCCTCGGTGCCGAGTACTACTGTCCTAGTGCTCTCTCGTAAGCAATCACAGCCGCGATTGAGACTGCCACTGAGAATCTTGCCCGACACCTCTCCCCATGGTTGACCGCATCGCACTTGAAGAACTGACCCAGGAGCGCCTCGACGGTCGCCGCAATGTTGATGTTTGTGATAGGCTGTAGTGAGGTGCTCCTTAGTGAGTACAAACATGTTAGGGTTTCCTAGTTGTACCCCAACTCCTTTCTAGTCAAGCATTCCGTTGTTCGCTAACTTTGAGATGGTATCAGAAGTAGGTGTCGATCCTCTCGCCTAGCCTAGCCTAGTTCGCGCCCTAGCGCCCTCCGCGCCCTTGCGCCCTAACACCCTCCGCGCCTTCGCCTCCGCGCCCTCCGCGCCATCTCCGCGCATTAGCGCCCTCCTCCTCCGCGCGTTAGCGCCCTCCGCGCCCCTAGCCTGCGCCCCTAGCCCGTCGCCCAGGCCCACGCCCTAGCCCGACGCCCAGGCGCCCGCCCTAGCCCGTCGCCCAGGCGCCCGCCCTAGCCCGTCGCCCAGGCGCCCGCCCCAGCCCGTCGCCCAGGCGCCCGCCCCAGCCCGTCGCCCAGGCGCCCGCCCCAGCCCGTCGCCCGGGCGCCCGCCCCAGCCCGTCGCCCAGGCGCCCGCCCTAGCCCGTCGCCCAGGCGCCCGCCCTAGCCCGTCGCCCAGGCGCCCGGCCCAGCCCGTCGCCCAGGCGCCCGCCCTAGCCCGTCGCCCAGGCGCCCGCCCTAGCCCGTCGCCTAGGCCCGCGCCCTAGCCCGTCGCCCAGGCGCCCGCCCTAGCCCGTCGCCCAGGCGCCCGCCCTGGCCCGTCGCCCCAGCCCCGCAGGCAGCGCGCCGCGCGGGTAGCGCGCCCCGCGGGTAGCGCGCCCCGCAGGCAGCACACCCTGCAGGCAGCGCGCCCCGGAGCGCTTTAGTGCCAGAAAATAAATAAATACATTAAACCCTTACGAAAAAAAAAAAAAAAAGGTTTAGGGTGGGGGCCTGCAACTGTCGCCCGCGTTCCTGCTTGCCGGACGACCTGCACAGTTGCCTACATCCCGCAGCCGTCAGTACCGCAGCCCCTACTGTCGCACGTACTTTCCACTGCCAGTGGCTCTACTAGCGGCAGCCGACAGCCGCACTTACGATCTCTAGCTCCGGCCGTTCCTACCTCCAGCCAGCCCTAGCTCGCTGTTTCTAGCTCCAGCCAGTTGTGCTCCAGCCGTTCTAGCTCCAGCCGTTCTCGCTCCAGCCGTTCTCGCTCCTCGCTCGTAGCTCAGTTTGCTCCGTGCTACGGCCGTTCCTTGCCTAGTTTCACCTGGCACTTCTAGCTCAGTTTGCTCCGTGCTCCAGCCGTTCCTCGCCTAGATTCACCTGGCGCTCCTAGCTTAGTTCGCTCCGTGCTCCAGCAGTTACTCGCCTAGTTTCACCTGGCGCTCCTAGTTGTTCTCGTTTTTCACTGCAGCCGTCCCTAGCTCCTGTCGCTCCTAGCCTGCCGCTCCTGCACCCCCCTAGATTTTATCATGGAGTCCACTAGGGTTCTCCAGCAGCAGGGACAGCAGCAGCGGCCGTTTCAGCAGTGGCTTCCGCAGCAGCAGGGGCGCCCTCAGCAGCTGTGGCGCCCTCAGCAGCCGTGGGGGCCTGGTGGTTCAGGTCGCATTGGCTGCAGCAGCGGCACAGCTAGCTGGGGGGCTCGTCGCGGTGGCCGCGACGTCGGCCCCTGCCAGTATCGGATCCTGACCGGCCCTGGTGCTGGCACTACCTGCTGGCGTCCTGACCACTCTGCACAGCGCTGCTACAGTCGCCTCGACGACCTTTACCATGAGCGTTTTGGGCTTGAGTCGGCTCCCCCGATCTGGCCCGGTCTGTTTCGTAGTGGTTACCCTGTGTTTGATATGTCTATGGATGCTGTTTATTCTGTCACGTACGGATCTCTTGGCTTACGTGTACCTAGCTTAGGACCTTTGCCTGTTGCCAGTGTCGGTACTTGTGCTTTTAGTGTAGGTGCTTGTGTAGTCACTAGCCCGGCCGTGACGACTGCTGTTGCATCGCTCTCCTTCACGCTGGACTCCGGCGCGTCTCAGTGCTTCTTCCGCGACCACACCACTGTCACACCTCTTTCGGCTCCAGTCCCAGTTGCCCTGGCTGATCCTACTTCAGGACCAGCAGTTGCTCGCAGCTCGACCACCCTCCCGTGCCCAGCTGTCCCCTCTGGTTTCCTCACTGGTCTCTACATCCCCTCGTTCTCTCGGAACTTGGTGGGTGTTGGATACCTTCAGGACCGGGGGATCACAGTCACTTTCCTACGCACGGGAGGACTGCGATCTGTACGGACTCTTCCACCGGGGCAGTTCTTGCCACGTTCACCAGAGAGCCCCACTCAGGTCTCTTCGTCCTGCACACTCCGCCCCCGCAGGTAGCTGCGTCTGGTCAGGTTGCTTCGTCCCCCCCGGTAGCAGTGTCCGGTCAGGTTACTGCGTCCCCACCGGTTGCTGTGTCCGGTCAGGTTGCTGTGTCCGGTCAGGTTGCTGTGTCTGGTCTAGTTGCTGCGTCTTGCTCGTGTCGGTCTTTCACCCACCGGACCGTCTTGTGGCACCACCGTCTTGGCCACGCGTCGATCCCCCGCCTCCGCACTATGGCTAGTCACCGTCTTGTTTCAGGTCTCCCTCGCGTCTTTCCGTCGCTCCCTCCCTCGCCTGCGCCGCCGTGCACTCATTGCGTCGCCGGCCGTCTTCGTGCCACTCCGCACTCCTCCTCCCTTCGTCTGGCCACTGCTCCCTTCCAGACACTCCACTTGGATGTCTGGGGCCCTGCACCTACGCAGGGACCTGAGAGGGAGCGCTATTTTCTGGTGGTCGTCGACGACTTCTCCAGGTACACCACGGTGTTTCCTCTCGCGAAGAAGTCCGAGGTGACTTCTACGCTGATCTGGTGGCTTCTAGCCACTGAGGGCACTCGTGGCCGTCGTGTCTCCTGTCTCCACTCTGACCGTGGGGGTGAGTTTCGCTTAGGCAATCTTGCCGGATTCTGCGGCGAGCAGGGCATCGTACAGTCCTGGACGCTGCCGGAGTCCCCGCAGCAGAATGGGGTTGCTGAGCGCCGCATTGGCTTGGTCATGGACATCGCCCGCACGTTCATGCCCGTGCGCCCCATTTTCTGTGGCCCTACGCGGTTCGCTACGCCGCTCACCAGCTGAACCTCCAGCCGCGCGTCTCGCGGCCAGAGGCTTCACCGACCAGTCTTTGGACCGGGTCCCCTGGTGTTGGGTCAGCTTTTCGTGTCTGGGGCTGCCTTGCGCTTGTCCGCCACACCTCTGCGGACAAGCTCTCGACTCGCGCCGTCCCCTGTGTCTTCCTTGGTTTCCCGGTAGCCTCGGCCGACTGGTCCTTTTACCACCCGCCCCTCCACCAGTTCCTAGACTCCCGTGACGTCCGGTTCGACGAGTCAGTGTCCTACTACACCCGGTACCCCTATCGAGGTCTCCCGGTTCCCCCTCCCCCCCTTTTCCTCGCACCCTCTCTTCCCCTGCTCCCGCTCCTCCGGTACCCCCACCCACCCCTGGTCCTGCCCCGTCAGGTGTGTCTCACGCTACCCCTCTACCCTCGGTCGCGCGTCAGGTAGCGTCTCCCTCCCCGCAGTCCTCCTCACAGTCCCCTCAGCAGCCTTCGGTACTTCCGCGACAGGCTACTGTGGACTCGGTTGGTGTTGGAGCTGGAGGTGCAGCCACTGGCGGTACTACTCCGGTCCGGGGGTGCTCGTTCGAGGGGTGCTGGAGTTGGAGGTGCTGGCGCAGGTGGCGCTAGCCCTGGGGGTGCTGGAGCTGGAGGTCCTGGCACTGGAGGTGCTAGTCCTGGGGGTGCTGGAGCTGGAGGTGCTGGCGCAGGTGGCGCTAGCTCCGGGGGTGCTGGAGCTGGAGGTGCTGGCACTGGAGGTGCTAGTTCTGGGGGTGCTGGAGTTGGAGGTCCTGGCACTGGCGGTACTGGTTCTGGGGGTGCTGGAGCTGGAGGTGCTGGCACAGGAGGTGCTTGTTCTGGGGGTGCTGGTCCTGGAGGTGCTGGTTCTGGGGGTGCTGGTGCTGGAGGCGCTGGCACTGGAGGTGCTGGTTCTGAGGAGACTGGAGCTGGAGACACTGGTTCTGCGGAGTCCACTCCGTCTCCCCACCGCCACGACACACGTCTCCAGGCGGCCCGTCGGCGTGAGCGTGAGGAGCAGGTGCTGTTGGAGAGGGAGCGGCAGGAGTTGCGGCAGTTGGACCTGCTGGAGCAGCAGCGGCAGCAGCAGCAGCTGCCGCAGCAGCAGCAGCAGCAGCCGCAGCAGCAGCAGACACCGCCGCCGCAGCTACGACCATAGCAGCTCCCTCTGGAGCGGCAGTTGTTCCCACCCGTGAGTGGCCTTCGGGCCCTTGGTCTTCCCTCCTCTCCTCCTGTTCACACTCCGTCCCCTCCAGCGTTTGGTCCCACGTTTCCTCCTCCTGACGACAGTCCGGCGGTCTGGTCTTCTCCTCCACCGCAGTCTCCTCCACCTGGTGTCCCACACTCTCGTGTCCGTCCCTGTCCTCCGCGTGCTCGTCACTCGTCTCCCGTTACCGACCTCCGCACTGCCCTCCTTTGTTCGTCTCTTCGTCGTCCTCCTCCTGAGTCCGTTCTCCCGTCTCCGCCTCCGTCCTCTCTCCCTTTCCCCCCTACTCCTGTCACTGACTACTACCGCACTGTTCGTCCTGTTGTCTCTCGTGTCCACGCCACTCTTGTCACCGACTCTCGTTTCCCTCCGTCGTCTGTCTCGGCTCTCACTGCCGTTGTCGCTGAGTTTGCTGCCGCCAGTCGCCTTGACTACACCACCCGTGTGGTGCCAGCTCCTCCCTCCCGTCCTCTGTCCGTCGGGGGTGGGTTTGCCCTTGGCTGTGACGTCCTAGAGGACAGAGAGTCTGAGCTGGAGTACTAGGCAGCTGCTTCTCCCTCTGTCTGTGCCATGCTGCTATCCCCTGAGGGAGACCCCGACGCCCTTGACATACCGACTCCTCGTACTTACCGCGAGGCAGTGCCAGGGGCGTGGGCCTCACAGTGGAAAGCGGCTATGGCCTCAGAGTTAGCGTCTTGGAGATCCACAGGCACCTACGTCGACGCAGTTCCCCCTCCCAGGGCGAACGTAGTCGATGGCATGTGGCTCTTCAAGGTGAAGCGGCCGCCTGGTTCACCGCCGGTGTTCAAGGTGCGCTACGTGGCTAGGGGTTTCAGTCAGCGTGAGGGAGTTGACTTCTTCCAGACCTTCGCCCCGACCCCGAAGATGACTACTCTTCGTGTGTTACTGAACGTAGCAGCACAGCGAGACTATGAGCTGCACTCCCTTGACTTCTCTACTGCGTTTCTCCAGGGCCGACTACACGAGGAGATCTGGTTGCGCCGCCCTCCTGGCTTCACTGACACCTTCCCACCTGGGACCCAGTGGAGCCTGAGACGGCCAGTCTACGGTCTCCGCCAGTCGCCCCGTGAGTGGCACGACACTCTTCGCTCCACGCTTCGTGACCTTGGGTTTTGTCCTTCCTCTGCCGACCCGTCGCTGTTTGTTCGCACTGGTTCCACTCCTTTCTTTATACTTGTCTACGTCGACGACTTGGTCTTTGCCACAGCAGACAGGGCAGCTCTGGCTCAGGTGAATTCCGAACTGCAGAAGAGACACAAATGCACTGACCTAGGTGAACTGCAGCGCTACCTTGGCCTGCAGATCACCAGGGACAGAGCCGCTCGCACCATCACACTGACTCAGTCACACATGGTGCAGCAGGTCCTTCGGCGGTTCGACTTCCAGTTCTCCACCACACAGCCCACACCTCTTCCTGTTGACCACAGACTCACTGGTCCCTTTCCGGACGAGCCTTTTGAGTCCATTGGTCCCTGCGCAGAGTTGGTGGGCTGCCTCATGTACCTGATGACTTGTACTCGGCCGGACCTCGCTTTTCCCCTCAGCATCCTTTCGCGCTTTGTTGCGACTGGGAGACACCGTCATGTCCACTGGACAGCTGCTGTGAGGGTGGCGAAGTACCTGGCGACTACATCAGGCATGGGGCTTGTGCTTGGAGGGACTCAGCCAGTGGCGTTGACTGGTCACTGCGACTCTTCCTACGCTGACGACGTGGAGACTCAGCGCTCGACTCAGGGTTACTGCTTCAGTCTGGGAGCTGGTGCTGTGTCGTGGAGGTCTACACGGTCGTCGTCTATGGCTACTTCCAGTGCAGAGGCAGAGATCTACGCTAGTGCCATGGCGGCACAGGAGCTTCTCTGGTTGACCTTCTTGCTCGCCGACCTTGGTGAGCGGCCTCGCTCTGCACCGACCTTGTACGCTGACAACAAGGCCATGATCCTCCTCTGTCGAGAGCCTCGACTGGAGAGCATAGTGAAGCATATTGACGTGAGGTACTTCCTCCTGCGAGAGCTGCAGCGACACGGCCAGGCACGCCTGGACTTTGTGGCCTTAGAGGCCAACACTGCAGACGTTTTCACCAAGGCCCTGGCGCTTGGTGACCACCACAGGTTCTGTGTGCAGTTGGGGCTTGTTGAGGTAGGCCCTCGGTTGCTGTAGACTTGGTGCTTTCTCTGCTTGTTGTGTTTTCCTATATATATCCTAGTGACCTCTTGAACTGGCCTTGTGGCCGCTTGCTTGTGCTCGGAATTTGTGTGGTGTCCTTGAGATCCACCCTGAGCTTGCTTTGCTTCTTGTCTTGACTGGTCTTATGACCGTTTGTCTGCCTTGCTTGTTTTGATGCCCTCACTTAGCCTATGGGGGTGTTTCAAATATTGTTGTTTGTGATAGGCTGTAGTGAGGTGCTCCTTAGTGAGTACAAACATGTTAGGGTTTCCTAGTTGTACCCAACTCCTTTCTAGTCAAGCATTCCGTTGTTCGCTAACTTTGAGATCTTAGTATGTATCATTAGCGCATACGGTAACTCAAAACTATTTCCAAAACTATCCTTGGCGGACCTCACACACTTCGCTTCCAACCAGGCCCATAGATTTCTTTTGGGTCACGCTGAAAATCAGAGTAGTCACACGATGTACGCTGACAATCAACCAAAAACAGCCCAAAACCCCATTTTCACACTAGAACACTACTGGGTTTTCTTGAAAAGGGGCTGAAATTCAACCTTGGGTCAGAAAAAAAACGCTGAAAAAAGGCTCAATCATCGTAAAAGGGCTGCAATCTGAGGCCCTGCTTCCTGTTGGAAACAAGTAACTTAACGCTTCTGATGTGTCGAAACACCGAACTACAAACGAGGCGAACTACAGAGGAACAACGGCAAGTCAACGATCGGAGGTTGACAAGTGAAGCAACCGCTGGAGGTTACGCGAAGGTCAAAGGTCAGCGACCTTTGACTTGACAAATAAAGCACGACAGCAAGGACAAACAACTGACTCGATACTGAGCAGTTGCCCGAGTCGTCACCTGTATCAAACCGCAACAGCAACAGTAAAACAGTTATTAGCTGCACCTTTTCATATTCCTTGTACTCTTATAAAAGCTTGTATCTTCTTGCTTGAATCAATTCATCTTGCCCTCACATACTAGCGCAAGGTGGTTCAACACTTGTCATTAAAACGCTTTCGCAACTACAAATACTACTACTCAGAGTTTAGCCTTGTAAAGATCATAAGGGCTTTTCTCAGCCCAACACTTCCAACTCATTCAAGTTTTGGGGAGGTGGGGTACACGTCCCTCGGTGCCGAGTACTACTGTCCAAGTGCTCTCTCGTAAGCAATCACAGCCACGATTGAGACTGCCACTGAGAATCTTGCCCGACACCTCTCCCCATGGTTGACCGCATCGCACTTGAAGAACTGACCCAGGAGCGCCTCGACGGTCGCCAGCTTCACGAGCATGCGCTCGAAATTGCAACATTGACGGCTGAACGCGGGTCCCATCATGGTATCATAAGTAGGTTAGGTCGCCACTTCCGATTCTCCTACCCTAGCCCGACCCTAGCCCGCCCCTAGTATTAACTAGCGTGCCCCTAGCGCGCCCATAGAGCGTCTCGAGAGCGCCCTAGGCGCCCGTCGCGCCCTGCCCTAAGCCGCCGTCGTGCCCTGCTAGCCACGTCACCTCGTCGCCCCGTCGCCCCGCTAGCCCTGTCGGCCCTTCGTGCCTTGCTAGCCCCGTCTCCCCGCTGGCCCCGCTAGCCCGTCGCCCTGCTGGCCTCGTTGGCCCCGCTAGCTTGTCACCTTGCTAGCCCATTTGCCCCACTAGCCCGTCGCCCTGCTGGCCCCGCTGGCCCAAGCGCCCTGCTAGCTTGCTGTCCCGCTGGCCCCGCTAGCCCCGTCGCCCTGCCTGCTCGTGCTGCTGCCACCAGCGCACTCGCACGCCCGCGCCAAAGCGCCCGTAGCGCAAGCCCCTGCCCTGCCCGCGCGCACGCACGGCCTGAGCCGCCCGCACTGCCCGCACTGCCCGCGCCACCCACGCCGCCAACGCTGCTCGCGCCACCCGCGCTGACCGCGCCGCTCGCGCTGCCCGCGCCGCCTGCGTTCGTGCCTACCGCCGGCGTGCCTGCTGCGCCCGAGATTTTGGGTTTCGGCTTGGTGTAAGCCTGTACACCGTCTCTTCGCCTACTGTACGCCTAATGTATGCCTACTGTACGCCTGTTATTGCACCTACCTGCACCTACTGCCATGCCTGCACCTACTGCTCGTACCCCTCATGTCCTCCTGCTATGTCGTCTGAGTCCCTCTGCACTTCGATGCGGAGGGCCGTGCGGTGGATTTTCCGTCGTGGCTGATCGAGGTCCATCTCTCCCTACAGAGTCAAATCTAGCAGAATGTCTCGCTGTACGAGCATGCTACCGGTGAGCTCTCAGCCCCACTCTGTCCTGATGCACCTCCTGCTACTACCACTGCTGACGAGCAGAAGGCGTTCCGCAACGGCTCACCTGGAGTTCACGCAGTGGAGGGCGCACGACGCGGCTGCGCGACTCACTATCGCTCGTCACCTGCCGCAGACTGAGGGGTATCACTTCACTCAGGTGAAGACGGCGAAGGAGTTTCTGGATGTTGTTATCACGCGCTATTCCACTCTCTCTACTGCTACTCTATGCCACCACATACTGCCCTTCCTCTTTCCTGACCTCCCTTCCTCGCGCACTGTCGCTGAATCTGGTTACGCACCTGCGCTCCCTAGACGCTACGCACTGTTTGCACTCCTGCACTGTCGCGACGTCTTCCTTGCTGTACACCCCAGAAACCCTCACTATTGACCTCTTTGAGTCGTGTCTCACTAATATCGAATCTAGTCTCCGCGCCATCGCCGCCTCCTCTTGTACTGTGCCCCCCCCCCCCCAATCTTTGAGGGGTGTGCCCCGTCCCTTCTTCCTAGCCCTGCAGCCTCGGCCTCTGTTGCTGATCCTGCTCCTTCGACGAAGTTTGCAGCAGTTGCTGCCTCCGATAGCAAGGGTGGTCGCAAGAGTGGTAAGAAGGGTGGAGGGGTGGAGGAGGTGGAGGGTGGCGGAGGTGCTGGGGCGTCTGGAGGTGCTGACGCTAGAGGTGGTACAGGGTCTGGTGGTGCGGCTGGTGGAGGTCTTGGTCCTGGGGGTGTGATGGTGCAGCAGCTGCTGTTGCAGCCGCACAAACTGCACCAGCAACAGCGACAGTTTCAGTAGCAGTAGTCGCAGCAGTTTCAGCCGAGGGACCCGCAGCAGTTCCAGCAGCAGTAGTGGGGCTCTGTCGGCCCCGGGAGCACTGGCCATGACCGTGGGCCCTGCCATCACGTGATCCAGACTGGTCCACGCGCAGGCCAGGGCTGCGCTCGTCTTGATCACTCCACTGCGCGGTGCTTGAGCCGCCTCTCTGACCTCTACCGAGGCCGCCACGGGCTTGCGGTGCAGGTCCCGGACTGGGCCGCATTGCTTCGCCGTGACCTACCTATCCTTATTATGGATATGTCTGCTGTGCATGCTGCTTTGTTTTCTAGACATGTGATGTATGATGCTGAGTATAGTTTTGATGTATGATCTTTTGTTACAATGGGAACTATCGAATGAATGAACTAGAAGTGAAAGTAAAAACAAGATATAGGTCAAGGCTAACCCTAAACCTAGGACAAACGGAATTCACCTAGACTATAACTAACCAAACTATATAATTATAGTTTGACACACCCCCATAGTCTAGGTGACGATAGTCCTGTGGAAAGCAACACAAATCTAAGGGTGGATCACGAAGTCACCACATAGTCCGAGAGCAAGGGTCACAGGACCAGTCAGCAAGAACAAGCAACGGTCACAAGACCAGTCCATTAGAACAAAACAATTTGTAGGGTGGATCTCAAGTTCATCACACAGCCCGAGAACAAGCAAGAGGTCACAAGGCCAGTCCACATGCAATGATACCGCAAGTATAAGAGAAGCAAGACAAGCATCTCTACGCAAGCAAGTGAGGGCCTGTAGACACAAGGCCTAACTGGGTGCAGAAACGCTAGTGGTCACGAGGCGGCAACGCCTTGGTGAATATATATGCAGTGTTGGCCTCAGAGACCACACTGGCGACACGGGCCTGGCCATGCTACTGCAACTCGCGCAAAAGGAAGTAATGAAGCTGGATGTGCTTCGCCTTCCCAACCAGTCGAGGCTCCTCGCACAACAGGACAACAGACATGTTGTCAGTGAACAAGACGGGGGGAGAGCGAGGCCGCTCACCAAGGTCGGTGAGGAGGAAAGTCAGCCAGCGAAGCTCCTGAGCGGCCATGGCCGCAGCATACACCTCTGCACCACAGCTGGAGACGGACGACGCCCAAGTAGACCTCCACGAAACATCACATGTCCCGAGGCTGAAGGAGTACCCCAGTGTAGACCGCAGCGTCTGAGCGACGTCGGCCCACGACGAGTCCGAGTAACCTGTGAGTGTAATTGGCTACTGCCCTCCAAGGACAAGTCCCATGCCTGATGTACTCGCCACATACTTCGCAACCCTCTTAGCAGCCAACCAGTGGGAAGGTCGGTGTCTTCCCGGCGCAACAAAGCGAGCAAGTACGCTGAGAGGGAAAGCCAAGTATGAGTGAGTACATGTCATCAGGTACATGAGACAACCCACCAACTCGGGATATGGACCACTGGACTCAAATGACTCGTCCGAAGGTGGAGCCATGGGCCCATGATCCATAGTAAACCAGGTCCTCCTTCACGAAGGCAAGTGCACGTCGGTCGGGAGTGGCGAAGACCAGGTCGTCAACGTAAACCAAAACAAAGAACGGGGTCGAGCCACGGCGGACGAACAGTGACGGGTCGGCAGACGACGGAAAGAAGTCAAGCGCTACAAGAGTCGTGCGAAGAGTGTCGTGCCACTCGCGGGGAGCCTGGCGCAGGCCGTAGACTGGTCGATGCAGCTGCCACTGGATCCCAGCAGGAATAGAGCTTGTGAAGCCAGGCGGACGACGCAGCCCGATCTGCTCGTGCAGGCTCCCCTAAAGGAATGCTGTGGAGAAGTCCAAGTAGTGCAACTCGTGGTCGCGCTGGGCTGCAATATGCAGTAACACCTGAAGAGTGGTCATTGTGAAATTACGAGGAATGAATTGACTAAGGGAAAGTTGGGTACAAAAGCAAACCCTAGAAAACTGTACCCCATATGTGCTACCCCACTATAGCCTACAGTAGCTATGTCATATAAATCTGACACACCCCCATAGGCAAAGTGGGGGAGAACAAGGGGTCACAAGACCAGTCAAGCAAAGCAAAGCAAGCTCAGGGTGGATCACAAAGTCACCACACATTCCGAGCACAAGTTCAAGGCCACAAGGCCAGTTCACATGCAGGATTGCATATATATATAAGGCTAGACAAGCAAGAGCAGGAGTATATATATATGCAACAGTACAAACAAGGTCAAGAGGTGAGCAAGTGAGGCAAGGTAGGTACAAGACCCAGCTGAGTACAGAAGCGCTGATGATCACAAGGCGCAAGTGCCTTGGTGAAGATATCAGCAGTGTTGGCCTCAGAGGCCACGTACGCAAGTCGCAGCTGACCACGCTGCTGTAGCTCACGAGCAAGGAAGTAGCGAAGAGCAATGTGCTTCGTTCTGTGCTCCAGTCTCTGCTCTCGACACAAGGCCAGCATGGCCTTGTTGTCTACGTAGAGCACTGGAGGAGAACGAGGCGGCTCTCCGAGGTCAGTCAGCAGGTAGGTGAGCCAGCGAAGCTCCTGTGCAGCCATGGCCCCGGCGTAGATCTCAGCCTCACAACTAGAGCCGAGAACAGAAGACGAGCGAGTAGCCCGCCACGAAACAGAGCCGGAACCAGGGCTGAAGGTGTAACCCTGTGACGACCGCTGCGTAGCCTGGTCGTCAGCCCAAGAAGCGTCTGCGTGTCCAGTGAGGACCACTGGACTCTGCCCTCCAAGCACAAGCCCCATGCCCGACGTACTGCACAAGTAGCGCAACACCCTCTTCGCTGCAGCCATGTGCTCCGGTCTGTGTCTCCCAGGAGCAACATAGCGTGCAAGAATGCTAAGAGGGTATGCAAGGTCAGGTCGTGTGCAGGTCATCAGGTACATGAGGCAGCCAACAAGCTCTGGGTACGGGCCACTCGACTCTACGGACTCATCCGAAGGCAGAGCTGAGAGCGAGTGGCGAGTAGGCAGAGGAGTGGCCTGAGGCGAGGAGTACGTGAAGCCGAAGCGCTGAAGGACCTGCTGCACCATGTGTGACTGAGTCAGGGTAATGGTGCGGCGTGCTCTGTCCCGGGTGATCTGCAAGCCAAGGTAGCTGCGCAGTTCACCCAGGTCTGTGCACGTGTGTCTCTTCTGCAGCTCGACTTCACGTGGGCGAGTCCAGCAGTGTCAGCTGTGGCAAAGACCAAGTCGTCGACGTACACGAGGATGTAGAACGGCTGCAAAGAAGTGTCGGTGCGCAGAAACAGCGACGGGTCGGCAGTAGAGGGAGCAAACCCAAGAGCCGCAAGTGTAGTCCTCAGTGTGTCGTGCCACTCACGCGGTGCCTGGCGGAGACCGTAGACTGGCCGCCGGAGGCTCCACTGGGTGCCAGGAGGAAAAGACCCAGTGAAGCCAGGTGGGCGACGCAGCCAGATCTCCTCGTGCAGGCTGCCCTGCAAGAAAGCAGTGCTGAAGTCAAGAGAGTGCGGCTCGTAGTCGCGGTGAGCAGCTATGTGCAGCAGTACCCGAAGAGTGGTCATCTTCGGGGTGGGAGAGAAGGTCTGAAAGTAGTCAACTCCCTGCCGCTGACTGAAGCCACGAGCCACGTAACGCGCCTTGAAGACAGGCGGAGAACCCGGCGGCCGCTTCACCCTGAAAAATCCACATGCCACTGACGATGTTCGCCCCAGGCGGGGGAACCTCGTCAACGTAGGTGCCTGTGGACTTCCAGGAAGCCATCTCTGCGTCCATAGCTGCCTGCCACTGAGAGGAGTAGGGACCCTCTATCGCCTCCGCGTAAGAGCGCGGAGTCGGGATGTCAAGTGCATCCGGGTCTCCCTCAGGGGTAAGCAGTACGGACACGAGATGAGGTGAAGCAGCAGCCAAACACTGGAACTCCTCCTGCCTGTCCTCAAGGACGTCCGTGCCAAGGGCACACTCACCCCCGACGGACGGAGGACAGACAGACTCAGACTCAGCAACAAGACTAGCAGCGTAGTCTAGACGACAGCGAGCAGCAAAGTCGACGAGCTCAGTAACTAGGGCAGACGCAGCAGTGGACTCAAAGGAAGGGTCAGTGACAACAGTAGCAAGGAGACGCGTGACAGTAGGACTGGCAGCACGAAGAGAGTCCGACTCCGGGTCAGGAAGAGCAGGAAGAGAGGACTCAGGAGGAGAAGGCAAAGGGGCACGCAGAGGAGCAGTGGACGGACGCAGAGACATCCGGTGCGTGCCAGGGACAGGAGGAGGACGCTGACGCGAACCACGAGCACTAGTGCGAGCAGCACGGACAGGCGACGCAGGGCGAGACGCAGGCTCACGACGCTCAGCAAGACCTCCAGTAGGACCAGTGTAGGGAGAAGGAGCGGGCAGTGGGGAGGCCGGCTGTAACTGTAACTGTGACGGGACAGGCTGTGGACACGCTAAGGGAGGAGGAGGACCAGTAGAAGGCGGGAGACCAAGAACCTGCTGAAGGAGCGGAACGAAGTACGGCCGAGGCCGCGCGGCGACTCCAGACACAGCAGGGACAGCACCAGTACCCCCCAGCGGCAGCACCAGCGCCAGCAGCACCTCCAGCTCCAGTACCTCCAGCAGCACCAGTAGCACCCCCAGCAGGACCGCCTCCAGGACCGACAGCAGTAGCCTCAGCGCCAACACCCTCAGCAGCTCCAGCTCCAGTCGTACCCGCAGGCCCAGCAGCTCCAGTACTCCCAGTACGAGCACCTCCGGGACCCGCGGCACCAGCACCCTCAGCAGCCGAAGAACCTCCAGCTCCAGCAGCACGCCTCCAGCGCCGGGCAAACCACTCGCGCAGCTCCTGTGGAGAGAGTGGCTCCCGCCGAGACGAAGCACCCGGAGAACCTCCAGGCTCAGCACCGCCAGACGCCACACGAGCAGGCCCAGCTCCCTCAGGCTCCGCACCCCCAGGCTCAGCACCTCCAGGCGTAGCACCCCCAGGCGTAGCACTCCCAGGCTCAGCACCCCCAGGCTCAGCACCCCCAGACGTAGCACCCACACGCTCAGCACCCCCAGAGTCAGCACCCCCCAGGCTCAGCACCCTCAGCAGCACCAGAGTCACCAGTAACCTCGACAGGCTCGACTGCGTCTACCTGGGACACACCTGAAGGGGCAGGACCCTGAGGGGGGAGGGGGTCTACCGGGGGGGGACCTGGGACAAGGAAGAGCGGTGGCGGGGGGAGGGACGGAGTGCGGTAGGGGAAGAGGCGGTAGTAGGGGACCGACTCGTCAAACGTGACGTCCTGGGAGGACAGGACACGGCGAGAGGTGGGGTGGTAGAACTGCCACCCTGGCGCGTCAGGGGGGAAGCCAAGGAAGACGCAAGGAGCAGCACGAGGGGACAGCTTGTCCGCAGACAAGTCGCGGACAAACGCCCGAGATCCCCAGACACGGAACGCAGACGCATCGCCAACCTTCCCCGTCCACAGCAAAGCTGGGGAGGTCTCCGGCATGGAGACCCTGGGGTGAAGGTTGATCTGATGCGCCGCGTACCGAACCGCAAACGGCCACAGAAAATGGGGGGCAGCCGCATGCATCATGGACGTACGGGCGACGTCCATGACCATGCCAATGCGGCGCTCAGCAATCCCATTTTGCTGTGGAGAGTCCGGAAGCGTGAAGGTCTGGCGGATGCCTCGTGCACGACAGTAGGCTCGCAGAAGGCCAGAGGAGAACTCTCCACCTCTGTCAGAGTGCAGACGCTGAACAGGAAAGTCCGAGCCGAAGCTCTGCCTGAGCTGGAGACGAGCTGCGCGGATCCAGTCGATCAACACCTCAGTGACATCACCCTTGCTGCGCAAGGGGAAGACTGTGGTGTAACGCGAGTAGTCGTCAACCACCAGCAGGAAGTAGCGCTCGTGACCCTGTCCACGGACGCGGGCCGGGCCCCACACGTCCATGTGAAGCGTCTGCAGCGGGGCCTCTGTCGGAGGAAACTGGGAGGAGTGAGGGGCAGCCCGCTGCCGCCCCTCGACACAGGGGACGCAGGTAGGGCCAGGCCCCAAAGGAAGGGGAGGGAGGGACCGGGGAAGACCAGAGACAAGGACACGGGAGGCCATGCCTCGGAGACGAAGCTGGGAGGGGTGACCAAGGCGGTGGTGCCAGAGGAGAGTCTCGTGAGACAGAAGGCGACACGAACAGGGGGCAGACTCAGGACCAGACCTGGACGCTGCAGCAAACACCTGACCCGACGCAGCTACCTGACCAGACGCAGTGACTGGAGGAGACGCAGTGGTCAGTGTGTACAGGCTCGACCCCGGCCGACGTGTAAACGTGGCCAGGTGTCGGCCTGTCTGAGCGTCCGTGCAGTGGGTCACCCGCTGACTCGCAGGAGTGAACTGGTGAACCCCCGCATCCTGTAGGTCAGCACCACTCACCAAGTTCGTAGAGAACGAGGGGAGGTAAAGACCAGACAGGGTGCCAGAGGGGGCCGCCGGACACGGGAGGACAGTGGAGAAGTGAGCAAGGACAGGACCCCCAGAGGGGTCTGCCAGAGAGACTGCAACTGGCCGGCCAAGCGGCGTGAGTGTGGTGCGGTCTCGAAAGAAGCCCCCGAGTCAAGGGTGAAGGTGTGGGAGGCCGAAGCCGACGCAGTACCTGAGAGAGCAGACTCACCAGCACCTGAGGGAGCAGACGCACGAGCACCTAGAGTAGCAGCCCTCGCTAGCACCTAGAGCAGCAGCCTCACCAGTACCTAGAGCAGCAGTCTCAATGCCCGGGTCGGGCGGAAAACACCGGTAACAGTCACCCTCATCACTAATAGTCACAGCATACATGGCAGCAAGAATAGCATCAAAGTCAAGGTCAAAGACAGCTACACCCGCCCTAGACAGCTCGCCCCAGCGAGGGATCTCAGTGGCCTCAGGGAACTGGTGTCACCAAGCGTCCGTCAGGCGGCCAAAGCAGCGCTGGGTGGAGTGCGCACCCCCGCACTGCTCACCCGCGCGGTCGCCGGTGCGTAGGGACGTAGGTGCACGGACCAGTACCCCCCACCCCGCTGGCGTGAGTATACCACTCACGGAGCTGCTGAGGGGGGGGGATGTCACGAGTGCGCTGCTGCCGCTGCTGCTGCTGCTGCTGCTGGCGCTGACCACCACCGGAGCCGACCCTCTGTGCAGCGCCACCCCGACCAGCTCCACCTCCTCCGCCGCCGCCTCCTCCACCGCCGCCACCCTCCGCCACCTCCGCTCCCACCGCCACCGCCGCCGCCGCCTCCGCCTCCACTGCCGCCACCGACACCTCCACCCCCCGCCACCACTCCCACCACCACCCCACCCCCTCCACTGCCGCCACCCGCCACCTCCGCCACCCCCGCCAGCCCCTCCAGCACCCTTGCCCCCCTTGCCCTTGCCGGTGCGGCGTCTCCCGCTTGGGGCAGACGCAGCGCCGACCGACTCGAAACCAACGAGGTCGGCCGCAAGCAGCAGAGGCAACAGAGGGCAAAAGGGGGGGAGGGGGAACACCCCTCAAAGACGGGGGTGCGAGGGTCACCACGAGAGGCTCCTACAGCGACTATGCTCTTCTCTGCTGCTAGGAGGGCCTTCTCGAGGAGGTCAACGGTGAGAGTGGTGGGGCAAACTGAGAGGAAGTGGTCCCTGACTACGCGAAGGGAGTCAGGGAGCCGGGTGACTATGTAGTAGAGGGTGATGTACATGGGGGGGGGGTTCTTGGCGCAGAACTCGGCAGTTGCTGCTGCAGGGCCGGCGGCGGCCGCTCCTGTAGGGACGGCGGCGGCCGCGGGTGCAGTGGCGGCGGGTGCTGCTGCAGGGGCGGCAGATGCTGCTGCTGCTGGGACTTGCGGCCGCGGTCGCTGTAGCGACTGCAGCTGCTGCTGCTGTAGAGGCGGCGACGGCGGGCCGAGAGAGGCCGCGAAGGGCGGCGGACGGGCCGTGAAGGGCGGCACGAGGGGCCGCAGAGGGCGGCGACCGGCCGTGAAGGGGCCGGGAGTGGCCGCGGAGGGCGGCGACGGGCCGTGAAGGGCGGCGCGAGGGGCCGCGGAGGGCGGCGACCGGCCGTGAAGGGGCCGCGAGTGGCCGCGGAGGGCGGCGACCGGCCGTGAAGGGGCCGCGAGTGGCCGCGGAGGGCGGCGACGGCCGTGAAGGGCGACGCAAGGGGCCGCAAAGGGCGGCTACGGGCCGTAGGGGGCCGTAAGGGCGGCGCGAGGGGCCGGAAGGGCGGCGCGAGGGGCCGTAATGGCGGCACGAGGGGGCCGTCAGAGGGGCCGCTAAGGGCGACGCGAAGGGGCCGTAAGGGGCCTAGAGAGGGCGCGACGGTAGGGAGGGCACGCGGGGCGCGACTCGGGCAGGAGCGAAGCGCGCTCCGGGCAGGAAAAAAAAAATTCGATTGGTGGGCCCTAGGAAGCGTTCCCACGAGGGAACCCGCTCTATACCATGTGAAATAACGAGGAATGAATTGACTAAGGGAAAGTTGGGTACAAAAGCAAACCCTAGAAAACTGTACCCCATATGTGCTACCCCACTATAAATCTGACAGTCATCTTTGGGGTGGGAGCGAAGGTTTGGAAGAAGTTTACCCCCTCTCGCTGACTGAAGCCTCTCGCCACGTAGCACGCCTTGAACACCGGTGGTGCTCCAGGCGGCCGCTTCACCTTGTAGAGCCACATGCCACTGACGACGTTCGCCTCGGGTGGTGGGACTGCGTCGAAGTAGGTGCCTATGGATCTATAAGATGCCATCTGTGCCTCCTCAGCTGCTATCCAGTACGAAGCGTAAGGTCCCGAGACCGCCTCGGCGTGAGTGCGAGGGATCGGGATGTCAAGGGCGTCTGGATCCCCCTCAGGGGCAAGCAGCATGGCGCAGAGATGAGTAACAGCGGCCGCAAGGAAACCAAGCTCGAACTGCCGGTCCTCCAGGACCTCTAGGGAAAGACAGGAGCCCCCCTAGTGAACAGAGAAAGAGAAGTGTTGCTCACCAGGTGGGCGGTGTAGTCAAGGTGGTGGGACGAGGCAAAGGCACCAAAGACAGCAACAAGAGCCGAGACAGACGACAGAGGGGCTGTCGGATGAGTGACCAACGAGGAAAAAACACAGGAGACGACAGTACGGGAGGCACGGAGGTAGTCGGACAACGGGTCAGGAGACACAGTAAGGGACAACTCAGGAGGCTGCGGAAGGACCGTCGTCAGCATGGTAACGAGACCGGCGAGGCTCTGGAGACACAGCACGACTGAGTGGAGCACGACGAGTCCACGGGGACGATAAAAGGGACTGGATAGGGGGAACAGGAGGGGACGGTAAGGGACGGACCAAGCGTGCAGGTGCTGGGTCGGGCAGGCCTCTCAGTCGCTGCTGCTCCGCCTCATCTGGCGTCTGCTGCGGCGGAACCTGCCCCTGTTGCTTCTCTTGTTGCTCCGAGTGTGGCTCCTCCTCTGCCCTCTCCTGCAGCGGCTGCAACTGCACCTGCTGCTGCGGCCGTAACTCCTCCTCTACTCTCTCCTGGTGTGACACCAACTACACCTGCTGCTGCAGCCGTGACTCCTCCTCTACACTTTCCTGCTGTGGCTCTAACCGCACATGCTGCTATGGCTGTGGGACCTCCTCTACTCTCTCCTGATGCTGTGACTGAAATTGCTGCTGCTGCTGCTGCTGCTGCTGCCGTGCCCTCTCAAACCGCTCCTGCTCCTCCCTCTCCAACCGTAGAAGTAGCTGCTCACGGTTCAGGAAACGTACAGTGTGTGGTATAGGCGCCGAAGTACCAGCGCCTCCGGCTCCAGCACCCCCAGAACCAGAAACTCCACCAACAACACCCCCAGTGCCTCCTGTACCTCCCGCATGAACACCCCCAGCCTCCGCAGCAACCGGCCGCAAAGACGAATGAGGAGGGAACTGCGGGACAGACGGGAAGCCAGGGCGTGAGGCGGGGCGAGGCCGCCTACTCCAGGTTGCCGTATCCTCCACAGGAGTGGCCTCCACGCCCACACCCCCTGCACCCCCAGAGCCAGCACCACCATCTCCAGCAGCCCCAGTACCCTCACCCTCCACAGCTGCACCTCCCGCACCCCCAGACACAACAAGGGCTGGACGCTGCGGGGGAGACGACAGCGGAGTGACGTGCGACATACCTGATGGGGCTGGATGCGAGGGGCGGGGGGGCTACCGGGGCGGTTCGGGGGGGCACGGGTGGGAGGGAGAAGGCCTCGGTACCTCGGTGGGGGCGACCCTGGTAGTAATAGACTGACTCGTCAAATGTGGCGTCCTGGGAACTGAAGAACTGGTAGTTCACCGGGTCGTAGAACGCCCAGCCGGTGGCGTACAGAGGGAAACCAAGAAAGACGCAGGCACGGGTGCGAGGAGACAGCTTGTTCGTGCCAGGGGCGGGAACGTGAGCCAGAGAGACCCAGACACGGTACTTAGCTGCCTCACCTCGAGATCCTGACCAGAGAAGGATCGGCGTAACCCGTGGCCGTGCGTCACTAGGCCACAGGTTCAGCTGCTGAGCAGCGTAGCGGACTGCCTGGGTCCACAGGAACTGGGGGGCACCGGCATGGCACATGGAGGTTCGGGCAACCTCCATGACCAAGCCGATGCGTCGCTCATCTACCCCGTTCTGCTGCGGCGAGGCTGGTAGCGTGTAGGACTCGGTGGTCCCTTGAGCCCCAAAGAACGCCGCCAGACGAGTGGAGTCAAACTCACCACCACGGTCCGAGTGGAGACGGAGTCCACGAAGGCCCTGGGTGCCACCCCTCGCTAGTAGCCATGACTCTAGGACGTCAGGCACGTCGGCCTTCCATCGCAAGGGAAACACCGTGGTGTAGCGGGAGTAGTCGTCCACCACAATCAGGAAGAAGCGCTCCTGACGTGGGCCAAGGAATGGGGAGGGGCCCCAGACGTCCATGTGCAAGGATCTGTAACGGAGCCGTGTTGGGGGGGAACGAGGAGGAGTGAGGGGCAGCGCGCTGCCGACCCTCGTCGCAAGGAGTGCACGGCGGCGCAAGGAAGCGGGGAAGCGGGGCGAGCGACTCTGGGAGACCTGAGACCAGACGGTGACGTACCATACTACCGAGACACGGGAAGGACGGGTGACCTAATCGGTGGTGCCAGAGGACTGACGGGTGGGTGAGTGACCGACAGTCGTGAGACATGACCTGACCTGACCTGACCTGAGTGGTGAGACCCCGTGTGTAGTGAGTACCGACCAGAGCCTAGCTCCCTGTGAAAAGTGGCCAGAGGCGCCCCAGTGACAACGACTGTGCAGGAGGCAACAGGCTCGTCTAGAGGGAGAGTGATGACTACTCCGAGATCGTGGAGGTGACTGACACCCACGAAGTTCTTGGAGAACGAGGGAGTGTAGTAACCCGTGAGGACCCCAGAAGGAGCCGCCGGACACGGGAGGGTGATGGTGCTGTGAGCAACCACTGGTCCCACTGTGGAGTCAGCTAGGGCAACAGAGACAGGAGTGCAAAGCGGTGTGAGGTCGGTGCGGTCGCGAAAGAAACAGCCGGACGTCCCAGAGTCAAGCGTGAACGATATGGACTCAGCCTCGGTGGTCGAACCTGTGCAAGCTACGCTAGCAGGGAAAGCACTAGCAACATCTATAGCACCTGAGCTAGACAAACAAGAGGAATAACCAGAATGCTCAATTCTAAAATCATTAGCATACATCACAGAGACAGGTCGTACAACCTCATCTAACTCTGCAGCAGACATGCCAAACAGCTGCGGGCCAACTGTGCGGAGCAGTGAGGCCCAGTCGGGGACAGTGGCGCTGCAGCCAAAATGCGCGCGGCAGCGGTCGGTGAGCTGCGAAAAGCACAGACCCGGGGGGTGGTGGTGGTCACAGGGGCGGCTGTGGCGTGGCCCAGTCTGCACCCAGAGGTAACCGCCGCCGCCGCCACCCTTAGGCACTTTCTCGCGTAGGGGTTCATACAGCCATCTAGAACGCCTTGGGCAGCACCGATCCTTTTCGCACCCAAGAAAGACGGAGGGTTACGGATGTGCATAGATTACCGTGCACTGATCGCCGCCACCGTCAAGAACAGAATTCCGGTGCCGAGAGTAGATGATCTCCTAGATGCAGTGCAAGGCGCTAGAATCTTCTCAAAAATTGACCTTCGTTCGGGTTACCACCAGATTCGCGTAGTTCCAGAAGACCAGCACAAGACGGCGTTTCGTACGAAGCAGGGGTTGTACGAATTTAAGGTTCTACCGTTCGGTTTGACCAACGCCCCGGCGACGTTTCAGACACTCATGAACACCGTCCTCTCTGAGTTCCTAGGGCCGTTCGTCGTAGATTACGTGGAAGACATCCTCATCTTCTCGAAAACGAAGGAGGAGCACGTGCAACACTTGCAGAAGGTCTTCGAGGTCTTGCGGAGGGAGCAGCTGTACGCTAAGCAGTCGAAGTGCGAGTTCATCCTCCCCAAGGCCGAGTTTCTAGGTCACGTCGTATCCGCTAGTGGCATTAGGACCGACCCGAAGAAGATCGCAGCAGTGCAGGATTGGGTAGCTCCGACCTCAGTCAAGGAACTGCAGAGCTTTCTCGGATTTGCGAATTAATACCGTCGTTTCGTTTAGTCCACTCACCGACCTACTTCGGAAGGGAGTAGATTTCGATTGGGGTCTAGCGCAGCAGCAGGCGTTCGAGCAGATGAAGCAGTCGCTCACATCTTCACCGACACTGTCGTACCCAGATCCCACTCGCCCGTACGTTGTAGTGACCGACGCTTCAGATCAGGCCATAGGGGCAGTACTTCTTCAGGACCAGGGCCGCGGGTTGCAGCCGATCGCGTACGAGTCGCGTAAGTTTAGGGGATCCGAGCTGAACTATCCTATTCACGACAAGGAGGCGCTCGCGATCATCCATGCGTATAAGGTGTGGAGGTGCTACCTAGAGGGAGCAGATAGTGTTATACGCACGGACCATTGCTCGCTTCGCTTTCTCAAGTCGCAGTCGCAGCTGAGTCGTCGCCAGGCTAGATGGATGGAGTTCATGGAGGGGAGTTTCCACTACAGGATAGAGTACAAGCCAGGCGTGCGCAACCCAGCAGATCCGCTCACTCGCCCTAGTTGCCAGCTCGCCAGCCTCACAGTCACTGCCGGCCATCCACTTCTCACAGCACTCTTCGAGCAAGGTTACCCAGTAGATCCCGACTCCACACCGCAGCCGCCCGCAGGAGCAGAGGTGCAGGGTAGTGTCTACATTCGGAAGGGGACAGCATGGATTTGGGTTCTCGCCTACCGCCCTCTTCGACAGGTTCTTCTTCCGAGGCGCACGATGTAGTTAGCGCGGGTCACTTCGGAGCAGATAAGATGGCTAAGACGCTTAGTCGCACGTACTTCTGGCCAGGGCTTGCAGCAGACGTAGAGGATTACATTCGCTCGTGCGACACTTGTCAGCGTACGAAGTCCTCTCGCCAGCGCAAAGCAGGACTTTTGCAGCCGATTCCACCACCCGACCGCCCTTGGCAGGTAGTTACGATGGACTTCATCATGGCTTTACCGCGCACAGTTAGGGTTCACGATGCCATCTTCGTGGTAGTGGATAAGTTTTTCTCGAGCAGCGCACTTCATCCCCACGCACGGCAAGGTCACAACAGAGGAAGCGCGACGATGTTCGTAGATAACGTACTCCGACTGCACGGGGTTCCCGATTCCATTATCTCAGACCGCGACCCTCGTTTCACTTCGAAGTTCTGGAAGCAGCTTTACGCACTGTTCGGGACTCGCTTAGCCATGTCGTCTGCGTACCATCCAGAGACAGACGGACAGACCGAGCATGTGAACCAGGCCTTGGAGCAGATTCTTCGCAGCAGGCGGTGGCCAGAGGGGAGGCAAGGAAGGACGGGACACACCAATCATAGATAGGGGGGGAGGACGGTACTGGTAGCAGCAGCAAGGGAGCGGGCAAGATCCTCTACAGCAAGGTGCCTCTTCTCAAAGAGGTCAATGGTGAGGGTCATGGGGTTGATAGTGAGAAAGTGGTCATGAGCGGGTGCAAAGCGGTCAGGGAGGCGGGTGGCAAGGAGGTACAGTGTCATCCAGATCGCAGGGGGCATGGTAGCAAGCAAGGCCTGGTGAGGGGCACCAGCGCAAAGACCAGCGTCGAGCAAGCGCAGAATGAGATCAGCAACGGGGTCAATCGAGGACAGCTCGGGAGAAAGAAACGGCAGAACGTGACGGTCGAGAGACACAATGGTCGGAGTGGAGTAGCGAAGAACAACAGCGTCATACAAGCCCTTGGCTGTCACCTCCTGGTCGAAGTGGGACTGCTCGGACGGCGAGAGGAGGTGGAGGATGGCGAGGACAGTAGCATTGTCCCGTGCCGCCCAACGACTGGCCTCCAAGCGTGCCTTGTCAAAGCGGGCCTGCTGCTCCTCCGACGGGGAGGGACCAAGAGGGTCGGGCTCGGGGGGAGCCTGGAGCCTGCCAGTGGCATGCTCGACTAGGCGCACATCGTTCTCGCACTTGCTCCCTAGATGGAGCTTGAGCTTACGCAGCCAACCCTGAAAATCTACCAGGCGCCCCTCGGGATCGAAGGCCAAAACACGTGAGGTAGCCATCCCTAGAGCGGTCGGACACAGTCGGGTGCGGTGGATCGGGCGGGGCACGGCACGGTGGGCCCCTCGGATCGATCTAGCTCTGATACCATGTTACAATGGGAACTATCGAATGAATGAACTATAAGTGAAAGTACAAACAAGATATAGGTCAAGGCTAACCCTAAACCTAGGACAAACGGAATACACCTAGACTAGAACTAACCAAACTATATAATTATATGTGTGCCTAGACTAGGATATCCAGATGCCTCTATTGTAGGATCCTCTGCTGTTGCTCGCCCAGGTGCGACCTCTGTTGATGCGTCACTCTCCTTCACGCTTGACTCTGGTGCGTCTCAGTGTTTCATCCGCGACCACACCGGCCTTACGCCACTTCCAGCACCAGTCCTAGTATCTTTAGCCGACCCCACCTCAGGACCTGTAGTTGCTCGCAGCACTACTGCTCTCCCGTGTCCCACAGTCTCCTCTGTTCCCTCACAGGTCCGCCCATCCCGTCGTTCTCTAGTAACTTGGTGGGTGTCGGTTGCCTTCAGGACCTTGTTGTCACCACCACTGGGGCACCTCTTGCCACACTCCCCCGAGAGCCCGCGTCAGGTCTGTTCATGCTGCGCACTGCGTCCCTCATGCTGTTGGATCAGGTCAGGTAGCTGCGTCGTGCTCGATTCGGTCGCTCCTGTGGCACCACCGTCTAGGTCACCCCGCTCTCTCGTGTCATCTCCGTCACATGGCCCAGTGCGGTCTTGTCTCAGGTCTCCCATCGTCATTCCCGCCTCTCCCTGCCTCGTCTGCGGCAACGTGCACTCCTTGCGTTGAGGGTCGGCAGCGCGCTGCCCCTCACTACTCCCACGCCACTGAGCCTCTTCAGACCCTGCACATGGACCTCTGGGGCCCTGCTCCGGTCTATGGGCCGCGCGGAGAGCGTTACTTTTCCCACTACACCACGGTGTTCCGTGGATCGTTACGTCGGTGGCTTGGAACTGGATATCTCGCAAGAGGTCCTTCTATGCGGAATTTCTAACTTCAACGAAATCCTCGCCCTCGCGAGAAATTTGACATTCTACGACGACCGAGGCCGATGTCCTATCACTACGGACAACGTATTTGGGGAACGATCGAGCACGCCACGGTACACGCCGTTGCGACAAATGCAACTGTCACACTATTTTGAGGACGCTGCTTCGCGTGCAATAGGCCGGGCCACCGCAAGAGCGAGTGCCTTGAGGAGCAGAAGCACCGAGGAGCAGAGCAGGGAAGAGAGTTTGGGAGCAGGGAAACGCCAAGAGTCAGTAGAGAACGGGCCCACTACTGACGAGACTCACTGCTCAGCCAAACCCACTGACCCTTACCGAGTAACATTTCCGATTTACGAGATTGATCGGACTCGGCTGAATAAGGAGGGTACATTGGCAGATTGTCCAGTACCAATTCATGGGAAAATACACGGGACATCAGTGAAAGTTTTCATCGACAGAGAGGCTAGCCACTGTTTAGTTAATACCGCGACTATAAGGAAGCTGCAACAGATATTTAGCCGATGTTTACGTGACATTGGTCGACGGCACACAACTGGCAATACGGGAGAAGGTGGATAGAGTTAAGATTCGTTGTGGGAGTAGCTTCGGCTTTACACGGGAAATGCTAGTATCAATGCTGGACGGGAAGGATATTTTACTGGGGCGTGGTTGGCTGCGACGCCACAACCCACGCATTGATGGACAATTGACAGCTGCACTGTGCGAAGCGGAGGTAACTGGGTCCCACTACCTCGTTCGGGAGCGATGAATCAGTACACGTCAACGCCATCACGATGAAACGAGCTATCACATCGGGAGCTAACATGTACGCTGTCGATGTCCGGGAGATAGGGGAAGCAGGGTAGTCGAGTGATCTTCAGAATATGGTGGCAGCCGTACCGCCCGAGTTGGGAGATATACTGAAACAGTACCCGTTAATCTTTCAAGACCACTTACCTGAGATATTGCCACCTCAGCGACTCCATGATCACAAAATAGAATGAGAACCGGGATCGCAGCTAACCGTACAGCGACAGCTCATGTTGAAACAGCCAGAGTTAGAAGAACTTAATTTGCAATTAGACTACCTACTCGAGAAAACATTCATTCGACCGAGTTCGGCATCGTTCGCCGCACCGATACTATTCATGCCGGAGAAGGATGGGGAATTTCACGTGTGTATAGATTACTGAGCACTGAGCAGGGTTACCGTAAAGTTGCGATACCCCATTCCCTGCGCCGACGAACGGTTAGACCAACTGCGTACCGCTCGCGTTTTTTTCAAAAATATATTTACGAGGAGGTTATTACGTAAACGTCGGGACCAATCGCATCTAGGTTCCGGGCTACTCTTTACTGCGGGAACTACTACTACAAGAGTCGTATGATGAAATTGCACAAGGACAATTCGGGGTAGAAAAAAACACGGCAACAGCTACATGGGTACTACTACTGGCCAGGATTTCTCACCAACGTACAAAGGCACATGACCTCGTGCCCTTCTTGTCAAC
This sequence comes from Closterium sp. Naga37s-1, assembly GCA_947471745.1. Classification (NCBI taxonomy): domain Eukaryota; kingdom Viridiplantae; phylum Streptophyta; class Zygnematophyceae; order Desmidiales; family Closteriaceae; genus Closterium; species Closterium sp. Naga37s-1. The sequence continues at coordinate 443,233 of CANJKZ010000792.1, read as the reverse complement.
TCATGAAATCATCGTGACACATGCCAGCTGGACAGTTGCAGCCGTTACCACCCCCAGAGCGTGCTTTGGAGCAGGTGACGATGGACTTCGTCACGGGGTTACTGGCTGGGGTAAGTGGTAACGACGCGATCCTCATGGTCGTCGATTGGCTGGCGAAAATGGTACAATTCACGGCCTGCAAAAGGTCCATCTCCGCCGAAGAAACGGCTCGACTTTTCATCTTCACCGTCGTTTGCCTTCACGGGATACCAGCATCGATCATGAGCGACCGCGACACCAAATTCACGAGTAACTTCCGGAGAAACCTGTGGCAGCAGTTCTGCACCCTGCTACAGTTCAGCTCTTCATACCACCCCGAGACCGGCGGACAAACTGAGCACAATAAACCAGACGATGGAACAACTGATTCGTGCCGCGTGCGACGATCCAACGACCTGGAACAACAACTGCCACTCATCGAAATTGCAAACAACAACTCGCCATCCGCCACCACCCACCAATCACCATTCTTTCTCAACTACGGACAAGACCGCACAGTACCGTTAACACCATATCCCGACAACCCCGTCCCTCGCACACAACAGTTCGCCGAATTTCTACAGGCCGCCCGGACCTGAGCAGTAGCCTCAAAGAGAAAATCCAACCTCATCGCTAAGCTTGGCGCCGATCGCCACCGTCGCCCCGTCACATAACAACCCGGAGACCTAGTCCTACTCAACACTCAAAACCTATGCCTGCCGGTGACCCCAAAGTTATGCCCAAGATATTGTGGGCCATTTCAAACTAACCACATTATCACCCTTGTCACGGCACACTTCCTCCTCCCTGCTGGCTCGTACGTCAACCCCTTATTCCACGTCGGCCTGCTCTGCCCCTATATTCCATCCACGAGACAACTCCCACGCAACCGACCATCCAGCATGACACGACCACCAACTGAGTCATTGAACCTGAAAATGTCCTCAGCCACCGAGTTCGTGATCCACGTGGAGCCCGCCGCATTGAGTTTCTGCTGTGGTGGAAAGATTGAGCACCCTTAACAGAACTGAGAATCACCTGGTCATCACCGACTACCTTCCCAACAAAAGATTCCGAGACCTCAGCGCACTTTTGTAATGGCCTCCCTTGGAGAAGGGGGCTGTGTAAGGAAACAACTTCTCCTTATTTCGTGTCATTGCACATACCGCGTACAACACTCAAGGTCCTCCCTATCAGAAAACATGTGTCTGTTTGTCTGATTATCAGGCGTATTTTTTAGAGATAATATGTTTCATTAGAAATCAGTTTTTTGTAATTCCTGGTTGATCTGATTGATAAGACATGATTTTTTTTTTTTTTTTTCATCTGATTCATCGGGTCCTTGTTTCAGTTTCCTCTGATACCGAATATTATTATGTAGGCGTGATTTGCGCGTGAATGAGGCCCCTGGTTTTTTTGGCGTCGTGTCCCTCTAAGGTGAAGACTCGGGTTCAAATTCCATTACGCACGTTTCTCTCTGTATGGTTCTCTTGCCATTCACATTGTAGCGTTTTCCCCGAACCCGAACTCCCCGCTCATTCACTATTTTCCCAGCCCATGTACAGAATACAGTGCAATGAAAAGGGCTCTCCAATAACAATCAGAAATTGTGTTTGAAAAAAAACTGATTCAACAGTACCTGAAATTTCTTATTCATCAGACAGAAAAAACGCACAGCATCCGATGCATCAGGCAGGTTCAAAACCTAGGAAGGACCCTGACAATAATGTTCCCGCCATTACAACCAAAGAGTGTTCCGTTACCACATCGCAACATTTGCATCGACTACTTTTTTCGCCACCATGACCGTCGCGCCCAAACCCCACGGCTCGACCCGGCGACCAGGCCCTACGCTCGACAATTCCCAACATCTGCGCTAGGCCCATAGGGCACCCTTTCGCTCATTACCGTTACCATCCTTTTTTTGCTATATAACATTCGCTCATGCATTCGCTCATGTTGTTCAATTGCTTTGATAGTGCAATCTTCGCTCGCTCACTCTATTGCACTCGTAGCAATACCTAACACCTACGTTTCTTAGTGTATTGAGCAGTAAAACGAATTTAAAAGCGAGTGTGTGTCTGAAAACCAACACTGGGGATGCCCGATTGATCCTAGGGAAGGGTTACATGCTCGCTGGCCTGGGGGGTTATGGGTGCACGGACCCGCTACTTAACAAGCCCTTTTATCCCAGTGGTCTAGTGGCTGGGATTCTGACATGGTATCAGAGCGGTCTCGGGTTCGAATCCCGGTGTATGCACATGCAGGCCGTTGCCGCTGTGCCGAGTCCTGCACCTCCCAGTGTGGGGGGGTGTCAGAAGACTTGCACTGTGAGGTCCCCAATTGATCCTTGGGGGGTTACATGCCTGTTAGCCTGGGGGGTTATAGGCGCACTGACTCGCTACTGAAACAAGCCATTTTATCCCAATGGTCTAGTGGTTAGGGATTCTGACATGGTATCAGAGCGAAGGTCTCGGGTTCGAATCCCCATGTGTGCACATGATGGCGGTGCCGCTGTGCCTTGTTCTAGGGCATCCCTGTGCGAGGGGGGGGTGTCTGAAAACCAACACTAGGGATGCCCGATTGATCCTAGGGAAGGGTTACAGGCTTGCTGGCCTAGGGGGTTATTGTCAAGAAGTGAAGTCTGTATTGATTAGGGTTGGGAGTACAAGTAGGAAACCCTAAGGGGTTGTACTCACTAGAGTATGCCCCACTATAGCATAGAGCATACAATTACAATTTGACACACCCCCATAGGCAAAGTGGGGGATAGCAAAACAACGAACGGTCACAAGACCAGTCAAGCAAGAGAACAAAACAAAGCAAAGCTCAGGGTGTATCCCAAGATCACCACGCATTCTTAGCACAAGCAAGCGGCCACCAGGCCAGTTCACATGCAGAGTTTATATTAGCAAGAGCAGTACACTGATCACAACCTAGCAAGTGTAAGCATGCAGGTATACTCATATATATCAGTGTACAACAAGAGCAAGATCAAGAGACAAGCAAGTGAGGCAGAGTGTGCACAAGCCCAAGAGCAGTGCAGAAACGCTGATGATCACTAGACCCAAGGGCCTTGGTGAAGACATCAGCAGTGTTGGCCCGTGTGGCCACGTAAGCAAGACGAAGCTGACCACGCTGCTGCAGCTGTCGCGTGAGGAAGTAACGGAGAGCAATGTGCTTCGTTCTCTGCTCCAGTCTCTGGTCCTGACACAAGGCAATCATGGCCGTGTTGTCGTCGTACAGAACTGGAGGAGAACGAGGCCGCTCACCCAAGTCGGTCAGCAGGTAGGTCAGCCAGCGGAGCTCCTGTGCAGCCATAGCCCCAGCGTAGATCTCGGCCTCACAGCTGGAACTAAGGACAGAAGAAGAGCGAGTGGACCTCCACGAGACAGAACCAGCCCCGAGACTAAAGCTGTACCCCTGTGTCGACCGGTGAGTCGTCTGGTCGTCAACCCAAGAAGCGTCTGAGTGACCGGTGAGAACAACTGAACTCGGTCCTCCAAGCACGAGCCCCATGCCCGATGTACTGCACAAGTAACACAGTACCCTCTTCGCAGCATCCCAGTGCATCTTTCGATGTCTACCGGGAGCCACGTAGCGAGCTAGAAGGCTGAGAGGGTATGCGAGGTCAGGTCGTGTGCACGTCATCAGGTACATGAGGCAACCCACAAGCTCTGGGTACGGACCACTCGGCTCTATGGACTCGTCCGAAGGTGGAGCTGAGAGCGAGTGGCCGGTAGACAGAGGAGTGGGCTATGGCGAGGACCACGTGAAGTCGAAGCGCTGAAGGACCTGCTGCACCATGTGTGACTGAGTGAGGGTGATGGTGCGGCGTGCTCTGTCCCGGGTGATCTGCAAGCCAAGATGGCTCCGCAACTCACCCAGGTCAGTGCAAGTGTGTCTCTCCTGCAGCTCCGCCTTCACCAAGGCCAGAGCCTCAGTGTCAGCAGTAGCAAAAACCAAGGCGTCGACGTACACAAGGATGTAGAACGCCAACAGAGTAGTGTCAGTGCGCAGAAACAGCGAAGGGTCAGCAGTCGAGGGATCGAAGCCAAGAGCCGCAAGTGTAGTCCTCAGTGTGTCGTGCCACTTGCGGGGTGCCTGTCGTAGGCCGTAGACTGGTCGCCGAAGACTCCACTGTGTACCCTCAGGAAACGACCCAGTGAAGCCACGTGAACGGCGCAACCAGACAGCCTCGTGAAGGCTGCCCTGCAAGAAAGCTGTCGAGAAGTCGAGGGAGTGCAGCTCGTAGTCGCGCTGTGCTGCAACGTGCAGTAGCACCCGAAGAGCGGTCATCTTCGAGGTGGGGGAGAAGGTCCGAAAGAAGTCGACCCCCCTCACGCTGACTGAAGCCTCATGCAACGTAACGCGCCTTGAAGGCAGGCGGAGAACCCGGCGGCCGCTTCACCCTGAAAATCCACATGCCATCGACTATGTTCGCCCCAGGTGGGGGAACCTCGTCGACGTACGTGCCTGTGGACTTCTAGGAAGCCATCTCTGCATCCATGGCTATCTGCCACTAAGAGGAGTTCGAACCCGTGATCGCCTCTGCGTAAGTGCGCGGGGTCGGGATGTCCAGTGCATCCGGGTCTCCCTCAGGGCAAAGTAGCGTGGATGCGAGATGAGGTGCAGCTGCCGCTAGGCACTCCAGCTCAAACTGCCTGTCCTCAAGAACGTCACAGCCAAGGGCAAGCTCACCCCCGACGGACGGAGGACAGGAAGAGTAAAAAACAAGACTCGTAATGTAGTCAAGGCGGCACAAAGCAGCAAAGTCAACAAGCTCAGCAACGGAAGGGTCAATCACAACCGTGGCAAGGAGACGAATGACAGTCGGACTGGCAGCACGGACAAGGTCTGACTCAGGGTCAGGAACGTGACGAAGGGAAGACGCAGGAGGAGACGGCAGGACAACACGCTGTGGAACAGAGGAAGGACGAAGTGCCATACGGTGAGTGCCTGGCACAGCTGGAGCACGAGGACAGACAACACGACGACCGCGAACAGGAGTGGAAGCACGAGTCTCAGGCTCACGACGCTCAGGATTGGAAGCACGAGTCTCAGGCTCACGACGCGCACTCAGGGACGCAGTCACCTCAGTGTGAGGAGCAGGAGCAGGCAGCGGGGAGCCAGGCAGTAGCTATGGCTGTGACTGGTCAGTCGGTGGGAACAGTAACGGAGGAGTAGAACCAGCAACCGGGAACTCAGTAGCAGCAGGCGGTAGACTGAGAAGGTGACGAAGCGCAGACGGCCGCAGCTGAGTAGTCGCACCCCCAGAACCTCCAGCTCCACCACCGGGACTGCCCCAACGAACAGCCGACTCGCGAAGCTGCAGCGGCGAGAGCGACTCCTGCCAACTAGCACCACTAACTCCAGTACCTCCAGCAGTACCTCCAGTAGTACCTCTGGTGCCAGCACCTCCAGCACCTCCAGCAGTACCTGCACCTCCAGTACCTCCAGCAGCACCTGTGACTCCAGTACCTGGAACACCAGCACTAGCACCTCCAGGGCTAGCACCTCCAGAACCTGCACCTCCAGCAGCACCTGCGCCTCCAGTACCAGGAACACCAGTACTAGCACCTCCAGGGCTAGCACCTCCAGAACCTGCAGCTCCAGCACGTCCAGCGCCACCACCAGGGCTGCCCGCGGTAGTACCCACAGCAGCAGCACCTCCAGTACCTCCAGCTCTAGGAGAGCGAGCACGGCTAGCTCCACCACCAGGGCTGCCCCACTGAACAGCCCACTCGCGAAGCCGCTCCGGCGAGAGAGTCGCCTGCCGACGTGCACCAGTGCTACCAGCATGAGCAACCCCAGTACCACCAGTAGCATAACCTCCAGCTCCAGCAGTGCCAGCACCTCTAGCTCCAGGAGTCCCAGCACCTCCCGCTCTAAGACGGCTAGCTCCACCACCAGGGCTGCCCCACTGGACAGCCCAATCGCGAAGCCGCTCCGGCGAGAGAGCCTCCTGCCGACTCGTAACAGGACCACCAGCACCAGTACCTCCAGTAACTCTGTACCCAGAGGACACTCAGCACCCCCAGAACCAGCACCCCCAGAACCAACACCCCCAGTGGTACCACCTCCTGCAGCACCAGAGTCCACAGCGACAGGCTGCAGCGGCGGTGAAGACGGCAGAGGCTGAAAACCAGGAGGGACCGCCAAGCGTGCAGAGCGGCGAGGGGTCACGGTGGCAGCAGGAGTCGGGTCACCCCCCTCAGCCGGGCCAGAGGTGTCTGAGGAGACCTCCAAAGGCTCAACCAAGGGGGGTGGGTCTACCTGAGACACCTGAGGGAGCGGGACCGGGAGGAGGGAGGGGGGCTACTTGGGGGGGGTCGTCCACCAGGGAGAGAGGCGGGAGGGGTACCGGGGAACTGCGGTGGGGGTGAAGAGGGTAGAAGCAGACGGACTCGTCAAAGGTGACGTCGCGGGAGGACAGCACACGACAAGAGCCTGGGTGGTAAAACTGCCAGGGCGGTGCGTCGGTGGGAAAGCCAAGGAACACGCACCAAAGAGTGCGTGGAGAGAGCTTGCCCGCAGGCAAATCGCGGACAAGAGAGAGGGAACCCCAGACCCGAAACGCCGAAGCATCACCAACCTCGCCCGTCCACGGCAAAGTGGGGGAGGTCTCCGGGTGGGAGACACGAGGCCAGAGGTTGAGCTGCTCAGCGGCGTATCGGACCGCAAACGGCCACAGAAAATGGGGGGCAGCCGCATGGATCATGGAGGTGCGAGCAACCTCCATGACAAGACCAATGCGGCGCTCGGCAATCCCATTCTGCTGTGGAGAGGCTGGAAGCGTGTACAACTGAACGATGCCCTCAGCACCACAGAAGTCCTCAAGGAGGCGGGAGCAAAACTCACCACCTCGGTCAGAGTGAAGCCGCAGGACAGGGAGTTCCTGCTGGAACCGAGCGCGAAGTTGGAGACGGACAGCGCGGATCCAGCGGATCAAGACACCGCGGACATCCGTCTTGCTCTGCAAGGGGAAGACCGTGGTGTAGCGTGTGTAGTCGTCGACAACCAGCAGAAAGTAGCGCTCGCCACCCTGTCCAGTGACGCGGGCTGGGTCCCACACGTCCATGTGCAGGGTCTGCAGAGGAGCAGTGGTGGGGGCAGGGACCTGGGGAGACCAGACACAAGGAGACGGGAGTGCATGCCACGCAGGCGTGGCAAGGAGGGGTGGCCAAGACGGTGGTGCCAGAGGAGAGTCTGGTGCGTGAGGAGACGACACAAACAAGACGAAGCAACCTCAACCGACGCAGCTACCTGACCTGACTCAGCTACCAGTGGAGACTCAGTGGTCAGTGTGTACAGGCCAGACCCAGGCCTCCGAGTGAACGTGGCGAGGTGCTCACCAGTGCGCGAGTCCGTACAAGTCGCCACTAGCTCGCCTCCAGGTTGGGTGACAGTGACCCACTGGTCCTGGAGGACAGAGGTAGCTACCAAGTTCTTTGCGAACGAGGGGAGGTGGAGACCTGTAAGGAGGCCGGAAGGGGCCGCCGGACAAGGGAGAACATTGGCGCCACGCGCGACTACCGGGCCCCCGGAGGGGTCGGCCAGTGTGACAGGGACAGGGACTGTGAGCGGTGTGACTGTGGTGCTGTCGCGGAAGAAGCAACGAGACGCGCCTGAGTCGAGAGTAAAAGTGTGCAAGGCCTCCTCGAGCTCTGCACCTGTGCTAGCTGAGTCAAAAGCACCAAGGCTAGCAGCCTCTACCCTAGAAACTCTAGGCACACACAAGTAACAGTCCTCCTCAACACTAGCAGAAACAGCATACATCGCATACATGCCAGCATGGATCACAGCCCAGTCACAAGCAAAAACATCTATGTACTGGCTCAGCAAAGTGAGCCAGTCAGGAGTCTTCATGTGCTCACCATGCTCCGCACGATACAGATCGTCGAGGCGAAAGAAGCAACGAGACTAGGTGTGGTCGGTGCGAGTGCAGGTCGCTTCAGGCTGACCTGTGCGACGGACATACCCGCAGCGAGGTGGGCCACCTGGGCTGCCACGGCGGATCGCCCACTCACGAAGTTGTTGCGGCAAGAGCTGCGCCTGGCGGCTCGTCTGCTGCTGCTGGCCACCCCCAGAGCCACCTCCACCCCCCGCTGCACCACCAGACGCAGCTGAACGAGTGGCCGGACCTCCAGCCCCTCCTCCTCCAGCTCCACCCCTAGTGCCACCCCCACCACCTCCACCACCCCCACTACTCCCTCCACCCCCGCCTCCTCCCCTGCCGCCTCCACCTCCTCCTCCCCCACCACCTCCACCGCCACCACCGCTGCCCTCGCCACCCCCACCACCCCCGCCCCCCCCACCCTTGCCACCCTTGCCCTTGCCACTGCGGCGCTTCCCGCTAGGAGCAGAAGCAGCACCGACCTCCTCAGCACCGAAGAGGTCAACAGCAGCAGCAGAGGCAACAGATGACGCGAGCAGGGAGGGGGAGCACCCCTCAAAGACAGAGGGGTGGGGAGTGCCACGAGAGGCAGCAACAACTAGGGCAGCGAACTCTACCTCTAAGAGACGGGACTCGAACGTGTCGAGGGTGATCTTCGTGGGGTCTAGGGCGAGGAAGTGGTCGCGTATGGCACGAAGGGAGTAAGGGAGGCGGGTCGTGAGGAAGTAAAGGGTGAGATAAATAGGTGGCTTGTTCTCAACCCTAAAGGTGGGCTCGAGGGCAGCAGTGTAGCGGGTCTCAAGGGAGCGCAGGTGAGTCATGAGGTCGGCTACAGTGGTGAAGTCCGACAGCTCGGGAAAGAGGAACGGCAGCGCTAGACGGCCTATAGTGGCAGACGACGGGGACGAGTAGCGTGTGACTACGGCGTCGTAAAGCGCCTTGGCCGTCTTAAGCTGGCAAAAGTGGGAGCGCTAGTCTAGCGGAAGGTGGCTACGGACAAAAAGAGTAGCAGTAGCGTCACGAGACGCCCACCTGGACTGGTCTACACGAGTAGCTGTGGCAGCAGGGGCGTCTAGGGTCCCAGAGGTATGCTCAAAATGCGAGACATCCTCCCTAGTCTGGCTCTGCAGGTACCAGTGGAGATCCTCTAACCAGGATTCGAAGTCTACCGGGTGACCCTCTCCGTCAAAGGTGAGAATGGTAGGGGTCGCCATAGCAGCAGAACGGTAGTGGCAGCAGCTGCAGTAGCAGTAGCAGCAGCAGTAGCAGTAGCAGCAGCAACAAAGTAGTGCAGCTCTGTAGGGGCAGGACAGCGCGGCTCGGGCAGGGCGGCGCGGTTCGGGCAGGGCGGCGCGGCGCGGCGCAGTTTGGGCAGGGCGGCGCGGCGCGGTGCGGCTCGGCAGGGCACAGCGCAGCAGCAGCAGCTCATGCGCAGCAGCAGCAGCAGCAGCAGCAGCAGCAAGCAGCAGCAGCAGCAGCAGCAGCAGCAGCAGCAGCGCAGTGCGAGCGGTAGCAGCAGCTCAGGCGCAGCAGCGGCAGCGCGACGGGCAGGAGCTGCGCAGCAGCAGCAGCGTATGCAGCAGCAGCAGCAGCAGCAGCAGCAGCAGCGCGCGGCACCGCGGTTGGCAGGGCACAGCGCAGCAGCGCGTGCGGCAGCAGTAGCTCAGGCACAGCAGCACGCAGGCAGTTCGCGGGCAGGGCGAGCAGCGCGCGGGCAGCAAATGCAGCGCGCGAGCAGCAGGGGCAGCTTGCGAGCAGAAGGCGTCGCGGGCAGGCAGGGCGCGCAGCGAGCACGGGCAGCGCGCTTGCAGGCAGCGCGAGCAGGGCAGCGCGACGCGCTAAGGCAAGCAACGCGTGCAGCAGGCAGCGTGCTAGGGCAGGCAGAGCGCGTGACAGCAGGGCAGCGCGACTCTCTTCGGGCAGGGCAGGACAGCGCAAGGGCGCTACGGGCAGGAACAAGCGGAATTAACGGTGGGCCCTAAAAAAAACGGTCCTAACCGGGACCTACTCTGAAACCATGTCAAGAAGTGAAGTCGGTATTGATTAGGGTTGGGAGTACAAGTAGGAAACCCTAAGGGGTTGTACTCACTAGAGTATGCCCCACTACACCCTAGAGTATACAATTACAATTTGACAGTTATGGGCGCACGGACCCGCTACTTAACAAGCCCTTTTATCCCAGTGGTCTAGTGGCTGGGATTATGACAGTTTGTTTGTTGTCAGCAGCTGTGGTGTGATAATGGAGACGGATTCGAACGATGATGTGTAACCCTCACCTTCGTCACAGTATTTCGTTGAAGGCATTGGGAGTCGCGCGGGAAGGGTAATCAGGGTGGTATCACCTTGGGATCAGGAAACACCTGGGGCAAGTCCTGTCAACAAAATGCCTTTCGCAAGTATACCTGCGAGCATGATGCCTGTCGCGATAGTCGCGATAGTCGCTCGCAATTATATTCGTGTCGCAGGGTCACAAGAATGATCAATCTGGAACAGCAGCTTACGTTTCATTGTCATCTTGCCGCTCACTAAATGCGTAAATGGGTATGCCGATCTCAGCCTTGCGGGGACGGCACTGGAGTAGGGGACAGCGGAGGGGACACAACGCGGAGAGGGGAAGGAAGAGGAAAGAGGGGAGATAAGGTGGGCGGATGAAAGTGACAGCAGGGGCAACCATCACCTCCTTCGCGAGAAACCCCTTTCCCCCTTCACCAGTAAAGCCTTCGCTGCATATTGACGCTCGCGTAGGATGAGCAACAAAACTTCCTTCTAATAATTTCGGCGGAAAGAACGTCGTTTCGGCAGCGACTTTGCTTGCCTGATCTAGTCCATTCTAGGAAATTATTGTTAGCCTCCTCGTGCGGCGATGTTTTCAACCGCGGTTCGTTCGATTACGATGTCACAGGAAAAAAAAAGAAGTACAAAAGGCGACGTCAATCACATACCAAGTAATCTCTGCGTATTTACATTTCTTTGCTTCATCCTTTTCCGATCTCAGTCCGTTTCTTGATCCGTAGCTGGTAGTAACCAGAAGCTTTGTCCGCCATGACTCCTGCAACCCTTCTCTTCGTGAATGTTACAATCGTCATCGTCGTCATCTCTTCCCTCATCTGCATGCCGCACGCGCTCGCTGCTGATGACGGCTTGCCTGAGGTGGAAGTTGCATCCAACGGGGCTGAAGTTCAGAACCTGGCGAAGTTTGCTGTGGCTGAGAATAACAAGCAAAAGGATGTTATGTGAATCAAGAAAAACAGGAATGAAAATGACTAAGTGAAAGTTGGGTACAAAAGGCAAACCCTAGGCAACTGTACCCCATATGTGCTACCCCACTATAGCCTACAGTAGCTATGTCATATAACTCTGACACACCCCCATAGGCAAAGTGGGGGAGAACAAGGGGTCACAAGACCAGTCAAGCAAAGCAAAGCAAGCTCAGGGTGGATCACAAAGTCACCACACATTCCGAGCACAAGTTCAAGGCCACAAGGCCAGTTCACATGCAGGATTACATATATATACAAGGCTAGACAAGCAAGAGCAGGAGTATATATATATGCAACAGTACAAACAAGGTCAAGAGGTGAGCAAGTGAGGCAAGGTAGGTACAAGACCCAGCTGAGTACAGAAGCGCTGATGATCACAAGGCGCAAGTGCCTTGGTGAAGATATCAGCAGTGTTGGCCTCAGAGGCCACGTACGCAAGTCGCAGCTGACCACGCTGCTGTAGCTCACGAGCAAGGAAGTAGCGAAGAGCAATGTGCTTCGTTCTGTGCTCCAGTCTCTGCTCTCGACACAAGGCCAGCATGGCCTTGTTGTCTACGTAGAGCACTGGAGGAGAACGAGGCGGCTCTCCGAGGTCAGTCAGCAGGTAGGTGAGCCAGCGAAGCTCCTGTGCAGCCATGGCCCCGGCGTAGATCTCAGCCTCACAACTGGAGCCGAGAACAGAAGACGAGCGAGTAGCCCGCCACGAAACAGAGCCGGAACCAAGGCTGAAGGTGTAACCCTGTGACGACCGCTGCGTAGCCTGGTCGTCAGCCCAAGAAGCGTCTGCGTGTCCAGTGAGGACCACTGGACTCTGCCCTCCAAGCACAAGCCCCATGCCCGACGTACTGCACAAGTAGCGCAACACCCTCTTCGCTGCAGCCATGTGCTCCGGTCTGTGTCTCCCAGGAGCAACATAGCGTGCAAGAATGCTAAGAGAGTATGCAAGGTCAGGTCGTGTGCAGGTCATCAGGTACATGAGGCAGCCAACAAGCTCTGGGTACGGGCCACTCGACTCTACGGACTCATCCGAAGGCAGAGCTGAGAGCGAGTGGCGAGTAGGCAGAGGAGTGGCCTGAGGCGAGGAGTACGTGAAGCCGAAGCGCTGAAGGACCTGCTGCACCATGTGTGACTGAGTCAGGGTAATGGTGCGGCGTGCTCTGTCCCGGGTGATCTGCAAGCCAAGGTAGCTGCGCAGTTCACCCAGGTCTGTGCACGTGTGTCTCTTCTGCAGCTCGGACTTCACGTGGGCGAGTCCAGCAGTGTCAGCTGTGGCAAAGACCAAGTCGTCGACGTACACGAGGATGTAGAACGGCTGCAAAGAAGTGTCGGTGCGCAGAAACAGCGACGGGTCGGCAGTAGAGGGAGCAAACCCAAGAGCCGCAAGTGTAGTCCTCAGTGTGTCGTGCCACTCACGCGGTGCCTGGCGGAGACCGTAGACTGGCCGCCGGAGGCTCCACTGGGTGCCAGGAGGAAAAGACCCAGTGAAGCCAGGTGGGCGACGCAGCCAGATCTCCTCGTGCAGGCTGCCCTGCAAGAAAGCAGTGCTGAAGTCAAGAGAGTGCGGCTCGTAGTCGCGGTGAGCAGCTATGTGCAGCAGTACCCGAAGAGTGGTCATCTTCGGGGTGGGAGAGAAGGTCTGAAAGTAGTCAACTCCCTGCCGCTGACTGAAGCCACGAGCCACGTAACGCGCCTTGAAGACAGGCGGAGAACCCGGCGGCCGCTTCACCCTGAAAATCCACATGCCACTGACGATGTTCGCCCCAGGCGGGGGAACCTCGTCAACGTAGGTGCCTGTGGACTTCCAGGAAGCCATCTCTGCGTCCATAGCTGCCTGCCACTGAGAGGAGTAGGGACCCTCTATCGCCTCCGCTTAAGAGCGCGGAGTCGGGATGTCAAGTGCATCCGGGTCTCCCTCAGGGGTAAGCAGTACGGACACGAGATGAGGTGAAGCAGCAGCCAAACACTGGAACTCCTCCTGCCTGTCCTCAAGGACGTCCGTGCCAAGGGCACACTCACCCCCGACGGACGGAGGACAGACAGACTCAGACTCAGCAACAAGACTAGCAGCGTAGTCTAGACGACAGCGAGCAGCAAAGTCGACGAGCTCAGTAACTAGGGCAGACGCAGCAGTGGACTCAAAGGAAGGGTCAGTGACAACAGTAGCAAGGAGACGAGTGACAGTAGGACTGGCAGCACGAAGAGAGTCCGACTCCGGGTCAGGAAGAGCAGGAAGAGAGGACTCATTAGGAGAAGGCAAAGGGGCACGCAGAGGAGCAGTGGACGGACGCAGAGACATCCGGTGCGTGCCAGGGACAGGAGGAGGACGCTGACGCGAACCACGAGCACTAGTGCGAGCAGCACGGACAGGCGACGCAGGGCGAGACGCAGGCTCACGACGCTCAGCAAGACCTCCAGTAGGACCAGTGTAGGGAGAAGGAGCGGGCAGTGGGGAGGCCGGCTGTAACTGTAACTGTGACGGGACAGGCTGTGGACACGCTAAGGGAGGAGGAGGACCAGTAGAAGGCGGGAGACCAAGAACCTGCTGAAGGAGCGGAACGAAGTACGGCCGAGGCCGCGCGGCGACTCCAGACACAGCAGGGACAGCACCAGTACCCCCAGCGGCAGCACCAGCGCCAGCAGCACCTCCAGCTCCAGTACCTCCAGCAGCACCAGTAGCACCCCCAGCAGGACCGCCTCCAGGACCGACAGCAGTAGCCTCAGCGCCAACACCCTCAGCAGCTCCAGCTCCAGTCGTACCCGCAGGCCCAGCAGCTCCAGTACTCCCAGTACGAGCACCTCCGGGACCCGCGGCACCAGCACCCTCAGCAGCCGAAGAACCTCCAGCTCCAGCAGCACGCCTCCAGCGCCGGGCAAACCACTCGCGCAGCTCCTGTGGAGAGAGTGGCTCCCGCCGAGACGAAGCACCCGGAGAACCTCCAGGCTCAGCACCGCCAGACGCCACACGAGCAGGCCCAGCTCCCTCAGGCTCCGCACCCCCAGGCTCAGCACCTCCAGGCGTAGCACCCCCAGGCGTAGCACTCCCAGGCTCAGCACCCCCAGGCTCAGCACCCCCAGACGTAGCACCCACACGCTCAGCACCCCCAGAGTCAGCACCCCCAGGCTCAGCACCCTCAGCAGCACCAGAGTCACCAGTAACCTCGACAGGCTCGACTGCGTCTACCTGGGACACACCTGAAGGGGCAGGACCCTGAGGGGGGAGGGGGTCTACCGGGGGGGGACCTGGGACAAGGAAGAGCGGTGGCGGGGGGAGGGACGGAGTGCGGTAGGGGAAGAGGCGGTAGTAGGGGACCGACTCGTCAAACGTGACGTCCTGGGAGGACAGGACACGGCGAGAGGTGGGGTGGTAGAACTGCCACCCTGGCGCGTCAGGGGGGAAGCCAAGGAAGACGCAAGGAGCAGCACGAGGGGACAGCTTGTCCGCAGACAAGTCGCGGACAAACGCCCGAGATCCCCAGACACGGAACGCAGACGCATCGCCAACCTTCCCCGTCCACAGCAAAGCTGGGGAGGTCTCCGGCATGGAGACCCTGGGGTGAAGGTTGATCTGATGCGCCGCGTACCGAACCGCAAACGGCCACAGAAAATGGGGGGCAGCCGCATGCATCATGGACGTACGGGCGACGTCCATGACCATGCCAATGCGGCGCTCAGCAATCCCATTTTGCTGTGGAGAGTCCGGAAGCGTGAAGGTCTGGCGGATGCCTCGTGCACGACAGTAGGCTCGCAGAAGGCCAGAGGAGAACTCTCCACCTCTGTCAGAGTGCAGACGCTGAACAGGAAAGTCCGAGCCGAAGCTCTGCCTGAGCTGGAGACGAGCTGCGCGGATCCAGTCGATCAACACCTCAGTGACATCACCCTTGCTGCGCAAGGGGAAGACTGTGGTGTAACGCGAGTAGTCGTCAACCACCAGCAGGAAGTAGCGCTCGTGACCCTGTCCACGGACGCGGGCCGGGCCCCACACGTCCATGTGAAGCGTCTGCAGCGGGGCCTCTGTCGGAGGAAACTGGGAGGAGTGAGGGGCAGCCCGCTGCCGCCCCTCGACACAGGGGACGCAGGTAGGGCCAGGCCCCGGAGGAAGGGGAGGGAGGGACCGGGGAAGACCAGAGACAAGGACACGGGAGGCCATGCTTCGGAGACGAAGCAGGGAGGGGTGACCAAGGCGGTGGTGCCAGAGGAGAGTCTCGTGAGACAGGAGGCGACACGAACAGGGGGCAGACTCAGGACCAGACCTGGACGCTGCAGCAAACACCTGACCCGACGCAGCTACCTGACCAGACGCAGTGACTGGAGGAGACGCAGTGGTCAGGGTGTACAGGCTCGACCCCGGCCGACGGGTAAACGTGGCCAGGTGTCGGCCTGTCCGAGCGTCCGTGCAGTGGGTCACCCGCCGACTCGCAGGAGTGAACTGGTGAACCCCCGCATCCTGGAGGTCAGCACCACTCACCAAGTTCGTAGAGAACGAGGGAAGGTAAAGACCAGACAGGGTGCCAGAGGGGGCCGCCGGACACGGGAGGACAGTGGAGAAGTGAGCAAGGACAGGACCCCCAGAGGGGTCTGCCAGAGAGACTGCAACTGGCCGGCTAAGCGGCGTGAGTGTGGTGCGGTCTCGAAAGAAGGAGCGAGAAGCCCCCGAGTCAAGGGTGAAGGTGTGGGAGGCCGAAGCCGACGCAGAACCTGAGAGAGCAGACTCACCAGCACCTGAGGGAGCAGACGCACCTAGAGCAGCAGCCTCGCTAGCACCTAGAGCAGCAGCCTCACCAGTACCTAGAGCAGCAGTCTCAATGCCCGGGTCGGGCGGAAAACACCGGTAACAGTCACCCTCATCACTAATAGTCACAGTATACATGGCAGCAAGAATAGCATCAAAGTCAAGGTCAAAGACAGCCACACCCGCCCTAGACAGCTCACCCCAGCGGGGGATCTCAGTGGCCTCAGGGAACTGGTGACGCCAAGCGTCCGTCAGGCGGCCAAAGCAGCGCTGGGTGGAGTGCGCACCCCCGCACTGCTCACCCGCGCGGTCGCCGGTGCGGAGGACGTAGGTGCACGGACCAGTACCCCCACCCCTCTGGCGTGCAGTGTACCACTCACGGAGCTGCTGAGGGGAGGGGATGTCACGAGTGCGCTGCTGGTGCTGCTGCTGCTGCTGGCGCTGACCACCACCGGAGCCGACCCTCTGCGCAGCGCCACCCCGACCAGCTCCACCTCCTCCGCCGCCTCCTCCTCCACCGCCGCCACCTCCGCTCCCTCCGCCACTGCCGCTGCCGCCTCCGCCTCCACTGCCGCCACCGACACCTCCACCCCCGCCACCACCCCCACCGCCACCCCCACCTCCTCCACCGCCTCCACTGCCGCCTCCACCGCCCCCGCTAGCTCCTCCAGCGCCCCTGCCCCCCTTGCCCTTGCCAGGGCGGCGTCTCCCGCTAGGGGTAGACGCCGCACCGACCGACTCAAGCCCAACGAGGTCGGCCGCAGCAGCAGAGGCAACAGAGGGCAAAAGGGGGGAGGGGGAACACCCCTCAAAGATGGGGGTGCGAGGGTCACCACGAGAGGCTCCTACAGCTACTATGCTCTTCTCTGCTGCTAGGAGGGACTTCTCGAGGAGGTCAACGGTGAGAGTGGTGGGGCAAACTGAGAGGAAGTGGTCCCTGACTACGCGAAGGGAGTCAGGGAGCCGGGTGACTATGTAGTAGAGGGTGATGTACATGGGGGGGGGGTTCTTGGCACAGAACTCAGCAGGAAGCGCAGCGCGGTAGCGAGTGTCACTAGTGCGTAGGTGCGTAATGAGGTCAGCGACTGTGGGAAAGGCAGCAAGGTCAGGGAAGAGGTACGGTAGCATGAGGCGACTCAGTGCAGCAGTGGCAGGGGAGGAGTAGCGTGCAACTACAGCGTCGTACAAGGTCTGAGCACTCTTGTACTGGCTAAAGTGCGCACGCTCAGAGGTAGGCAGGTGGCGACGCACAGCAAGACGTGCAGCAGCATCGCGCGTGGCCCACTGGGAGCGAACAGTTGCGTCAGCATCAGTGGCGGGGGCAGGAGAGGCACCAGAAGTGAGGTCAAAGAGGGAGAGGCCGTCTGCTCTATCGCACTGTAAGAAAAGCTGCAGGTCATCTATCCAGACGTCAAAGTCAATGGCCCGACCCTCAGCGTCAAAAGCGAGAACACTAGGGGTAGCCATGACAGCAGTAGACTAGCAGCGCAAACAGTGGGGTGAGGGCAGTGCTGTGAGAGAGGCGCTGCTCTTACCGGACAGGGCGGCTCGGGCGGCTCGGCTGCAGGGCGGCTCGGCGACTCGGCTGCTGGGCGGCTCGGCTGCTGGGCGGCTCGGCGGCTGGGCGGCTCAGCGGCTCGGCTGCTGGGCGGCTCGGCGGCTCTGCTGCTGGGCGGCTCGGCTGCTGGGCGGCTCGGCGGCTCGGCTGCTGGGCGGCTCGGTGGCTCAGCTGCTGGGCGGCTAGGCTGCTGGGCGGCTCGGCGGGGCCGCTGAGAGGGCGGCGTCCGGGGCCGCTGGGAGGAGGCGGCGGGCCGCTGAGAGGAGGCGGCGTGGCCGGAAAGGTAGGTGGCGGGGCCGCGTCAGGGGCCGCGACAGGGGCCGCGTCAGGGGCCGCGTCAGGGGCCGCGGCAGGGGCCGCGTCAGGGGCCGCGGCAGGGCCGCGTCAGGGCGCCGCGTCAGGGCGCCGCCAGGGGCCGCGGCAGGGGCCGCGTCAGGGCCGCGTCAGGGCCGCGGCAGAGCCGCGTCAGGGCCGCGTCAGGGGCCGCTTCAGGGCCGCGGCAGGGGCCGCAGCAGGCCGCGTCAGGGCCGCGTCAGGGGCCGCGGCAGGGCCGCGTCAGGGCCGCGGCAGGGGCCGCGTCAGGGCGCCGCGTCAGGGGCCGCGTCAGGGCGCCGCCAGGGGCCGCGGCAGGGCCGCGTCAGGGCCGCGTCAGGGCCGCGGCAGAGCCGTGTCAGGGCCGCGTCAGGGGCCGCTTCAGGGCCGCGGCAGGGGCCGCGGCAGGCCGCGTCAGGGCCGCGTCAGGGGCCACGGCAGGGCCGCGTCAGGGCGCCGCCAGGGGCCGCGTCAGGCCGCGTCAGGGCCGCGTCAGGGCGCCACCAGGGGGCGCGTCAGGGGCCGCGATAGGGCGCCGGCAGGGGCCTCGTCAGGGCGCCGCCAGGGGCCGCATAGGGGGCGCGTGGGAGGCGGCGTAGGGGCCGCGTAGGGGCCGCGTAGGGGCCGCTAAAAAAAAAAAATTAGGGCAGGGCGCAATGTGCGCGGGCAGCTAAAAAAAAATTCTTATGGTGGGCCCTTAGGAAGGAACGGTCCCATGTAGGAACCCGCTCTATACCATGTGAATCAAGAAAAACAGGAATGAAAATGACTAAGTGAAAGTTGGGTACAAAAGGCAAACCCTAGGCAACTGTACCCCATATGTGCTACCCCACTATAGCCTACAGTAGCTATGTCATATAACTCTGACATGTTACACCTGACTTTGTTTATCTGTTGAAACTTCGATGGTGCTTCTGAATTCTGTATATATATGTATATATATATATATATATTACAGAATCAACGGCACAAAAGATTGCAGTACACATTATGTACCTTATCTTGCGCGTCAAAATTGATGACACATGGACCTGACGCATCTTCCCACACACCCATTGACGTTCTGACGCAGGTGGAGCATCACACTCAAACAGTCACATCGTTCCTCACTCCTCTCCCTCTCTCCCTCTCTCCATCTCGCCCTCCTCTCCCTCTCTCCCCCTATCCCTCTCTACCTTTCTCCCTCTGTCCCTCTCCCTATGATATGGGAACTTCAGGCAACAAACCTCCAGTTCGTGTTTGTGTCTTCGGCATCTCAATCGGTCAACAGTAAAACCGGAGCTACCAGGTGGAAGATTCTTCTGATAGCCGACAAGCCCGGCAAAGGCTTTCCTCCCACCAAGTTCCTGGCGACCATCGTTGAAGTGAAAAAATATAAAATTCAGGGCCTTGATTTCGTTCGAGGAGCGGTAAATGAATTCAGTAATGCGGAAATTGCTGGCATGAAGCAATAAAGCGTAGGAAATCAGCTCAGGTACATACATCTGAGCTTATGGGGAAGGTTGTGGACAAAAGATAGGGGTTGTAGTGGATTCTGTTTAAAATAAGCGTACATTACATGATCCTAGACAGAAAGAGGAAAAAGGGAAAGAGAGATATAAATGAAGGAGAAGGGAGGTGGAGAAGGAAAGGGAGAAGGAAAGCAAAACTGCCAAAAAGTCCGAAACGCAACACCCATAAAAAGCCCCATCAAGATACCCAATCAAAACACCCAGTCAGGACACCCCATCAAGACGCCCCATCCCGCACCCCATTTCACCCCCCCTCAGTCACATCTGCGCATCCACCATGTACGGGGCCTCCACCCAAAGAGCCCCGCCCTCCACCTCGACGTCGTCCCTCTCCCGGTCCACCAAATCCACATTCATCCCCCCCATGGAAGACGCCGCAAAGCAGGATGACACGAGCTTGCGCCCGTTGTAACGCCATCCCGATGAGCGCCTTCAGAGAACCCTAAAGATAAGCCGAAAACGAAGTGTCATCCTCCCGACAAGCCCCCCGTGACACAGCTAGCCCCACGTGCGCGTCCCCCTGCTGTCGAAGCCACCGCCGGAAACGACCGCCGAGACACCCCCACTTCTCTACTATCAAAGGGGTGAACTGCACGCCCCGGTTGCGTGCAAGCAGAGGCGCGTAATCACTCGTTTTGCGACGCTCCCACTCCATTGCCGCCACACCTATAGAACGCCCGCACTGCCCTAGCAGAGATGGAGACAGCGATAGCGGGTCCGCGACGCTGATCTCTAGGGCGTGAGCCTCCCCGGCCATTGGTCGTCGCACCGCTACGTCAACCCGCTTCCCCGGCAGCACCACACTATCCTCCATCGTCACCACCCCCCCTGACGCCTTAGAGATCCTCGCCACCGCAAACTTCACCTCATCATGCACCCGAGATGGACCGTGCTGGTGTTTGCATCTCAGGGCATGATGCGGGTCTGCTGGGTCAACATACGCTGTGCCACAAACACACCTCCCCGCCACCTGCAACTGCTGAATTGGGAGCCCGAGCCGTATAGCAGCAGCAATGCCCCACTCAGCATTACAGATTCATATATTGATTAAGTATTGCGTGGTACACCTTGTCATGCGCTTATGTATCATCAGCGCATCATTCAAACCATTGAGTTTTTTTCGTGCTCTGAGGCGTGCGCGATCTCTGCCACACCGCCCGTTTTCCCTCCATGCGCACCGCACCCTGCCTTATCCACGTGTTTCTCTCCTCGTGCCCACTTCGCATTCTCCACGCTTCGCACATCTAACCCCGCACTTCGCGCGCTCCGCGTTGCGCATTCCAAACTCCGCTTGGCGCATTACGCTCTCCGCATTTCCCCGCGATGGCATCCGCCGCCCTCCTCCGCCCGTCCTCCCTCGCCTGCCCTGTAAACGCATATTTCCGTGCGCAAGCCCCCGCGTCGACTCGCCATGTCTCGCTGGGGATGGCCGCGGGAACGACTCGTCGGACGAGCCGCAGCACTCGGCGAGGTAGTAGGATTCGCAACGCACCTCCTCGCGATCGCGCCCTTCTTTGCTAGCTTGCAGCATTCGGCGAGGTAGCAACCTCAAGATATTAAATTCGGCAACAGTTTGCAACGCGCATCCTCGCTATAGCACCATCATCCTTCCGCCCACTCCTATCTGACGCCTTCCCCTCCCTCATTGCGCGCAGGCCTCTGCTTGCGTGCGGAGCAAGAAAGCCCGGCGGGGGAGGCAGAGCAGCGCGGCGCAACGGGGGAGAAGGAGTCGCGGAACGAGCTCCGCCTCATGTCCGTTGCGCCCATGCCCGTCGCCGCCCTTGCCGCTGGTAGGGGAAAAGGGGGAAGGGGGAAGGGGAAAGGGGAAGGGGAAAGGGGAAGGGGAAGGGGGGGATTGCTGCTGGTAGGCTCTTGGTGATAGGGGAAAGGGGGGAAGGGGGTAAGTGGTGAAGGGGAGAAGGGAGGAAGGGAGGAAGGGGAGAAGGGGGGAATGGGGAAAGGGGGGAGGGGGAAAGGGAAAGTGGGGAGGGGTAGGGGGGCTTTCTGCTGGTAGGCTCGTGGTGATATGGGGAAAGGGGGAGTGTGGGGGAAGGCACGGCCTCAGCAATCACTCCTCGTCACTCACTCATCAGCCACTCCCGTTGGCAGCCTCTATTCCTTTTCGCCATCCCCCCAGCCCCCCAACCCCCAACTCTCCATCCCCCCATCCCCCCAGCCCCCCAGCCCCCCAGCCCCCCAACCCCCCAACCCCCAACCCCCAACCCCCAACTCTCCAGCCATTTGCTTGCCTTCCGTTTCCCCCCATCCCTTTCCTCTCACCACGTCCTCCTCTTCTCCTTTATTTCTGTCCCTTTTTCCTGTTTCCATCTTTCCTCTCTCCTCTTTCCTTCTCGTTCCCCCCCATTTCCTCCTCTCTCCCCCTCTCCCCCTCCATCAGTAGGCCACCTGATGCTCTCAGAGAGCTGTTAAAGCCGAGTTTTGAGGCGCGTCAGAAGTCCCCCACTCTCCCCCTCCCTTTCTTTCCTCTCCCCTCTTCCCCTTCCCCCCACTCTTCCCCCCACTCTTCTCCCCACTCTCCCCCCCTTGCCAATCGGCCAGCTGATGCTCTCAGAGAGCTGTTGGAGCCGTATGGGGAGTTGGTGCGTTCCTGGAACCTTCCTGACTGGCTCATCCACTGGGGACATCCCGGCAACATGGTAAGTTGAGTTGTGCGCATGGTGAGATGTGATGTGCGCATGGTGAGATGTGATGTGCCCATGGTGAGATGTGATGTGCGCATGGTGAGATGTGATGTGCGCATGGTGAGATGTGATGTGCGCATGGTGAGATGTGATGTGCGCATGGTGAGATGTGATGTGCGCATGGTGAGATGTGATGTGCACATGGTGAGATGTGATGTGCGCATGGTGAGATGTGATGTGCGCATGGTGAGATGTGATGTGCGCATGGTGAGATGTGATGTGCGCATGGTGAGATGTGATGTGCACATGGTGAGATGTGATGTGCGCATGGTGAGATGTGATGTGCGCATGGTGAGATATGATGTGCGCATGGTGAGATGTGATGTGAACATGGTGAGATGTGATGTGAACATGGTGAGATGTGATGTGAACATGGTGAGATGTGATGTGAACATGGTGAGATGTGATGTGAACATGGTGAGATGTGATGTGCACATGGTGAGATGTGATGTGCGCATGGTGAGATGTGATGTGCGCATGGTGAGATGTGATGTGCGCATGGTGAGATGTGATGTGCGCATGGTGAGATGTGATGTGCGCATGGTGAGATGTGATGTGCACATGGTGAGATGAGATGTGCACATGGTGAGATGTGATGTGCGCATGGTGAGATGTGATGTGCGCATGGTGAGATGTGATGTGCACATGGTGAGATGAGATGTGCACATGGTGAGATGTGATGTGCACATGGTGAGATGTGATGTGAACATGGTGAGATGTGATGTGAACATGGTGAGATGTGATGTGCACATGGTGAGATGTGATGTGAACATGGTGAGATGTGATGTGCACATGGTGAGATGTGATGTGCACATGGTGAGATGAGATGCGAACATGGTGAGATGTGATGTGCACATGGTGAGATGTGATGTGCACATGGTGAGATGTGATGTGCACATGGTGAGATGTGATGTGCACATGGTGAGATGTGATGTGCACATGGTGAGATGTGATGTGCGCATGGTGAGATGTGCTGTGCACATGGTGAGATGTGATGTGCGCATGGTGAAATGTGATGTGCACATGGTGAGATGTGATGTGAACATGGTGAGATGTGATGTGCACATGGTGAGATGTGATGTCCGCATAGTGAGATGTGATGTGCACATGGTGAGATGTGATGTGCACATGGTGAGATGAGATGTGCACATGGTGATATGTGATGTGCACATGGTGAGATGTGACGTGCGCATGGTGAGATGTGATGTGCGCATGGTGAGATGTGATGTGCGCATGGTGAGATGTGATGTGCGCATGGTGAGATGTGATGTGCCCATGGTGAGATGTGATGTGCGCATGGTGAGATGTGATGTGCGCATGGTGAGATGTGATGTGCGCATGGTGAGATGTGATGTGCACATGGTGAGATGTGATGTGCGCATGGTGAGATGTGATGTGCGCATGGTGAGATGTGATGTGCGCATGGTGAGATGTGATGTGCGCATGGTGAGATGTGATGTGCACATGGTGAGATGTGATGTGCGCATGGTGAGATGTGATGTGCGCATGGTGAGATGTGATGTGCGCATGGTGAGATGTGATGTGCACATGGTGAGATGTGATGTGCGCATGGTGAGATGTGATGTGCGCATGGTGAGATGTGATGTGCACATGGTGAGATGTGATGTGCGCATGGTGAGATGTGATGTGCGCATGGTGAGATGTGATGTGCACATGGTGAGATGTGATGTGCACATGGTGAGATGTGATGTGCACATGGTGAGATGTGATGTGCGCATGGTGAGATGTGATGTACGAATGGTGAGATGTGATGTGCGCATGGTGAGTTGTGATGTGCGCATGGTGAGATGTGATGTGCACATGGTGAGATGTGATGTGCGCATGGTGAGATGTGATGTGCGCATGGTGAGATGTGATGTGAACATGGTGAGATGTGATGTGAACATGGTGAGATGTGATGTGCGCATGGTGAGATGTGATGTGAACATGGTGAGATGTGATGTGAACATGGTGAGATGTGATGTGCACATGGTGAGATGTGATGTGCGCATGGTGAGATGTGATGTGCACATGGTGAGATGTGATGTGCGCATGGTGAGATGTGATGTGCGCATGGTGAGATGTGATGTGCCCATGGTGAGATGTGATGTGCGCATGGTGAGATGTGATGTGCGCATGGTGAGATGTGATGTGCACATGGTGAGATGTGATGTGAACATGGTGAGATGTGATGTGCACATGGTGAGATGTGATGTGCGCATGGTTAGATGTGATGTGCACATGGTGAGATGTGATGTGCGCATGGTGAGATGTGATGTGCGCATGGTGAGATGTGATGTGCGCATGGTGAGATGTGATGTGCGCATGGTGAGATGTGATGTGCGCATGGTGAGATGTGATGTGCACATGGTGAGATGTGATGTGAACATGGTGATATGTGATGTGCACATGGTGAGATGTGATGTGCGCATGGTGAGATGTGATGTGCACATGGTGAGATGTGATGTGCGCATGGTGAGATGTGATGTGCACATGGTGAGATGTCATGTGCACATGGTGAGATGTGATGTGCACATGGTGAGATGTGATGTGCACATGGTGAGATGTGATGTGCGCATGGTGAGATGTGATGTGCACATGGTGAGATGTGATGTGAACATGGTGAGATGTGATGTGAACATGGTGAGATGTGATGTGCACATGGTGAGATGTGATGTGCACATGGTGAGATGTGATGTGCACATGGTGAGATGTGATGTGCACATGGTGAGATGTGATGTGCACATGGTGAGATGTGATGTGCGCATGGTGAGATGTGATGTGCACATGGTGAGATGTGATGTGCGCATGGTGAGATGTGATGTGCGCATGGTGAGATGTGATGTGAACATGGTGAGATGTGATGTGCGCATGGTGAGATGTGATGTGAACATGGTGAGATGTGATGTGAACATGGTGAGACGTGATGTGAACATGGTGAGATGTGATGTGCGCATGGTGAGATGTGATGTGCACATGGTGAGATGTGATGTGCGCATGGTGAGATGTGATGTGCGCATGGTGAGATGTGATGTGAACATGGTGAGATGTGATGTGAACATGGTGAGATGTGATGTGCGCATGGTGAGATGTGATGTGAACATGGTGAGATGTGATGTGCACATGGTGAGATGTGATGTGCGCATGGTGAGATGTGATGTGCGCATGGTGAGATGTGATGTGCGCATGGTGAGATGTGATGTGCACATGGTGAGATGTGATGTGCACATGGTGAGATGTGATGTGCACATGGTGAGATGTGATGTGAACATGGTGAGATGTGATGTGCGCATGGTGAGATGTGATGTGAACATGGTGAGATGTGATGTGAACATGGTGAGATGTGATGTGCACATGGTGAGATGTGATGTGCGCATGGTGAGATGTGATGTGCACATGGTGAGATGTGATGTGCGCATGGTGAGATGTGATGTGCGCATGGTGAGATGTGATGTGCCCATGGTGAGATGTGATGTGCGCATGGTGAGATGTGATGTGCGCATGGTGAGATGTGATGTGCACATGGTGAGATGTGATGTGAACATGGTGAGATGTGATGTGCACATGGTGAGATGTGATGTGCGCATGGTTAGATGTGATGTGCACATGGTGAGATGTGATGTGCGCATGGTGAGATGTGATGTGCGCATGGTGAGATGTGATGTGCGCATGGTGAGATGTGATGTGCCCATGGTGAGATGTGATGTGCGCATGGTGAGATGTGATGTGCGCATGGTGAGATGTGATGTGCACATGGTGAGATGTGATGTGCGCATGGTGAGATGTGCTGTGCACATGGTGAGATGTGATGTTCGCATGGTGAGATGTGATGTGCACATGGTGAGATGTGATGTGCACATCGTGAGATGTGATGTGAACATGGTGAGATGTGATATGCCCATGGTGAGATGTGATGTGCGCATGGTGAGATGTGATGTGCACATGGTGAGATGTGATGTGAACATGGTGAGATGTGATGTGAACATGGTGAGATGTGATGTGCACATGGTGAGATGTGATGTACACATGGTGAGATGAGCACATGGTGAGATGTGATGTGCACATGGTGAGATGAGCACATGGTGAGATGTGATGTGCACATGGTGAGATGAGCACATGGTGAGATGTGCTTGCCGTGAGGTCACTGACTCTGAATGGGCTTCAGCAGCTAGCATCCCCCCACTTGCCCCTCCTCTTCCTTGCTTTCTCACTCTCACGCCGTGTGTGTCCTGTCCTCCATCATGTCCTCCACGTGGCATGCAGGCAGTGGTTCTTCTAGCCATGGGGGGGTACGGCTCCTACCTGGGATGGCAGATCCGCCTTGCATCCTCGCCTGTGAGTGAGCTGCGTGCTGGGAGGGGAGGGGGGGAAAGGGGGGGCCAGGGGGAAACCGGGGTCCCGGGAGCAAAAGGGAGGGGACATTTGAGGCCCCTATCTGGGATGGCAGATCCGCATTTCCTCCTCACCTGTGAGCTGAGTGGCAGGGAGCGGAAAGGGGTTAAAGGGAGGTTCGTCATGCCACTTTATCCCATCATGCTATCAGGGCCGTCGTGTTACTCGTGTGAGTTACTTTCCGCGGTTCGTTTGAAACGGCTCAGATCAGAAGTGAACCTTTTGTCAAGAAGACTCAAGAGTCACCTGGTAGCTCCACGAGGCAACCTTCTCTCCTTGCTTTGGTACAGGAGGCAAATGCAGCAGCACGAGCAGCACACCCACCTTTGCTCCCTTTCTCCTTGTGCTCCCCATGGTCCCCATGCTTACCATCCTCCCCATGGTCCCAATCATGACCTGAGGAAGCCAAGGCAGCAGCGCAGGCAGCGCACCCGCCCATAATGGGATTCATGTTTCTTGTTGTCTCTTTTTCTCCTTGTGCTTCCCCTCCCCATCCTCCCCGTGCTCCCCTCCCCATGCTCCCCATGCTCCCCATGCTCCCCATGCTCCCCATGCTCCCCATGCTCCCCATGCTCCCCATGCTCCCCATGCTCCCCATGCTCCCCATGCTCCCCATGCTCCCCATGCTCCCCATGCTCCCCATGCTCCCCATGCTCCCCATGCTCCCCATGCTCCCCATGCTCCCCATGCTCCCCATGCTCCCCATGCTCCCCATGCTCCCCATGCTCCCCATGCTCCCCATGCTCCCCATGCTCCCCATGCTCCCCATGCTCCCCATGCTCCCCATGCTCCCCATGCTCCCCATGCTCCCCATGTTCCCCTTTCATGGCTTCAGGAGGCCAAGGCAGCGGCGCGAGCAGCACACCCGCCCATAATGGGCTTCATGTTTCTCTTCTTTGCCATCGGTGCCACTGGTGGGCTCACCTCCCTAGTTACCACCGGCCGGCCCATCTTTGAGAGGTGAGGGATGGTGGAGTGTGAGGAGAGGAGGAGGAGGGTGCATTGCTGTGTATGGGGGCACACCCTCATTCTGCCACTGGCGGGCTCACCTCCCTAGTTACCACCGGCCGGCCCATCTTTGAGAGGTGAGGGACGGTGAGGAATGCTGAATGGTGCATTGGTGTGTGGTGGGGTGTTCCTGCACGGTGCCACTGGTGGGCTCACCTCCCTCGTCACCGCGGGCCGGCCCATCTTTGAGAGGTAGGGGGAGTTGATGGGGGGCGAGGGGAGGGGGAGGAGGGTGCACTTCTGTGTGTCACTGGCACTGGTGGCCGCATGGTGCCACTGGCACTGGTGGCCGCATGGTGCCACTGGCACTGGTGGCCGCATGGTGCCACTGGCACTGGTGGCCTCACCTCCCTCGTCACTACAGGCCGGCCCATCTTCGAGAGGTGAGAGACGGTGGAGGGTGAGGGTGTGGAGAGGAGGAAGGTGAGGGATGGAGAGGGTGCGCTGGGATGCGCTGGTGTGCGCTGGGGTGGATGCTCGCATGATGCCACTGCTGGCCTCACCGCTCACCTCTCTCGTCACCTCCGGCCGGCCCATCTTTGAGAGGTGAGGTGCTCCCATGGTGCCCTGATGGTAGGTGGGCTGCGGGTTGTGTGCTTCTAGAGCAGCCCACCCGCCCATCATGGCCTTCATGTTTCTCTCCTTCGCCATCGCTGCCACTGAAACGTCTTGCTCTTTTTAAAATCTACTCGAAAGTCTTCTTCCTCCTTCCCAATGGCATGCAGCCCCCATGCGTATTCAGGCATGGCTGGTCTGCTGCTGCTCACCATTCAGACTGCAATGACTTCCCTCTTTAAGGTGGGTTTCCTGCAATGGCTACCCTCTTCTCTCTGTGCTTGCTCGCTCTCATCCCCGTCACGCGCGGCTTGCACCTCAGACTGCCGTGACTGGCCGCTGCAGAGTATGTCTGCTGCGTTACTTGCCCTCGTGCTCTGCTCACTGCGTACCAACCACTCTGCCTTGCTGTCATGACTGCCTGGCTTGCATTCTCTGCCTTCCTCTGCTCTCTGCTCACTGCTCACTGCTCTCTGCTCACTACTCTCTGCTCTCTGCTCACTGCTCTCTGCTCACCGCTTGTGGCTGTGCTGCTCAACCAGAGCGTGCATGTCCCACTGCTCACCACCGCTCACTGCTCAACCAGAGCGTACATGTCCCTGTGGCCTTCACCCCGTATTCCCCATCTCTGTTTCCATACCCCATATTCCCCATCAACCCCAATTTCCCCATCAACCCCATCTTACCCCATCTTACCCCATCTTACCCCATCTTACCCCATCTTACCCCATCTTACCCCATCTTACCCCATCTTACCCCATCTTTCCCCATCTTTCCCCATCTTACCCCATCTAACCCCATCTTCTTCCCCGTGCTTTCAGGAAAATCCTGATCTGCGGTCCGTGCATGGTTTTTTGGGGATTCTCATCATGGTGCTTTTTGTTGCTCATGGGCTTCTCGGGCTTCAGCTGGGTTTAAGTTATTAGTAAGACTGATCTATTAGGAAGCAAAAACCTTGGTTTGCAGGGGTGCTAGCATGGAAGTGCTCCATCATTATTTGTCATTCAGAAAACAGGTTAATAGAATTTCAAGTTCCATGAAAAGGCTTATTGCCATACCAAACATTCGAATCAGAATGGAGATTAATTGTTCCAGAGAAAGGTTATCGCGAGTCTGGTTAGAAATGAGGTAAGCGCTTGCATTGTTCCGTTATTACAGTACCGAATCAAGTGAAGCTGAGGACCTGGTAACGCGAACAAATCTTCTTCGCTGATGAGTGGAGCATTTTCACAGCTTCCAGGCACGAAAGCAACACAGCCCATTTTCCCCACGTTTCCTTCCTGCTAGCACCACAAAAGTGCTGCTGGAGTGCAAGGAAGTCATTTCGACCTACTGTCTCTCGTAGACGGTGCTGCTTTTTGGCACGAATGACCACTAATAAGAGCTTAATTATATCATAGGGTGGCAGGGACACCTGCCACATAATTTACATGCTAAAGCAGGGACACATGTCCCAGCCAAAAACAAATGGTACCAAAATCGTAGACAGAGACAATCATCCATACTTGAGGATTTCAAACCATGGCAGCGACGCCTTGCGACTTGGGCGTCTCCACCTTGAGCTCGTACTTCTGGCCGCGAACCACGGCGTACATCTTGTCGGGCGCGATGTAGTCGCAGGTGCGCTCGATGCGGAAGGGCTGGCCGGGAATCTGGTCGCCCGAGTGGATCTGCACGCCCGTGATCACGGCGTAGTCCGCCGTGGCGGGGTTCACCGTGAGCGAGATGAGCTTCTCCAGGTCCTCGTTGATCGCCGCCAGCGCCGCGCGCGTCACGTCCACCAGCGACTTGTCTCCGCCCGACACCTGGCGGGATTAGGAGGTGGGGGAATGGAGGCATGTAAGATTGAACGGACGCCGATTAGGAGGTGGGGGAACGGGATTAAGAGATTATTGGAAGCCGGAAACCTTGGGACGCTGACGCTACGTTGTTATTCACGTCAGTTTAGAAATCAGTTTTGCGATCTTTCACGTTCTCACCTTAGCCATGATCTTCTTGCGCAGCAGCGTGTACTCGGGGTCGTCGCTGTCCATGCTGGGCGCCACGCCGCCGTTGATGTCGTTGTTGATGGCGATCAACGCTCCGCACGCGCTCGACGCCTTGCCGCGACCGCGACGCAGCAGCGACCCCACCTCGCCCGACTCGCCGATGGACACGTGCGGGAACGCGAAGAAAATGTCTGCAGGGGTGAAGAGGAAGATACGGAATAAACATGAATATGAGGGTCAATCTAGTGAAGAAGCAAGATGGGTATGTCGGATGAACACAGAGGAGAAGCGACGAAGAAGCATTGAATGCTCGGAAATGCCACGCGGCAAAGTGGAAAACAAGGTAAATTCGAATGCTACTCAATTCACAGTAGGGCAACCTAGATTAAGACCCCATGCTTACATCGCTCCTTGAGGTTGCCGTCGACGTCGCAGGGGAACTCGGGCGAGTGGCTCATGGCGGCTCCGAAGCCGACCTTGCCGCAGTTGACGAGCCCGCCCAGCCCCGAGATGTTGAAGCTCAGCCCGAACTCGCGGTCGATGATGCTCACCACGGGCCGGCACACCTCGTCGCGGCACGTGTTCACCAGCGCGATGCCGTTGTCCTTGCGGAACCCCAGCTTCGCCAGCTCCACCGCCACGGCCTTCAGGAACGCCTCCTCCTGCATCGCCGACGGGAACGTCGTCGCCATCGTCGCGAGAGCGGACGCCGCCGCGTGCTTTGCGCGCGGGACGATGCCGCTGGGCGGGACGCTGGTCACCGCGGGAGAGGAGGGGGCGGGTGCGGCGGGAGCGGCGGCGGGAGACGCGGTGAGCTTCTTCACGGCGACGTAGGTCGCGGCGCCCAGAGCGCCGGCGCCGACGACGGCGGGGATGAGGGCGCTGGTGGCGGGAGCGGCGGGAGCTGCCGTGGATTGGGAAACGCTGGCGAATTGGCTGTCTCCGCTGGCCATGGCGACGATGCTGGTGCGACGGTTACCGCATTTCGCGCAAGGGCAGGCGCAGGATCGGCCGCATGACACGCAGGTGCATGTTTGAACCCCGGCAGAGGCGGAGAGGCCCCTGTGCGCCTTGAGGCCGGAGAACGCTGGGATTGCCGCGCGGGAGGAAGTGGCGAGGGTGCTTCCCTCTGTGATGGAGAGAGAGCGAAGGGAGGCGGTTGCCGAGGACGAAAGAGTTGCAGCCATTCTGTCGGAAAGTCGTGCAAAGGCCTGGAAACTACAGATAAATGTAGAGAGGCGCTTTGGTCAACGACGACAACAGGAGCTGGACGGTACGAGGAAACTGGAAGCTTGAAATCTAATTAACTGAAATGTTGGGAGGGGGGGTGTTTATACGAATGTTAGGTGATGCGCATTGCGAGGCAATCTCGTGCCACCCAACAGCCCATGCATCCAGTCAATGTGGGTGGAGATTAGTGAGGGGCGGTTTTTCTGGGAGCTATTCTGAATCTCGCCCATGGTTCTGGTCTCGGCGGGGCTTGGAGCTTTCAGGGATGGGTGCGGCTCGCTCGTGAGCTCGGTGTGGTGTGGCGAGCTGAGCTGGATGATCCACATGGGTGGATCCAGCTCATGAAGCTCGCCACATCATCCAGTGGTCGATAAGTCAATGGCTCCAATCACGTTCCCGAAGCGCACACTTCGGCATTCCCTCACGTGCCAGTTTTCCACTTTTCAGGGTCTAGTGCACCAGGAAGAATTTGTACCTATCGACGACGAGGAATTGGCATGGTGAGGCTACGCGTGCACCCAAATCCTCTTCGATGCTCTTCCCAGTTCTGAGTGGCAGGAGAACTGAACGGAAGGTACTTCTGTGCTGTATTCTCTGTTACGAGTGCAAACGAGGATTGCACTAAGGGGGAAAAAGAATACAAAGGTGAGAGAAGGCACAAGAAAAAACTAAATAACAGAAAAACAAAATAACACAAACTCGAAAATGAGCCAGGTCATGCAACCTGGCATCGAGGCTCAGGATGATCCCGAAGTGTAGGTTGGTCGGCTTCGTTTGGAATAACACAGCAAAGTTTGGTGAAGCTAGCGCGCAGTGTAAGGAACGCAACTGACTTGTAACAAGCGAAGAACGATCGTATTTGTCAAAACATAGAGTTATGTCTATTTCACTCTAGGTTGTGTAGGGATCATCCCTTAGAGGGTACAACCCAATTCTCTCGATACTCTTGTACTCTCTCTCCCTTACGTAATCACCATTCTCACCTAGCTCCTAGCTTTAACATGGTATTAAGAGTGAAATGCTCCTAAGGATCGAAATTTTTAACGGGCCCACCATTACAATTTCGAACTGCTGCCCGAGTCGCGCCCCTAGGAGAAACGCGAAACGCGAAACGCGCCCTAGGCGAGACGTTTTTTCTGCCATAGGCGCGTCCCGTCCCCTAGGCTACCTAGTCACGCGCGACCCCTCCTGACCGCGGCCTAGCTGCCCCGTACGCCACTCGCGCGGCCCGTCAGCCCCTACGCCCGGTCCCCCCTCGTTCCTGCTGCTGCGCGCGCCACTCACGCTACCCGCCAGCCCCTAGCGCGCACCTGCTGCGCGCCCCTTGTAGAGCTGCCCCGCGCGCACCTGTTGCGCGCCCCTGGTTTGCACGCCCACAGCCCACGCGCGCCTACTGCTACTACGCGCCGCCCAGCCCGAGCTGTCACTGCTGCTGCTACTGACGCTACTGCTGCTACAGCTAGCGCTACTCACTGCTGCTGCTACTGAAGCTAGTGCTGCTACAACTAGTGCTACTCCTGCTGCTGCTACTACGGCACTTGCTACAGCTGCTACTGACTGAAGCTACTGCTGCTACAGCTAGTGCTCCTGCTGCTGCTGCTACTACCGCACTTGCTCCAACTGCTACTGCTGCTCTGCCACTGTGTCCGAGCCGCGCCGCCCAGCCCGAACTGTCACTGCTGCTGCTACTGAAGCTCCTGCTGCTACAGCTAGTGCTACTGCTGCTGCTGCTACTACGGCACTTGCTACTGCTGCTGCTGCTAGTACGGCACTTGCTACTGCTGCTGCTGCTTCGCTGCTGCGCCTGAACTGCTGCTGCAGTGCTGCTGCCGCCTGCACTGCCCTGCTACTGCTGCTGCTACTTGCTGCAGCTGCTCCTCCTTGCTGCTGCTGCTGCTACTTGCTGCAGCTGCTCCTCCTTGCTGCTGCTGCTGCTTCTTGCTGCAGCTGCTCCTCCTTGCTGCTGCTACTTGCTGCAGCTGCTCCTCCTTGCTACTGCTGCTGCTACTTGCTGCAGCTGCTCCTCCTTGCTGCTGCTGCTGCTGCTACTGAGCGCCGGCTGCTGCTGCTACTTGCCGCTGCTGCTCCGCCACTGAGCCCGAGCCACGCCGCCCTGTCCGAGCCGCGCCGCCCAACCTTAGCTGTCACTGCTGCTGCTGCTGCAACTACTGCTGCTACAGCTAGTGCTACTCGGTCTACTGCTGCTGCTGCTGCTGCTGCCCGAGCAGCCCTGCTACTGCTGCTGCTGGAGGGAGTACTGCTGGGAGTGGTGGAGGTGCGGCCTCCCAGCCCCACCGAACCGCCCTGCTGCTGTTACTACTGCTGCTGCTGCTACTTGTGCTACTGGGAGTGGAGGAGGTGCTGCTGGGAGTGCAGGAGGTGCTGCTGGCGCTGTAGGAGCTGGAGGTGCTGGACCTACTCCTGACAGTCACTGTCTGTCATGGCCACTTCCGCGGCAGTTGCTGCGGCCAGGGGTGGACAGCAGCAGGCACTGCTTCTCCCGGACGACCCCACCCCTCGGCAGCTTCGTGAGTGGGTTATTCAGCGAGGTCGTCCTGGTGGTGGAGGTTATCGTTCTGTTAGGACCGCTGCTCCAGGTGTTAGTGAGTCTGCTGCCACTCCAGGTGCTAGTGAGTCTGCTGCCGCTCCAGGTGCTAGTGAGTCTGCTGCAGCTCTAGGTGCTCGTGAGTCTACCAACGCTCTAGGTGCTAGTGCGTCTACTACCACAGGTCCTGCCTCAGCTGAGGTCTTGCACACTTTCACGCTTGACTCAGGCGTGTCACGTTGCTTCTTCCGTGATTGCACCACAGTCACACCACTCACAGCACCTGTCCCAGTCTCACTAGCTGACCCCTCTGGGGGCCCAGTGGTTGCGAGAGCCTCCACGGTCCTCCCTTGTCCAGCAGTCCCCTCCGGCTCTTTGTCAGGTCTCCACCTCCCCACATTCTCGACGAACTTGGTGAGCAACGCTGCCATTCAGGATGTCTGGGTTGATACCTTTATTCCTGGAGGGCAGCGTGTGGCGATCTGTACGTGCTCCCGGTCTGGCCGTCACCTGGCTACGTTCACTCGACAGCCTGGGTCTAGTCTGTACACACTGACCACTGCGTCTGCACAGGTGGCTGAGTCAGGTCAGGTAGCTGCGTCGAGTCAAACGTCTGCGTCAGGGCAGTTAGCTGCGTCTTGCTCGTGCAGAGTACTCACGCACGAGACTCAGCGCTGGCACCACCGTCTTGGTCACCCCTCCATGCAGCGTCTGCGCGGCATGCACTACCGGCTCCTGGTCACTGGCCTCCCTGAGACCCTGCCCCCCCTCCCGCGCTCACTTGCGCCGCCGTGCCTTCCTTGCGTCGAGGGGCGGCAGCACGCCGCTCCTCATTCCTCCGAGTTTCCTCCGACCACTGCTCCTCTGCAGACTCTCCACCTGGACGTGTGGGGCCCGGCCCCCGTCGGTGGGACGGACCAGGAGCGATACTTCCTGCTGGTTGTTGACGACTACACACGCTACACCACAGTCTTCCCCTTGCGTCGCAAGGCGGACGTCAGCGGTGTTTTGATCCCCTGGATCCGTGCTACTCGTCTCCAGCTACACGAGCGCTTTCAGCAGGACTTCCCAGTCCTGCGTCTGCACTCTGACACGGGAGGTGAGTTCTCTTCTGGCGTCCTTGTGACGTTCTGCCAGGATGAGGGCATCGCCTAGTCGTTCACGCTTCCGGCCTCTCCGCAGCAAAATGGGATCGCTGAGCGTCGCATTGGCCTGATCATGGAGGTTGCTTGTACCTCCATGATCCATGCGGCTGCTCCCCATTTCCTGTGGCCGTTTGCGGTCCGATACGCCGCGCATCAACTCAACCTCTGGCCCCGTGTCTCTGCTCCAGAGACCTCGCCCACACTTCGTTGGACGGGACAGCCTGGTGATGTGTCGTCGTTTCGGGTCTGGGGCGCGCTCTCCCTTGTTCGCGATACCAAAGCGAGCAAGCTCTCTGCTCGCACTCTCCGCTGTGTCTTCCTGGGCTTCCCCACCGACGCTCCACCCTGGCAGTTCTACCACCCTGCCTCGCGTCGTGTTCTGTCCTCCCAGGACGTCACCTTCGACGAGTCGGTCTGTTACTACCGACTTCACCCGCACGCGTCCCACCCGGTCCCCCTTGCACCCCTCTTCCTGGTACCAGTCCCCCCCCCGGTAGACCCCCTCCCCCCACAGGCTCCTGCTCCCTCAGGTGTGTCCCAGGTAGACCCACCCCCCTTGGATGAGCCAGTTGAGATCTCTTCTGACTCCTCTGACTCACCTGAGGGGGGTGACGCCGTCGCCGACGACACGGCGACCACTCGCCACACTCCTCACTTGGCGACCCCCCCGGGTTTCCCGCCACGACCGTCTTCGCCGCCTCCGCAGTCTGCTGCTGTGGACTCTGGAGCTGAGACTACTGGAGCTGGGGCTGGGGGTGGTAAGTCTGGGGGTGCCCGCTCTCCTCGTCTGGCTACACCCCCCGGGTTCCCACCTCTGCCGTCTTCGCCGCCTCTGCAGCCTACTGCTGTGGACACTGGAGCAGAGACTGAGGGTGCTGGGACTGAGGGTGCTGTGACTGAGGGTGCTGAGCCTGAGGGTCCTGGGACTGGGGGTGCTGAGACTTCGGGTGATGACTCTGGGGGTGCTGCGAGTCCTTCTGGAGGTTCTGGAGCTGGAGGTACTAGAGCTACTAGGCCTGGAGGTCCTACTGGAGGTACTAGAGGTGCTGCTGGTGCAGGAGGTACTGGAGCTGCTGGTGCTGGGGGTACTGGAGCTGCTGCCGGTGCTGGAGGTACTGGAGCTGGTGGCACTGGAGATGCTGGTGCTACTGGTGCTGGAGCTGCGGGAGCTGCGGGAGCTGCTGACCCTGGAGGTGCTGGTACTGCAGGTGCTGGAGGCGTTGGTGCTGGAGATACTGGAGGTGTTGGAGCTACTGGTCCCGGAGGTGCTCGTACTGGAGGTGCTGGAGCTGCCGGAGCAGGTGGTACTTCTGGTGCTGGAGGTGCAGGAGGTGCTACTGGAGCTGCTGGCACAGGAGGTACTTGAGGTACTACTGGTGCTAGAGGCGCTAGAGCTGGAGCTGGAGGCACTGGAGGTGCTGGAGGTACTACTGGTGCTCGAGGTGCTGGCGCTGTCGGAGCTCGTGGTGCTGGAGGTGCTGGTGCTACTGGTGCTGGAGGTGCTGCTGGGGGTACTGGAGGAGCTGCTCGTGCTGGAGGTACGGGAGCTACTGGTGCTCTTCGCCACCTTCTCAGTCTTCCGCCAGGTTCTACTGGCTTCCCTGTGGCAGGTACTACTCCTCCGTTGCTGTGTCCGCCAGCGGACCAGTCACAGCCACCGCTGCTACCACACTCCCCACTGCCTGTTCCTGCTCCTTACACTTCGGTGTCAGAGTCCCTGACTGAGCGTCGAGAGCCTGAGACTCGTGCTTCCACCCCTGAGCGTCGAGAACCTGAGTCTAGCTTTTACCTTGAGCCTGAGCCTAGAGCTGCTATCCGTGCTCGTGTTCCTCGTGTTCGTCGTCCGCGTGCTCCGGCTGTCCCCGGCACTCACGATATGACACTCCGTCCTTCCTCTGTTCCTCAGCGTGTTGTACTACCGTTACCTCCTGCGTCCTCTCTGCCTGACGTTGCTGACCCTCCGTCTGACCTTGCTCGTGCGTCCAGTCCGACTGTTACTCGCCTTCTTGCTACGGTTGTGACGGACCCTATGTTCTCGTCTCCTGCTGCGTCTGCCCTAGTAGCTGAGCTCGTTGGCTTTGCTGCTGTGTACCGCCTAGACTACCTTGCGAGTCTTGTCTCTGACCCTGTCCCTGCCTGTCCTCCGTCCGTCGGGGGTGAGACTGCTCTTGGCTGTACTGCCCTTGGCTGTGACGTTCTTGAGGACAGACAGGAGGAGCTGGAGTGCCTTGCTGCCGCTTCACCCCATCACGCGACCATGCTGCTTGCCCCTGAGGGAGACCCGGATGCACTTGACATCCCCAACCCGCGCTCCTACAGGGAGGCGATTTCGGGTGAGTACTCCTCTCAGTGGCAGACAGCCATGGACGCAGAGATGGCTTCCTAGAAGTCCACAGGCACCTACGTCGACGAGGTTCCCCCACCTGGGGCGAACATCGTCAGTGGCATGTGGATTTTCAGGGTGAAGCGGCCGCCGGGTTCTCCGCCTGCCTTCAAGGCACGTTACGTTGCTCGAGGCTTCAGTCAGCGTGAGGGGGTCGACTTCTTTCAGACCTTCTCCCCCACCCCGAAGATGACCACTCTTCGGGTGTTGCTACACGTTGCAGCTCAGCGTGACTACGAGCTGCACTCCCCCGACTTCTCGACGGCTTTCTTGCAGGGTAGCCTTCACGAGGCCATCTGGTTGCGCCGTCCACAGGGCTTCACTGGGTCGTTTCCTGCGGGTACCCAGTGGAGCCTACGGCGACCAGTGTACGGCCTGCGTCAGGCGCCCCGTGAGTGGCACGACACACTGAGGACGACACTTGCGGCTCTTGGGTTTGCTCCTTCGACTGCTGACCCGTCGCTGTTTCTACGCACCGACACTACTCTGCCGCCGTTCTACATCCTCGTGTACGTCGACGACTTGGTTTTTGCTACTGCTGACACTAAGGCATGTGGGCTTGTGGGCTGCCTCATGTACCTGATGACGTGTACACGACCTGACCTCGCGTACCCTCTTAGCCTTCTGGCTCGCTACGTGGCACCCGGTAGGCACCGAAAGGTGCACTTTGATGCTGCGAAGAGGGTACTGCGTTACTTGTGCAGCACATTGGGCATGGGGCTCGTGCTTGGAGGACAGGGTTCGGTGGTCCTCACAGGACACTCTGACGCTTCTTGGGCCGACGACCAGGCGACTCAGCGTTCGTCACAGGGCTACACCTTCAGTGTTGGCGCTGGTTCTGTCTCGTGGAGGTCCACTCGTTCTTCTTCTGTGCTTGGTTCCAGTTGTGAGGCCGAGATCTACGCTGGGGCCATGGCTGCACAGGAGCTCCGCTGGCTGACCTACCTGGTGACTGACTTGGGGGAGCGGCCTCGTTCTCCTCCAGTTCTGTACGTCGACAACAAGGCAATGCTTGCCTTGTGTCGCGAGCAGAGACTGGAGCACAGAACGAAGCACATTGCTCTGCGCTACTTTCTTGCACGTGAGCTGCAGCAGCGTGGTCAGCTGCGCCTTGCTTTCGTGGCCTCTCGGGCCAACACTGCTGATGTCTTCACCAAGGCCCTTGGGGCTGGTGATCATCAGCGTTTCTGCACTGCTCTTGGGCTTGTGCCCACTCTGCCTCACCTGCTGGTTGCTTGACTTGCTCTTGTTGTACACTGCTCTATATCTTTTATACCTGCATGTTTACTCTTTGCTAGGTTGTGATCAGTGTACTGCCTTGCTATTATAAATCTGCATGTGAACTGGCCTTGTGGCCGCCTGCTTGTGCTCAGATTGTGTGGTGTCCTTGAGATCCACCCTGGGCTTTGCCTTGCTTGTTCTCTTGCTTGACTGTTCTTGTGACCACTGTTAGGTTTGGCTATCCCGTACTTCACCTATGGGGGTGTGTCAGAACATAGAGTTATGTCTATTTCACTCTAGGTTGTGTAGGGGTCATCCCTTAGAGGGTACAACCCAATTCTCTCGATACTCTTGTACTCTCTCTCCCTTACGTAATCACCATTCTCACC
This sequence comes from Closterium sp. Naga37s-1, assembly GCA_947471745.1. Classification (NCBI taxonomy): domain Eukaryota; kingdom Viridiplantae; phylum Streptophyta; class Zygnematophyceae; order Desmidiales; family Closteriaceae; genus Closterium; species Closterium sp. Naga37s-1. Next base: position 404,390 of record CANJKZ010000792.1, on the reverse strand, counting down.
TATCTCCTAGCTTTAACAGTATTTTGGTTCCAATGTTGTACATGTTGTGATCGGTAATTTGAACGAGCCTAGGATCACCTCAGGAAGGTTCGCAAAGAGTGATTTGCAGCGGAAGTATTGATCTCAGGTCAGAGTGAACGTAAAATGGTCGAGATAATTAAAACGATGTCTTACATAGATTTATGTAATAGTACAGGATAAGATCAATCGTCCTAGTTAGCCATGTACTCTAAACGGTACATTCCCTTATTGCAGCGAAACTCAACTGTGCGACTACAGACGGTTACAAACCTGTTCCCGCCTAAATCCTTTGTGCTGTAGCTGCCCGATGCTTCTGCTCCGACGGTCCATATGCTGCCAACCGTACGCGACCCTTCGCGTCATTCTGACTTCTCGCCTTTGTATTCTTCGCTTGCTACTATTAGGAATGCACAATCTTGTCAAACTTATATGACATAGTCTATGTAGGCTGTAGTGGGGTAGTCAATATGGGGTACAACACTTTTAGGTTTTCCTACTTGAACTCCCTTGCTTGCTAATTCAATCATTCCTCGTTCTATCTTTCACATGGTTTCAGAGCAGGATCCCTAGTGGGAATGTTTTTTTGAAGGGCCCACCACGGTTTTTGTTTTCCTGCCCTGCCCGAAGCGCGCTGCCGCGCTTGCCTGCCCTGTCGCGCGCCTCGCGCCTGCCTCACCTGTGCCCTTGCGCCTGCCCTGCTGTGCGCCGTCAAGCGCCTGCCCTACCCGCGCCATCGAGCGCCTGCCCTTGCTGCGGCCGCCGTCGCGCGCCTGCTTTACCCGCCGTCGAGCGCCTGCCCTACCTGCCGCCCGTCGAGCGCCTGCCCTGCCGTCGCCCGTCGCGGCCCTGCCCTAAGCGCCCGTCGTGCGCCTACCCTGCCGCCGCCCGTCAAAGCGCCGGCCCTACCCGCCCGTCGAGCGCCGCCCTACCCGCCCGTCGAGCACCTGCAGCCGCCCGTCAAGCGCCTGCCTTGCCGTCGCCCGTCGAGCGCCTGTCCGCGCCTGTCGCGCGCCTGTCGAGCGCCGGCCCTACCCGCGCCTGTCGCGCGCCTGCCCTACCCTCCGCCGGTGGCACTTGATCTACGCGCCCCTGGTGAGCACCTGCCCTACCCGCGCTAACCGCGCACCTCCCCTACCTGCGCCAGCCGCGCCTGCCTGCCTGCCTAGCCGCGCCGCCCTGCCGAGCCGCGCCGCCCAGCCGAGCCGAGCCGCGCCGCTCTGCCGAGCCGCGCCACCCTGCCCTACTGAGCCGCGCTGCCCTACCCGCGCTGCTCCTGCTGCTACTGCTGCTTCTGCAGCTACTGCTGCTGCTGCTACTGCCGCCATGGCTAGCCCTACTGTTCTTACCTTCGATGCTGAGGGTCGTGCAGTTGACTTCGATGTTTGGGTAGATGATCTGCAGCTCTTTCTTCAGTGCGACTCCAAGGTAGGAGTCTCGCTTTTCGATCACACGTCCGGCACCGATGCTGCACCTGCTGCCACTGCTGACGTTCACGCTTCCGGCCTCTCCACAGCAGAATGGGGTTGCTGAGCGCCGCATTGGCTTAGTCATGGAGGTCGCTCGTACCTCCATGGTCCATGCGGCTGCCCCCCATTTTTTGTGGCCGTTTGCGGTCCGATACGCTGCGCATCAGCTCATCCTCTAGCCCCGTGTCTCCTTCCCGGAGACCTCGCCCACCCTGCGGTGGACGGGGAAGGTTGGCGATGCGTCGGTGTTCCGGGTCTGAGGTTCTCGTGCCTTTGTCCGCGATACTACCGCGGATACGCTCTCCGCCCGCGCTATTCCCTGCATCTTCCTTGGCTTTGTCCCTGACGCGCCTGGCTGGCAGTTTTACCACCCCACCTCGCGCCGTGTCCTGCCCTCTCAGGACGTCACGTTCGACGAGTCGGTTCCCTTTTACCGTCTCTTCCCCTACCGCACTGCCTCTCTCCCCCCCCCCGCCGCTCTTCCTTGCACCAGGTCCTCCTCCGGTAGACCCCCTCCCCCCTCAGGGTCCTGCTCCCTCAGGTGTGTCTCAGGTAGACGCTGTCGAGCCTGTCGAGGTATCGTTTGACTCTGGTGCTGCTGCTGGGGGTGCTGACCCTGAGCGTGCGGAGCCTGGGGGTGCTGAGCCTGAGCGTGCGGAGCCTGGGGGTGCTGGGCCTGAGCGTGTGGAGTCTGGGGGTGCTGAGCCTGGGGTTGCTGAGTCTGAGGGGGCGGAGCCTGGGGGTACTGAGTCTGAGGGTGCTGAGCCTGGGAGTGCTGAGCCTGGGGGTGCTGAGCCTGAAGGTACTGAGCCTGCGGTTGCTGAGACTAGGGGTGCTGAGTCTGCTGGAGTTCCTGCAGGTGCCTCGTCTCAGCGGGAGCCTCTCTCTCCACCGCAGCTGTGCGAGTGGTTTGCTCGCCGCTGGAGACTCCAGCGAGGAGCTGCTGGAGCTGGGGCTGCTGGTCCTACTGGAGCTGGAGGTGCTGCTGGAGCTGGAGCTGCTGGAGGTACTGCTGGTGCTGGAGCTACTGGAGGTGCTGGAGCCGCTGGTCCCGGAGGTGCTCGTACTGGAGGTACTGGAGCTGCTGGGGCTGGTGGTGCTGCAGGAGTTGGAGCTGGAGGCGCTGGAGCTGTTGCTGCTGGAGGTGCTGCTGGAGCTGGAGCAGCTGGAGGTGCTGGAGCTGGTGGTGCTGTGGGAGTTGGAGCTGGAGACCCTGGGGCTGGGGGTACTGGTGCTGTCTCTGCTGTTTCTGGAGACGCTTCGCGGCCGCGGCCGTACGACGTTCCGCTCCTTCAGCAGGTTCTTGGCCTCCCGCCTTCTACTGGTCCTACTCCTCCCTTGCTGTGTCCACCGCCTGACCCGTCGCAGTCGCAGTTACAGCCAGCCTCTCCACTGCTTGGTCCTTCTCCTTACTCTGGGCCAACTAGAGGTCTTACGGAGCGTCGTGAGCCTGAGTCTCGTCCTGCGTCGCCTGTTTGCGCCGGTCGCACTGGTAGTCGTGTTCCGCGTCCGCGTCCTCCTCCTGTCCCCGGCACGCACCAGGTGGCACTTCGTCCGTCCACTGCTCCACAGCGTGTCCCCCTGCCGTCTCCTCCTGCGTCCTCTCTTCCTGTCGTCCTTGACCCGCCGTCAGACCTTGCTCGTGCTGCCAGTCCTACTGTCACGCGTCTTCTCGCCACTGTTGTCACTGACCCTTCGTTTGAGTCCACTGCTGCGTCTGCCCTCGTTGCTGAGCTTGTTGAATTTGCGGCCGCCTGTCGTCTAGACTACGCCGCTAGTCTTGTTGCTGAGTCTGAGTCTGTCTGTCCTCCGTCCATCGAGGGTGAGTGTGCTCTTGGCACGGACGTCCTTGAGGACAGACAGGAGGAGTTTGAGTGCTTTGCCGCTGCTTTACCTCATCTCGTGTCCATGCTGCTTGCCCCTGAGGGAGACCCGGATGCACCAGACATCCCGACCCCGCGCTCTTACGCAGAGGCGATAGAGGGTCCCTACTCCTCTCAGTGGGAGACAGCCATGGACGCAGAGATGGCTTCCTGGAAGTCCACAGGCACCTATGTCGACGAGGTTCCCCCACCTGGGGCGAACATCGTCAGTGGCATGTGGATTTTCAGGGTGAAGCGACCGCCGGGTTCTCCGCCTGTCTTCAAGGCGCGTTACGTTGCACGAGGCTTCAGTCAGCGAGAGGGAGTTGACTCTTCCAGACCTTCTCCCCTACCCCGAAGATGACCACTCTTCGGGTACTGCTGCACGTCGCTGCTCAGCGTGACTACGAGCTTCACTCTCTTGACTTCAGCACAGCCTTCCTACAGGGCAGCCTGCACGAGGAGATCTGGCTGCGCCGCCCACCTGGCTTCACTGGGTCGTTTCCTGCTGGTACCCAGTGGAGCCTCCGGCGGCCAGTCTATGGTCTCCGCGAGGCGCCCCGAGAGCGGCACGACACACTGAGGACGACTCTTGCGGCTCTTGGGTTTGCTCCTTCTACTGCTGACCCGTCGCTGTTTCTACGCACCGACACCTCTCTGCCGCCGTTCTACGTCCTCGTGTACGTTGACGACTTGGTTTTTGCTACTGCTGACACTGAGGGACTAGCCTACGTGAAGTCGGAGCTGCAGAAGAGACACACGTGCACAGACCTGGGTGAGCTGACAAGCTATCTTGGCTTGCGGATCACCCGGGACAGAGCACAGCGCAACATTACTTTGACTCAGTCACACATGGTGCAGCAGGTCCTTCAGTGCTTCGGCTTCACGTACTCCTCGCCACAGTCCACTCCTCTGCCTACTCGCCACTCGCTCTCAGCTCTGCCTTCGGATGAGTCCGTAGAGCCGAGTGGCCCGTATCCAGAGCTTGTGGGCTGCCTCATGTACCTGATGACCTGCACTCGACCTAACCTGGCATACCCTCTTAGCATCCTGGCATGCTATGTTGCTCCTGGGAGACACCGGAAGGAGCACATGGATGCCGCTAAGAGGGCGTTGCGCTACTTCTTCAGTACGTCGGGCATGGGGCTCGTGCTTGGAGGACGGGCTCGAGTTCTCCTCACTGGTCACGCAGACGCTTCCTGGGCTGACGACTTGGCTACGCAGCGGTCGTCACAGGGTTACACTTTCAGCCTTGGCTCCGGCTCTGTTTCGTGGCGGTCTACCCGCTCGTCTTCTGTTCTCAGCTCCAGCTGTGAGGCTGAGATCTACGCAGGGGCCATGGCTGCACAGGAGTTACGCTCGCTCACCTACCTGCTGACCGACCTGGGAGAGCCGCCTCTGTCAGAATATTATGCTTGTCTAGTCTATAGTGGGGTACTCAATAGTGAGTATAACCCTTGTGGGCTTGCTATTTGTATCCCTCTCCTTTCTAGTTCAAACCCTCTTTTGCCTATTCTCTCTTGTCGAGCTTGCTAAACCCTAGCTATGGCTCCTGCGTTCTGCCTGGTATTCTAACATGGTACTAGAGCCTTTGCGCTCCTGGCCTGTGGGCCACATGCTTCCGCTGCTGCTGTCCTGTCTGTCGCGCGCCCCGTGGTGCGCGACGTTTTTTTCTTCCCGCCACGCGCTCGGGGCGCATGGCGGTTTTCTGCCCGCCGTGCGCCCCGAGGCGCGCGGCGGTTTGCTGCCACACGCGTCACCCCGTGGACCCGCGCGTCCCCCCCGTCGACCGTCGCGCCGCCCCCGGGGACCCGCGCGTCCCTCCCCGTCGACCCGCGCGCTGCCCCTGTCGACCCGCGAGTCGCCCCCGGGAACCCGCGCGCCCTGCCTCGTCGCCCGTCGCGGCGCCCTGGGGGGCCGCGCGTCACCCTTCCCGTCGCCCATCGCGGCGCCCTGGGGGCCAGCGCGTCGCCCCCCCCCTCCCGTCGCCCGTCGCGGCGCCCTGGGGGGCCGCGCGTCGCCCCTCCCGTCGCCCGTCGCGGCGCCCTAGGGGGCCGCGCGTCGCCCCTCCCGTCGCCCGTCGCGGCGCCCAGGGGGCCCGCGCGTCGCCACCTCCTGTCGCTCATCGAGGCGCCCTGGGGGCCCGCGCGCCGCCCCGCTTCCGCTCACACGCCGCCCCACCTGCTGTCCGTGTTTCTGCCCTGCGTTGGAGGGTATGGGGGTGGCGGGTATGGGGGTGGTGGGTGTGTGAGCCGTCCCCTGCTCCTCCTCCTCCGTCTCCCACTGCTGTAGCTGCCGCTGAGGGGGGTGGGTGTGTGGGAGCCGAAGGAGTGGTGCTAGGGGGGTGACGTGGGAGTGGAGCTAGGGGTACAACAAGGGGTGTGTGAAAGGGAGGTGGGACAGTTGGGGGAGGTTGAGCGGAGGTTGAGCCGTCGTGTCGCCAGCAGCGCCAGTAGTCCGGAGGCTACAATATCCGGTAGTCGCCAGTCGCCCGTGGGTCAGTTGCTCCAGCCGCTCGGCGTAGCCGCGGAGCCAGTTACTCCTGTAGTCCGGGCCTTTGCTTCGGTAGCCACTGAGCCAGCAGCTATCGTGTGTCTGCTGCTTCCGTTGCCGCCTCCCATCTCCTCTCCTCTCACATTCCCTCCTCCTCCTCACTTGCCCTCTGTGAATGCCTCTAGCTTTGCTTGTACTTGTGAACCTGCTCTATGACTGCTTGCTGTGCTGATTATACCCCACTTTGACTATGGGGGTGTGTCAGAATATTATGCTTGTCTAGTCTGTAGTGGGGTACTCAATAGTGAGTATAACCCTTGTGGGCTTGCTATTTGTATCCCTCTCCTTTCTAGTTCAAACCCTCTTTTGCCTATTCTCTTGCCTAGCTTGTTAAACCCTAGCTATGGCTCCTGCGTTCTAGCTGTGATTCTGACAGCCTCGTTCTCCTCCAGTTCTGTACGTCGACAACAAGGCCATGATTGCCTTGTGTCAGGAGCACAGACTGGAGCACAGAACGAAGCACATCGCTCTGCGCTACTTCCTTGCTCGAGAGTTGCAGCAGCGTGGTCAGCTTCGTCTTGCTTACGTGGCCACTCAGGCCAACACTGCTGATATCTTCACCAAGGCACTTCTGGGCCTTGTGATCATCAGCGTTTTCACCTTGTGATCATCAGCGTTTCTGTACTGTTCTAGGCCTTGTGCCTACTTGGCCTCACTTGCTCACATCTTGACTTTGCTTGTACTGTGATCTCTATACATATACCTGCATGCTTACACTTGCTAGGTTGTGATCACTGTACTGCTTGTTCTCCTTTATATAACTCTGCATGTGAACTGGCCTTGTGGCCATTTGCTTGTGCTCAGAATGCGTGGTGACGTCGTGATCCACCCTGAGCTTGCTTTGCTTTTCTTGACTGGTCTTGTGACCTCTTGTTCTCCCCCACTTTGCCTATGGGGGTGTGTCAAACTTATATGACATAGTCTGTGTAGGCTGTAGTGGGGTAGTCAATATGGGGTACAACACTTTTAGGTTTTCCTACTTGTACCCCCCTGCTTGCTAATTGTCATTCCTCGTTTTATCTTTCACAAATCTTTCTTAATTTACTATTCGTAATAGTACATGTTGGAGCCAGTTTAATGTAAAGAACTTTCCAACTCCTTACATAACCCCCTTCCTTAAGCAGCCCTCCACTTATGTCAGTGCATGCACACCAGGTATCTCTAAAGAGCACGATCTTTTTGATATTGTCCAGGAGCTTCGACTATCTTCGTTCGACGTCTGATCCCTCTAGTAGATTAGGAAATCCTACTTCGATACTTTTGCAAATTATGGAACGCGTGGCTAAGGATTTTATAATGGGTGACAATGGGATTGGATGCTAGTGGGGTAATGGCAGTAAGACGATGTCGTAGCAATTAGCTCGTAGTCTAGAAGTTCAGCACAGGGTGACATAGAACGATGGGCTGGCATAACACTCTATGGGCATGAGTAGGTGGGCAGTGTCTCATATGATCATGTGGCTGATCCAAAATGGTCCATGACGAAACGGAAGCGAGCTGTGATTTTTCCTTACTGTCACGTCGGTGCATGTCAAGTAAAATGAAAAGGACCCGATCAAAGGTGGGAGAGGGCGGCGGGCTTCCCACTAGGCCTCGCGACCATGTACGCGCACTCCTCGATCTTGAAGCACTGGCTAGGAGGGGGAGCCAGGTGGAGAACTATGGCAAAGGCGCTATGGGAAACCGGGATGAAAGTGGTGGAAGATCAGAAGAACAGGTGGGAGACAGTTAGTTGCTTTTTATCATAGCTTTTTTTTTCCGACGGAAGGCGCCGTTTAGAAACATAAGGGCTCAGGCTGTCTGAAAAACATTACACTGGGTAATTAATCAAGAAGTAACACGACGGAAGCATAACGCTGAAGGACGAGGCGGCACTGGACGGGGAGCTGGTGGGCGGAAAGGAGACAAGGAAATGGGCGCTGAAAGCATTAGCGGCAACGCCAAAAGAATGGAAAGAAATGGTCCTGAAAAAACTAACAGCAGCATAGTTTTTCGCGGCCACCAAGATCGTTCGCACGAACTCCTACCGTCCAGGGGTGAAGTTGTATTACAAGTTGGAGTACTTGATGGGCGATAGGATTTATGGGAGAAGAATAACTATTGAAAACGATGGGGGAACGAAAGCTATTGAATATGCCAGCGTGATGGAGATTGACATGTGGAGGGTTGCCTTGATGCTAGAGTTTAGTGGTGTGGTCAGGGAGCCGCTAGGAACTCCGAATGCGAGATTATTACAGTCACAACTTTGTAAGGAGGGGGACCCAGCCGAGCTATCGGTGCTGCAAAAAAAAAAAACAAAAAAAAAACAAAAACAAAAACCCCAGCTCATGCAGCCGAAGCAGCAGGTGCAGTGGGAGGAGTCTTGGGGAAGGAAAGTTGAATGGGGAAGGGCCATCAAGATGTGAGACTCGTTAGTGACACCGGTAAGGGCAAGAGAAATAATTCTCCGGGCACACAACAGAAACTTGCAAGTCGGGGAGAGGTTACCGTTTCTGGGGCCAAGAGCAAATTGTGTACACTGTGGAGCGACAGAATCGCTCAATCACTGCCTCTTTAGCTGCCCGAGAATACAAGGGGTGGTGGTGAAGGTACAGAGAGCACTTCAGAAGATGAGCCCAGATAAGAGAGTGGAGTTGGTGGGGGATCTACTATTTCAGGAGACATGCACAGAGTCGGGCTTACAGAAGCAACGCTTCTCGCAACGACAGCTCACCAGCTTTGGTTGACAAGATGCAATGCGGTATGGAGGGGGGCAAGGTTTCAACCAAAAGAAGTGTTGAGAAGGATTAACGCCAACTTTACATGCCACGTAATGATTTACAGCAACACAAAACAAGGAGCGTCGGTGATAGAAGGGACCACCACAGGTCAGGAGGCTGGGGACAACTGGCACGTGGCGAGGCAAAGGTGATGGGGAGGATCTACAGCACGGATGACTTGCTGAGGTGGAGGAAAGATTACAAAGCAGTATGGGAAGATCCGGCGGTCATTTTCCAACCGCCCTAAAATTGCATACAGAAGGACATGAAATAGACATGCCTACATGAATAGATAGTGCGCCTTCTGAAAATCTGTTACCATTGCGGATGTCATGTATGCTATTTATAGTGTACTTGATTAAAACAAAAACAAAAACAAAACAAAACAAAACAAAACAAAACAAAACAAAACAAAAAGCGAGCAGTCTTTGTACCATAAAGGGGTTGCGAGCATGGCTGGTATTGGCTCTGCTTCTGGTGGGCCCGGTGGTGCTAGTGTCGACGCGGATGCGACGGTGACTCCGCAACCGCTCTAGCAGTGGGTCTCTCAGCTGCAACGGGATCTACTTGCTCGGGGAGCATTGACCGCGGTGGCTTGTCTCACAGCTGGGCATTGCCAGTACTAAGTTTAGTTTGGTCAACTGCGCAGCACTGATTAACCCACGGCGCGCTGCTTCTGCCAGCTTGACGACCTCTTGTGCGCCCACCTTGGGCCCACAACGTCCCTCTCGAACTGACGTGCACTGTTATGTACCTAGACTAGGTTTTCTTGCAGTGTATAGTATAAGATACCCTGCTGCTTCTTGCCCAGGTATGTTCACTTCCGATGTGTCCCTCTCCTTTACTATGGACTCTAGTGCATCTTAACGCTTCTTCTGTTATCACACCGCCCTCTCGCTGTCGCATTCTCCCTCACCGACCCCTCCTCTGAACAGGTCGTCGCACACAGCGCTACTACACTCCCATGCTCGGCAGTCCCCTCAGGCTCGCTCACAGGTTTGCACATCCCCTCGTTCCCCAGGAACTTGGTGGGTCGGTCCTCTTCAAGACCTCGGCGTCACCACCATGTTTCCTAGACAGGAGTAGTTTATGATCTGTATGGACGCTATCACTGGGGTAACTCTTGCCACGTTCTCCCGGGGCCCTGCATCAGGTGTTTTCATGCTGCACACTACGTCCACCCAGGTTGCAGCGTCTAGTTAGAGAGCAGCGTCGTGCTTGTATCAATCATTCACTCACCCGTCGCTCCTATGGCATCACTGTCTAGGTCACCCCGCCCTCTCACGTCTCCGTCACATGGCTCAGCACAGTCTTGTCTTCCCGTCGCCACTCTCCGCCCATTGCCTACGAATCAAGCAAAGTGCACCCATCCGAACGCAATTATCCGATGGACGACAATGAAATGCTTGCCATAGTGCAGGCGTTCAAAGTCTGGCGTGCGTTGGGGAGCTGCCAAATCCGTCACATCAAGCCATTCCAGCGTGAACCAGACAAGGGACCTAAGGCATGGGCTGCTCTCAAGGGTGTACATGCTCCTGCAACAGCGGCGGTAGCGATGGTGTTGGAGCGGCAAATGGTGGCACTACGAATCGAAGAGGATGAACCGGTTAACGAAGGGGTGCTGAAATTCTTCGATCTTTTTACACGGCTCGAAGGAGCGGATCTCAACTATAGTGAGCTCCAAAAGAAGACCGAGTTGCTGGCCCTACTCCCAGGGTCATGGTCCACGCTCATCATCAACTTGAATCGTTTTCTGCCCCGCCTCTCGCTCGAAGACGTGAAGCGAGCGATACTTCAAGAGGATTTCCGCCGTCGTGATTTGGCGGGTCCGGATGGCGCCGGGGCAGCAAGCATCGGACTTGGCTATGGTCGAGAAAGGGGCAGAGGACGAGGAGGAGGCAGATTTGGCAGCAGCAACTACAATGGAGTGGCGGATACGGTAGCGACAACAAGAGTTGTGGACGTGGTCGCGGACGGTCGACGGCGAGTGTCACTATTGCCACAAGAGCGAACACATGTGGCGCGATTGCTTCAAGCTCTCTGATGGTTGGACCCTTGCTCAAAGCCAAGAGGGTAGAGGAGCAAGGGGAGGGAGAGGAAGAGGCCGTGGAGGCCGTGGTGGTCGCGGAGGTGGTGCTGCAAACATGAAAGGTGGAGATAACGACAACGACTCGAGCGACGTCCGCGCACCTCCGCAGAACCTCGTCGCACGGGTTACTCGGTCGGCTGGGAAACCCCGAAGTCGGCGCCGACCTGACCGGCGGTCGGGGCCCGCAGGTTGATGCACACCCTCGTCAACCGTCCAGGTCGACAAAACCCACCGACTTCATCAAGGTGGCGTCCCTGCAGGTCGACGAACCCCTCTGTTTACCACACCAGTCGAAGTCGGTCTCCGACTTCCCTTGTCAGCGGCTTCGCAGTGGTCCCCGCGGAAGTCGACCAAACCCATCGACTTCCTCGCACACGTCAGCGTCGACAATTAAGAGCAGTCGGCTGCACCTCCCGTGCACCCGACCACGAGGTCGGCTTCGCCCAAGTGAGGGCGGGGCCTACTCCCTTCAACAACATGATCCCTCACTCGCCTCCCTCCCTGATTCTCCAGGACCAGCACGCTAGAGTCCCTCACTTCCACCACCCTCTAGCATTCCTAGCCGAGGCCCACGTCCAGCACATTCCTCATGGTAGTACGAGTGTGCATTTCCTTTCCTTCCTTAGGAAGCCCGCCGCAGGGGATCCTGACGCCACGAAGCCGTTGCTGATAACGGTGCGACTCTCGCAGCTGAGCGACATGCAGATTCTCCAAGGCTGAGGGGAGCTGAGTACGCAAATAATCTCCTCTCGCCTTATTCAAAGCCGCCCACAGTGCTGGTGTTCCTGCTGTCACCACCTCAGTCATCATTCAGGGGGCTCCTAGTATGGGGTCTTTCCCATAGAGAAGGTAGTACGGGGACATGTCACGAAGTGCTGCCACTTAGTGCAAGTCCTCATCCCAATCGCGCTTGTGCACTTCTCCATAGGCATGCAAGCCTCATTTCAGCGTCTCGGCCATCCGCAAAGTGAGCCCGTCGCTTTGAGGGTGATATCTTGATGGCTTGCGATGGGTGACTCTTGTAGGAGTTCAACTCTCCTTGGAATTCCGTCCCCTGGTCTGTGAGGACTTTACCGCATGTCCTCAGCCTGGTGAGTACCTGCTCGGTGAAGGCTTCCGTCACCTGAGTAGAGCTCTTGCTGCTCAATGCCCAGACCTCTGCCCACTTGCTCACCAAGATGTACTTCTTCCTCCAGCGACTCTGGGGAAGCTCTCCCGCCATGTCCAGCGACTATCGGAAGCCTAGTTCTTGTATGGGCAGCGATTGCAGCTCCTATCGACTCTGCTCTAGTTGTGCCTTGTTCCGGTCACACACTTCACATTGCTCCACGTACTCTCGGAACTGCTTTGCCATCCCTGCCCACCACCACGCGTTGTTCACAAGCTGGGTGGTCCTCATATATCCATAATGACCCAAGTGCCGGTGTACCCTCTTAATAATCCCCTCCCTTTCTGCTGGGGCTGGAACCAGCTTCCAACCTTCTTTTGTTCTTAGCTGCACTTATCCCGCGTACCAGCGGTAGGGCTGTCCCCTGGCACTTGCCCTCTCCGAGACCGGCTCCTCTGCCTCCATTTCGCCCCTTAGCAACTCCAACGACTCCCGATCCGACCACAACTATTGGGCTCCTCTTGCCTCCTGCCGCCTCCCTCCTTGACGATCAGCTTCCTAAGCCAGGGCCACCAACCTGGCCACGGTGTCTCCCAAAGGGGGGTTCCTGGATAGCTCGTCCACGTGCTGTAACGTCCGGCCTGCTCGATACGTGATGAGAAAGTCGAATTTCAGCAGGCGCACAACCGACCTCGCATTCTATCCGGTCAGGGCCTGGTTGGTCATCAGCCACAGGAGAGGCTGGTGGTCCGTCACAAGCAAAAACTCCCTCCCATGCACACCCTGAAATGCGTGACTGCCCAGACTGCCGCTAGCCCCTCCCCCTCATAGTAGCTGTAGCTGGCTTCCGCCGCGTTGCAGTTGCGACTGGCAAATGCCACTACTTTCTCCTCCCCATCTGCTTGCTGACAGAGCACGACTCCAATGCCCGTGTTGCTCCAGTCAATGTAAAGCGTGAAGCGTGCTTTTAGCCTGGGTAGCTGCGGCACATGCCCAGTTTTGACTTCCTCCAGCAGCCCTTGCAGTTCCCCCTACTCTCTTTCCCCCCATTTCCATGTCACAACTTCCCTCAGGAGGTTATTCAGGCTGGGTGCGCACTTGTTGAAGTTCGGGATGAACTTCATGTAGTAGTTGAGGAACCCCATAATGACTCTCAGCATGGTGTGGTTCTCAGGAGTCGCTAGCTTGTCCAATACAACCACATTTGCTTGCTGAACTGTCATCTGTCCTCCACAGACTTCAAATCCGAGGTACTCCATGGCCTGGAATCCGAAATGACATTTCTTTGGATGATAGGCAGGGCCATCTGCCTTGATGGCTTTCAGGACCTGCTTCACGTCTTTCACATGCTGCTCTGTTGTGGTGCTGAAGACCACCACGTCGTGTATGTCGCATGCTGCGCAGTGTTCCAGCCCTCTCAACGCTCGCTGGAAGATTGACGAGGCGTTCTTTAGCCCGAAGGGTATGAACAACCACTCGTAGAACCCGTCCGGCCCATGAAAAGCCGTCTTGTGGATGTCGGCAGCTGCTATCCTGATTTGGTTGAATCCTTGGCACAAGTCTAAGGTCCTGAACAGGCTCGCGCCTTGCACTTTGTCGAATATCTCTTCAGGGGCCGGCATGGGGTAGCGATCTGCCGCCATCAGCTTATTCGAGTCTCGGTAGTCTCCGCACATGCGCCGTGAGAGGATGCCCCCAGTCAAGTCTTTCCTGGCTACCACCACTGTTGCTACTGCATACTCTGACTCAGACGGCCTAATTAGTCCCGCTTGAAGCAGCTCCCTGCATTTTTCTTGACAAATCTCTAGGTCACTTGGGCTCATCCTCCTCTTCCGCTGGTACACAAAGATCTCTTCTGCCAGGCGAATCTGCAACTCTTCTCCTATGTACTTGCCTATCTCCAGCAGGGTGAAGGCGGAGGCTTGTCGGTTCTCCTTTGGTACTTCCCATGGCTGGTCTTTCGCTCCTCCATCCATCCCTTCTCCTATCTCCCATCGGACCTCAGTCTTAGTTCCCTCCCTTGTGCGACGCTCTCTCAGCTGCATTTCACGCCCTTGGGTTCCATTTCTCTCCGCTCCTTCCATCACTTGGTTGGGTGCAGCCTCCCCGCTTGCCTCTTCGGCCGTCTGGTCCCTCCTTCCTTCCTCCCTCTAGTCCTTGGCGAAATGCACGACCCCTGCTCCCTCTGCTGCTTCTCCTTCCGTGACCTCCACTTCTCTCGCCATTAGAGCCCATCCCTTCTCTCGCTGTTGCTGCCTCTCCACTTGGACCTCCAGCACCCCTTCCCTCTCCTAACTAGCCACCACCTTCTCATGCTCCCCCGACCTCTGCCTCCATCTCCACCTGCTTGGCGCCTAGGTGCGTCTAGATGACATGCACGAGCCAATGCAAGGACTCCACGTCCGTGGCTCTCCCCAGTGCTTCCCTCCGGTGCTCTTCCTTTACACCAAGTGTTGCCGTTGCATCCGGGAAGAAGCCCAGCGCCAACTCTCTCTCCCTTCCAGTTGGTTCCTCCCACTTTACTTGTGAGTGGTCTTACACCATGCCTGGCCCAGGCAGCCCCTCGCTCCACACGAACCTGTATGCATTATGGTAGGCCACCAGGGTCGGCCAAGCTTCCTTCAGCAGCCCTAGCTCGTTGCACTGGAACTGATTTGGGTGATCAGGCTTCAACACAGGAGCTGGGGTGCGGTGTGGTTCCAAGATATCCTCCACTGGGCGCGCTATCGGCCGCTTCATGTGGATCAGCTCGCGCCGCAGATTCCCCTCCAGGATCCCGTGCTACCAGTAGCACCGCGCTTAATGAGATTAGGAGCCTAGTTGTGCTGCGTCCCAAGCCACTTTTGCCCCCAGCGCGGCGGCCACCACCTCCCGCATTCTCCGCACTGGCTCTCTGCTGTCTGTAGAGAAGTCAGGATTCTCCAGGATGTACAAGTACTCCTCGTGTTGCTGGTATAACATTTTCATGACGCGCAACAGCTCCCAGAACAGCGTCGACCTTGGATCTTCCAATTCCTTGCCTCCCTTCTCTAGAGACACCCTGGCACTCCCGTCCAGCCACCAGCAGGTCCACTTTCCCCCACCGATCCACGTCACTGCGACTCACTTGCCGTATGTCGTGCTCCATCTTCTTCCGCCACTGCTTCCACGCCTGATAGTAGCTGTGAAGGGTAATGCTCCCGCAGCTTCTTCACGTGTTGCATGGCCATGCGGTGCACCACTGGTTCTATCTCCACCAGCACCCATTTGTTCACCCTACATCCCACCTTGAGCGCCGCCGCCAGTCCGGTTCCAATGCCACCAAAGAGCTCCACCACCGTCAGCGGTTGCCGCAGCTGCTCGAAGTCGCTTGGATGCGGGCGGCAGAGCCTGCGCGCGGGGACCCTTGGCTTCCTCCGCTCTCTACAACTCCCTCTCCAAGACATACTGCTTCCATGTCCAATAATCCAACTGGGCATCCATCTCGGTCAGCCTGGCTCGGAACGCCTCTCATGGTTCTCGCTTCACGCAAGGTATCCGCCGGGTTGTCATCCTGCCAGTACTGTTCTCCTGCCAGGTGCAGATCGTAGCTCCTATGAGGTACAGCAGCTCCATCCCGATGAGCAGGTCATACTCCTCCGATGGGGGTGACTCCACAGTGCACACGAATCCTGCATTCATCCTTGGTTCCTAGATGCAATACCACCTCCACGAACTGCCTGGTACTAGGCATCCATTTTGGCTCGCCTCCCCTCGCCGTCATGACCAGGATGTCTTTCTCAGTGAGGTGATTGGGAAGATCTAGCTCCAGCTTCCGGGCCGACCCTTTCCCCAGTAGGACGTGATGCGCTCCCGTGTCAATGATGGCTTGCGCCACGGCCACGCCGCCCATTCTATGCTGAATACAGATGCCTGGAACACCATCCTCTCCTTGTGATGTTGTTCGCCGCCATCTCTTGCTCTGGTTCCGCTGCGTAACCTTTGAATTTTCTGGTCCCCCTAATTGGTGGTGTTGGATGCTCCCTTCGATCGCTCCGGATTCTATCTCATCTTTCTGCCTTGGCGGCCGCACCATCAGCAAGAACTCTGCCTCACTCCCTTCGCTGCCTTCTTTTTCTCCTCTCGCCGACATCATCGCTTCCTTGCGATTCCCCCCTTCTAGCTCTTGTAGCTTAGCTTGAAGTTTCAGTAGCTGGCTCTCCAGTTCCTCTTTGCTTCTTGATCACGTTGAGCCTAGCCGGCGGCTATAGCAATCATGCGTCCGATGTCTGCGCCTTTCGCGTTTCTCACGCATGGGGATGTCCGGGCACTCCATGCGATGGTGCCCTTCCTTCTTGCAATGTTCACACGTCGGTGGCTTCTAACATTTCCGTTGTGGATGTCCTTCCTCCAACAGAAATGGCACCTTCACATCTCATCCTCTCTCTCTCCCCTTCGCGCGACGTGTTCTCCCGGTGGTGCGGCCGTCCATGCAGCTCTGTTGCATTCCTCCTACTGGAATTCTCCCCTTTCCATCTCTTACAGCCTCTAGTCCAGCCCGTAGACCTGTTCCAGCAACGTCGCAGGTCCGAGCTCGAAGACCCTTCTTCGTACGCCTGGCGCCAACTCTTCCGTCAACTCGCTGAGAAACTTCGTGACTAACCTCCACTCATCACGGCACTCCATGTCGAGCGAGCTCGCGCAGCCGCCCGTAGTACGCCAGTAACAAATCCCCCTTCCGTCGGCAGAACTCGGCAAATTCTTTCATGCGTTCGGGCGTCTACACTGGGAAGTGTCGGCGCAGTGTCGTGAACAATCGTGTCACATTTTCCCAAGTGACTCCTTCCCGCTGGCCAGCCTCACCCAACATTCGTTCCATTTCCATGCTGTAAGCTGTCTCCGCCTCTCCCATAACCATGTTGGAGAGTCCTCGGAAGAAATCCTCCAGTTCCAGCCCATCTTTGATCCACCTGTACTACGTGTTCCTGGTCTGCATCATGTAGTTATTCAGCGAACTCCCTGCTCCTGGGATTCCCGTGAACCGTTCCAGCACTTTGATCTTGGGCAGCACAGCGTAGCAAACCACGGCAGGTTCCTCTCCGTCCCGTGGTGCTTAGAGATGGACAATCTCCGGATTTGCACGAGCAGCTCTGCTTCTGCCGCAAGCGCACCATCCTCCATCGGTTGCCATGGTGGTTCCCACCGTCGCTATCTCTGACAGCACGTCTCCCGTGGCTCCGCCAAGAGCACTCGCGCTTCCGCTCGGCAGATCGCTCAAGATGTATCCCCGATGCAGCTCCCTGTACGTCTCTTTGGTCGCAGTATTTTCTTGCGCATGGGCCGGATCTGACGTCTCCGCTCCTCTGGCCTCTCCCACCCTCCACCCAGGCGTTGCCATCTTGCGCACTACCCGCCCCGATTTCACTTGCATCTACTATCGTTTGCTCATGTGAGACTTCCTTCGTCGAATGGCAAGAAATCTCACCAACCCATAACTAGCTGACTTTATGGCTTTCGCCTAATCACTGCCGGTGTTTGGTTTAACATGACTGATTATCAAGAAGCATAAAACATTCGACGAAGCAGAGATGACTACGCCTAGACTAGACCTATGTACAATGCTAGCAATAGTCTCTGCTGCAGAGCAGAAAAGACAAACAAACATCTCACATCAAGCGAGGTTCTGGGGAACCGAAGCTATGTACAAACCACTAACGGCTTGTGCTTGCATGAGCACTTGCTCAAGTCATGAGGCCAACTGTTAATGCTGCCGCGTGCTCGAAGGCATTATTAGGCAGCTGTCCATGCGCTGCTCTCATCCTCATTAGCAGCTCCTTGCTCTGTGGTGAAATAACACTCTGCATCGCACTAAAAGAAACAAGCGCACCACGCATCATTCACATCCCAGCAAACCACCTTACACCCCACAAAGTGACTCGATATCGCTTCAACCGATATGTACAGTACATTCCATGCCATGCTCGCAACCCCTTATGTTACAAAGATTGCACGCCGATCATCACCTTATGCCACCGTCTGCTGCCCTGGTACTTTCTATCTTGGATATATGTTGTCCACCCTCCCGTATGGCTTGTGGTCAATATAGATTTGTGACAGCTGGTAACCCGCAATTCGGTCCTACGCCTTGACGTTTTCCCAACCTCGACATTAGGCTCGAAGGGCACGTTTTTTGCAAGCGCGTTACTGTTGCCGAAATGCCTTTGGAAGTGTGCTAAGATGTGCGGCATGGCGTTGCACTAGTGTGGGCAGCAATGTTATGAGTGCATGTATGATGGTATGTGATGAGTTTGCATGCGTGTGAATGTGTGTGCATGCTGCCGTTAGTCTGAGGGGAAGTTTGTTGAATGCACGTCATTCTGAGTGCATGTCATCCTAACGTCCAGCCGAGTGTTCGTGCTAATCATGCGTGCATTATTTGCATAAGCATATGTCGTTATGTATGGCTGTTGAATTTTATCATCCCTGTGTTTTTTTCTCCAAGTCTACATGCATGATCATGCAGGAGAAATCCAGAGTTTTTCAACGATACCAAGATCGTCTTATTCCGACCAAGATCGCCCAAGTTGCAAGATTTCCAAGAATTTGGAATTTTATCTCATTTTGGGATATTTGTCTATTTGGCAATTATTGGATATGATTATAAAGGGATCTTTGGTTGGGTGGTTAGGAAGGCAACCTTGACTTTTAGATTGGGTGGTTTCTAGCATGGGTTGCAACACCTAGGCTAAATCCAACTAGATTGGGTTTTGCATGTGACACCTCAAGGACCTCATGATGACGGTTACATCCTTGCTGCTAGGAAGGCTCTTACCATCTTTCCCTAGCTCCTAGAGGTTCTTTTCCCTCACAAGGTTCTCTTAAAGTCCCAAACTCTAACTTCCTATGCCATAATGCTTGTACTTCCTCCACCATTCTAGTCATGTAGCTGCTGGACGTTTCTAAGTCGTTCTCACTCTAGGGAACATCTTTTCAATTGATTCAAATTGGAGATGGTAGCTACCCCTAAGCCGCGCAATCCTACCGAGCGGAACAAGCCCGGATTTATCGCCCATCATCATCAACGCACCGTCTGTGCTGATGCCCGCTTCCTTCATGAGGTCGATGCTGAGCAACTCGAGGTGATTCATGTTGACGGGAATGTGGCCCCGCCCTTGCTTGGGCGACTCCGACTTCGTAGTCGCATGCACGGGAGGTGCAGCCGGCTGCCCGCAGAGGTCGACGTTGACTTGGGCGAGGAAGTCAGCGGGTTTGGTCGACTTCCACGGGGACCACTGCGAAGCCGCCGATGAGGGAGGTTGGCAGCCAACTTCGACTGGTGTGGTCGACGAAGGAGTTCGTCGACCTGCGAGGACGCCGACTTGGTAAAGTCGGCGGGTGCTGTCGACCTGGATGGTTCACGAGCATATACATCAGTTTGCGGAATCCTACTGCCCAAGTCGGCGCCGACTTGGCAGTTTACCAGTCGACCAAGTAACATGGGCGACGAACGTCGCCCAAGTAGTCATGGCGAAGTCAACAGATGTGGCAGCACGTGGTCGGCGTGGTGCATCGGGCGCAACCATTGGCACGTGGCAGACTTGGCACATGCGAAATGTACATGACGGTGCACGTCTTGCTCAAGTGTCTACAAGCACCTACGAAGTAGGTGCAAACATGTGCGCTACTGTCACACGCGGTTGCAACGCTGGTAGGCCGCTCAACTGCAGCGTTGGCAAACTGCCTTGGTGCAGCGCTGGCAAGCCGCTGACTTGCTACGTTGGCAAGCTGCCTTTCTACAGCGTTGGTGCGGTGTCGACTTGCAGTGCTAGCAGGCCGCCGACTTTGCTGCGCTGGCGGTCGACCTGCCCATGTGCTAGGTTGCAAGGTTCCTGATGTAGTCATTGTTGCTTACCATCTTCGCATCATTGTTCTCAACTTTTCTTAGTGAAACTCTTGCAGTTTTGCCCCGTGAACACGCAAGTTCTAGAGAACACAAGGAACGCTACGATCAATCGTACCACCCGTGCCTTCCCCCGTAGTCCGGCTCCCGGTGTAGAGTGACTCTCCACAATTCAGAAGCACAGTGAACAGCGATGTCGCGTCGCACTTGTTGATAGAAAGCAGACACAAGAACTCTGTCACGACCACGCGTCGCTTAAGATACGTGGCAAACACTCAAGTATTTACCACGTGCTTTCGTCACAGCTCAACCTAATGAAGGGCGACGCATGGAGATGCTGCATCTGCTGACTTTGTTGGTACGAGGTCATAACGCGGACCATCTCATTGAATCCGTACCTGCCCATATCCACGATAGGAAACACACAAATAATCAATGAATACAAATACAACCTAGGCAGACTACGTGCAACAAATTAAGCAAACGCAACCGGAAAACATTATGTGTTATGTAAACCCCGCACAACTGCTTCCGGATGTCAGCCACTCCTTCCTCCGCCATGAAGCCAACAAGCGACGGGAACATTCTGATTGGTATGTCGTGGTTGCAGATGAAATCGACACTCCTCGAGTAACGCGCGCAGCCTCAATGTCCGTCTTCTCAATGTCGTTGTTTTTTTTTTTTTTTTTTTTTTTTTTTTTTTTTTTTTTTTTTTTTTTTTTTTTTTTTTTTTTTTTTTTTTTTTTTTTTTTTTCGTGATTTTCTCTAGAAGCGTGCACTTCCTCTAAAGTGCTTCTTCGTGGCACGTACTCTTCTGGTGGCTTCTCATGGAGGCCAGCTGCAGATTCCTCCGAACATTGCCGTTGCGCCTGTACTGTGCATTGTCCTTGCCGTGTTCCCAGCAATTGCTGCAACGCAAGCACGGCGGACCCTCAGGCGGCTTATCCAACAGCAGCCAGTCGAACATCGGCAGCCATTTTGTGGTACAGAGATGTTGTGCCTCGAGAAACTTTTCCTCGGCCTCCGGAGCAGCCGTTTCTACCGCAGAGTAGATGTACTTGTGACTCTTGCAAGAAGGAAATATGAAGCCTGCAGTAGCGAACCCTAGCAATGTACGACGACTTCAGTTCCTGAAACTTTTGCCGTAAGACGAGCATCGTCTGAGAGAGAAGAGAACCAAACACGCTTCATTAGCATTCGGACCGAGAAGATGATAGAAGCCATCTTCTGCGATAGTGTCAAAGTATATGCATGCTATATATGTGTAGGCTGTAGTGGGGTAGCCAATATGGGGTACAGCCCCTTTTAGGGTTTCATACTTGTACCCAACTCTTTGATAGTTCAATCATTCCTGCTGCTAGATTCTGACATGGTTTCAGAGCACTAGGTCCGTAGGACCGTTTTTTTTTTTTCGGGCCCACCTACCGTTGCGGTTACCGCGTTACCCCACGTGTTGGCCTGCCTGCCTGCCTTGCCTTGTGACGTGCTGCGCTGCGCGCGCCGTCCTGCAGCCCTCGTGCTGCCTACTGCTGCCCTAGGCCAGAACGCCGCCCCTGCAGGCCCGTAAGGCCCACGCGCCGCACCCGCAGACACGTCACGCCTGCGAGCCGCCCCTGCAGGCCCGTCAGGCCAGGGCGCCGCCCCGCCAGGTCGCTGCCCCGCGCGTCGCACCCACAGCCCGCGCGTCGCGCTGCAGCCCCGCGCGTCGCGTCCGCTGCCCGCGCGTCGCGCTGCAGCCCCGCGCGTCGCGTTCGCTGCCCGCGCGTCGCGCTGCAGCCCCGCGCGCCGCGGCTGCCGTCCTCGCGCAGCCCGTGGCGGCTTCGCGCCCCGCGCCCGCGGCTCGCGTAGCGCGCTGCAGCCTCGCGCGCCGCGGTTGCCCCTGGACGCCGCCGTCACTCCTGCAGCAGCTGCCGCGGAGCCTTCTGCCGCCGTCGAGGCCTTGCCCTGCAGCAGCTGCCGCGGAGCCTTCTGCCGCCGTCACGTCCCCGCCCTGCAGCAGCTGTAGCGGACCTGCCCTACCTCCGACGCGGTCCTGCTCTGCCGCAGCTGTCGCGGCCCCGCCGTCGCCGCCGTCGTGCGCCTGCCCTTCTCGCCATAGGTGAGCACCTACCTGCATGCCTGCCTGCCTGCCACGCCTGCTTGCCTGCCTGCCCTGCCCGCGCTACTACTACTGCTAGACTGCTGCTGCTGCTGCTGCTGCTGCTACTACTACTACTACAGCTACTGGCGGTGGCCAGATGCAGCTCCAGCGACGTCCGCGCAAGTCTCTCACGCCTCAGCAGCTTCGTGAGTGGTACGCTAGTTGGGGTTGAGGCGGTAGCCGTCGTGGCTGTCTCCCTGGGGCTGGTCGGTCGGGAGCGTCTGGCAGTGGCCAGCTGCAGCTGCAGCGGCGTCCGCGCGAGACACTTACGTCCCGGCAGCTTCACGAGTGGTACGCTCAGAGTCGAGGGTCTCGGAGTACCGTTCGCTGCCCATACGTCCTTCGCACAGGTGATCGGGCTGGTCAGGCTTGCGGGACACTTGGTCACACCCAGTCCCGCTGCTTCGCCCGTCTGAGCGACGCCTGGCGTACCGAGTTTGGCGACGAGGCTGAGCTCCCCACCTGGCTGGAGCTGCTTGGGCAGAGGGTAGATATCTTTGCTCTTGACTATGATGCTATTCTCACTGCCATGTATGCATTGCCTACTAGTGCTGACCGTGCCTGTTCCCTGTGCGTACCGCCTGACCCAGGTATAGAGCCTGCTGCCCTAGGTGCTGGTGAGGCTGCTGCTCTAGGTGCTAGTACGTCTCCTGCGCTAGGTGCTGGTGAGGCTGCTGCTCTAGGTGCTACTGCGTCTCTTGCGCTAGGTGCTGGTGAGGCTGCTGCTCCAGGTCCTGGTGAGTCTGCTCTCTCTGGTACTGCGCCTGCTGAGGCCTTGTACACCTTCACACTAGACTCAGGTGCTTCCCGCTCCTTCTTTCGCGACAGCACCACCCTCACGCCGCTTCGTCGGCCGGTTGCAGTCTCCCTGGCAGACCCCTCTGGGGGTCCAGTCCTTGCGCACTCCTCCACGGTCCTGCCGTGTCCGGCGTCCTGTCTGGCTCCCTGTCAGGTCTTCACCTCCCCTCGTTCTCTACGAACTTGGTGAGTGGAGCTGACCTACAGGATGTGTGGGTTGACCAGTTCACCCCTGGAGGTCAGCGTGTGACCCACTGTACGTGCTCCCGGACTGGTCGGCACCTGGCCACGTTCACCCGCGAGCCTGGCTCGAGTCTGTACACACTGACCACTGTGTCCCCTCAGGTAGCTGCGTCTGCGTCAGCGTTTGCGTCAGGTCAACTAGCGGCCCCCTGCGTGTGTCGCGCTTTGTCGCACCAGACCCTCCTTTGGCACCACCGCCTTGGTCACCCCTCGGTGCAGCGCCTTCGTAGCATGCACCGCCGTTTCCTTGTCTCTGGACTTCCGGAGACTCTGCCTCCTCTACCACCCTCACCTGCTCCTCCGTGTCTTCCCTGTGTCGAGGGGCGGTAGCGCGCCGCTCCTCACTCCTACTCGTTCCCTCCCACAGAGGCTCCCCTGCAGACTCTCCACCTGGACGTGTGGGGCCCAGCCCGCGTCCGTGGACAGGGCCACGAGCGGTACTTCCTGCTGGTCGTCGACGACTACACGCGTTACACCACGGTCTTCCCCTTGCATAGCAAGGGGGAGGTCCCTGATGTTTTGATCCCCTGGATCCGCGCTGTTCGTCTCCAGCTCCGCGAGCGGTTCCAGTCGGACTTTCCTGTCCTGCGTCTGCACTCTGACAGAGGTGGTGAGTTCTCCTCAGACCTCTTGGCAGCCTACTGTGCGGAGCACGGCATCCCCCAGTCGTTCACGCTTCCGGCCTCTCCGCAGCAGAATGGGGTTGCTGAGCGCCGCATTGGCTTAGTCATGGAGGTCGCTCGTACCTCCATGATCCATGCGGCTGCCCCCCATTTTCTGTGGCCGTTTGCGGTCCGGTACGCCGTGTCTCCTATGGCCCCGTGTCTCCTTGCCGGAGACCTCGCCCACACTGCTGTGGACGGGGAAGGTTGGCGATGCGTCGCGTTTTCGGGTCTGGGAAGCTCGTGCCTTTGTCCGCGATACCACCGCGGACAAGCTCCCCGCCCGCGCTGTTCCCTGTGTCTTCCTTGGCTTTGTCCCTGACGCGCCTGGTTGGCAGTTTTACCACCCCACCTCGCGCCGTGTCTTCCCCTCTCAGGACGTCACGTTCGACGAGTCGGTTCCCTTTTACCATCTCTTCCCCTACCGCACTGCCCCTCTCCCCCCCCCGCCGCTCTTCCTCGCTCCAGGTGCTCCCCAGGTAGACCCCCTCCCCGCTCCCGGTCCTGCTCCTTCAGGTGTGTCTCAGGTAGACCCTCCTCCCTTGACTGCGCCGGTTGAGTTCACTGGTGACTCGGGTCCTGCTGAGGGTGGTCCTGCTCGGGGTGCTGCTTCTGGGGGTGCTGAGCCTGGGGGTGCGGAGCCTGGGGGTGCTGAGCCTGGGGGTGCTGAGCCTGGGAGTGCGGAGCCTGGAGGTGCGGAGCCTGGGGGTGCGGAGACTGGAGGTGCTGAGCCTGGGTGTGAGGAGTCTGGGGGTGCTGAGCCTTGGGGCGCTGAGGCGTCTGGTGAGCAGTCTCCCTGGAGCGACCGTCTCCATAGTCGCTCCGCTGGTGCCTCGCCGCTGCACTCTCGGCGTCGCCTCCCTCTCTCCCCACAGCAGCTGCTTGAGTGGTATGCTGGCCGTCAGGGTCGCGCTGCTGGAGCTAGGGGCCCTGCTGCGGGAGGCGCTGGAGCTGGTGACTCTGCCACTGGAGTTGTTTCTGCTGGAGGTTCTGGAGCTGCTGAGGGTGCTGGCGCTGGAGGTTCTGGAGCGGCTGGAGGTACTGGCGCTGGTGGCGCTGGAGCTGGAGGTTCTGGAGCTGCTGAGGGTGCTGGCGCTGGAGGTTCTGGAGCTGCTGCGGGTACTGGCGCTGAGATTTCTGAGTCTGCTGTTGCGCGGTTTTCTTGGAGTAGCCGCCTTCGTCCGCATGTGCCTCTCACCTGGCAGCAGCTGCACGACTTGTACGGTCGCCGTCAGGGTCGCGCTTCTGGAGCTCGGGGCTCTGCCGCTGGAGGTACTTCTGCTGACGTCACTGGAGCTGGGAGTGGTGCTGGTCCCAGAGGTGCTCGTACTGGAGGTACTGGAGCTGCTGGGGCTGGAGGTGCTGAGCCTGAGGGTGCTGCTGCTGGAGGCACTGAGGCTGGAGACCCTGGGACTGGAGGTGCCGGTTCTGGGGGTGCTGCTGTTGGTGGAGCTGGTCCTGGAGGAGCTGGCGCTGAGGGTTCTGGAGCTGCTGGAGGTGCTGGCGCTGGTGGCGCTGGAGCTGGAGGTTCTGGAGCTGTTGAGGGTGCTGGAGCTGGAGGTTCTGGAGCTGCTGAGGGTGCTGGCACTGGAGGTTCTGGAGCTGCTGGAGGTGCTGGAGCTGCTGGGGGTACTGGAGCTGCTGGTGCTGGTGTCACTGCACAGCCGCGCCTGTTCTTCGCTCCACCGTCTCCGTCGTCTCAGCCACCGCCTGACTCTGTGCTTTGCCAGGTTCTTAGTCTCCCTTCGTCTACTGGTCTTCCGTTACAGCCTGGCTCACCGCTGCCTGCTCCTTCTCCTTACACTGAGCAGCTATGGGGTCTTACTGAGCGTCGTGAGCCTGCGTCGCGTCCTGTCTCGCCTGTCTGTTATGGTCGTTCCGGTCGTCGTGTTCCTCGTCCGCGTCTGCCGGCTGTCCTCGACACCCACCTCGTAGTCCGTCGTCCTTCCTCTCCTCCGCAGCGTGTTCCTCTGCCGTCCCCTCCTGCGTCTTCTCTGCCTGTCGTTGCGGACCCCGAGTCTGACCGGTTTCGTGCTGAGCACCCTACTGTCACGCGTCTGCTAGCCACTGTTGTCACTGACCCGTCGTTTGAGTCTGCTGCTACGTCTGCCTTAGTTGCTGAGCTTGTGGACTTTGCTGCTGCGTGTCGTCTAGACTACGCCGCTAGTCTTGTTGCTGAGTCTGAGTCTGTCTGTCCTCCGTCCGTCGGGGGTGAGTGTGCTCTTGGCACGGACGTCCTTGAGGACAGGCAGGAGGACCTTGAGTGTCTTGCAGCCGCTGCGCCTCATCTCGTGTCCATGCTGCTTGCCCCTGAGGGAGACCCGGATGCTCCAGACATCCCGACCCCGCGCTCTTACGCTGAGGCGATCGCGGGTGAGTACTCCTCTCAGTGGCAGACAGCCATGGACGCAGAGATGGCATCCTGGAAGTCCACAGGCACCTACGTCGACGAGGTTCCCCCACCTGGGGTGAACATCGTCAGTGGCATGTGGATTTTCAGGGTGAAGCGGCCGCCGGGTTCTCCGCCTGCCTTCAAGGTGCGTTACGTTGCACGAGGTTTTAGTCAGCGAGAGGGAGTAGACTTCTTCCAGACCTTCTCCCCCACCCCGAAGATGACCACTCTTCGGGTGCTGCTGCACGTTGCCGCTCAGCGTGACTACGAGCTTCACTCTCTTGACTTCAGCACAGCTTTCTTACAGGGCAGCCTGCACGAGGAGATCTGGCTGCGCCGCCCACCTGGCTTCACTGGGTCGTTCCCTCCTGGTACCCAGTGGAGCCTCAGGCGGCCGGACTACGGTCTCCGCCAGGCGCCACGTGAGTGGCACGACACACTGAGGACGACACTTGCGGCTCTTGGGTTTGCTCCGTCGACTGCTGACCCGTCGCTGTTTCTGCGCACCGACACTTCGCTGCCACCGTTCTACATCCTCGTGTACGTCGACGACTTGGTCTTTGCCACTGCTGACACTGAGGCTCTCGCCCTGGTGAAGTCGGAGCTGCAGAAGAGACACACGTGCACAGACCTGGGTGAGCTGCGCAGTTACCTTGGCTTGCAGATCACCCGGGACAGAGCACGCCGCACCATCACACTGACTCAGTCACACATGGTGCAGCAGGTCCTTCAGCGCTTCGGCTTCACCTGGTCCTCGGCACAGGCCACTCCTCTGGCTACAGGTCACTCGCTCTCAGCTCCACCTTCGGACGAGTCCGTAGAGCCGAGTGGTCCTTACCCAGAGCTAGTGGGCTGCCTCATGTACCTGATGACCTGCACTCGTCCTGACCTTGCGTACCCTCTTGGCCTTCTGGCTCCCTGCGTGGCTCCTGGTCGGCACCGAAAGGTGCACATGGATGCTGCTAAGAGGGTACTACGCTACTTGTGCAGTACATCGGGCATGGGGCTCGTGCTTGGAGGACGGAGCGACGTTGTCCTCACTGGCCACTCAGACGCTTCTTGGGTTGACGACCAGGCTACGCAGCGGTCGTCATAGGGTTACACCTTCAGCCTTGGCTCTGGTTCGGTTTCTTGGCGTTCTACACCCTCGTCTTCAGTTCTCAGCTCCAGTTGTGAGGCTGAGATCTACGCCACAGCCATGGCTGCACAGGAGTTACGCTGGCTCACCTACCTGCTGACCGACTTGGGAGAGCGGCCTCGTTCTCCTCCAGTTCTGTACGTCGACAACAAGGCCGCCATTGCCTTGTGTGAGGAGCACAGGCTGGAGCACAGAACGAAGCACATCGCTCTGCGTTACTTCCTGGCTCGAGAGTTGCAGCAGCGTGGTCAGCTTCGTCTTGCTCACATGGCCACTCGGGCCAACACTGCTGATATATTCACCAAGGCGCTTCCGTCTGGTGATCATCAGCGTTTCTGCACTCTGTTAGGCCTTGTGCCCACGTTTCCTCACTTGCTGTAGACTTTGCTTGTACTGTGATCTATATATACCTGCATGCTTGCTCTGCTAGGTAGAGATCACTGTGCTGTTTTTTTTTCATATATACCCCTGCATGTGAACTGGCCTTGTGGCCCTTTGCTTGTGCTCAGTATGTGTGGTGACGTTGTGATCCACCCTGAGCTTGCTTTGCTTCTCTTGACTGGTCTTGTGACCCCTTGCTCTCCCCCACTTTGCCTATGGGGGTGTGTCAAAGTATATGCATGCTATAAATGTGTAGGCTGTAGTGGGGTAGCCAATATGGGGTACAGCCCCTTTTAGGGTTTCATACTTGTACCCAACTCTTTGATAGTTCAATCATTCCTGCTGCTAGATTCTGACAGATAGAACGTAAGGTATGAGCAGGATAATAGTAAAACGAAGTCGAGCAAACACTTCCTGTTGGATGTTGACTTCCAGCTCCTCTTCAGGGTCATCCTCAATTAAATCGTCGGTGGGAACCGAAGCCACTGAGACTGCCACTTTCTTGATTTCCAGGGAAAGGCATGAGCTGCCAGCTCCATTGTCAGATGCTGGCTTGTCGCCATTGTCGTTGTTGCCTTGCTGCTTTCCTCCGAGTGCAGCAGGATCAATGGACTTGCCGGCGTCACCGTCCGTGTTAACAGCATCAGCAATCTGATTGCCCTGACGCTTAGGAGGAATTGTACAATGATTTGTAAGAGACGGCAGAGTTGATTGAAGGCAAGTTGTTGATGCTTGAAATAATGCCGCTGCTCTGAGCAGAGACTTGTTATATAGCAAAGATGCGTAGGCACTTGTCCATTTTCTTGTTGCTGGTGATGAGAAACCGAGGTCGAAGCCTTGGGATCTTGGTCCGCAATAGTTGATATATGAGCGGTGTGATCATTGCTGTAGTAGCTGATGTTAAGGGAAAGAAGCTGAAGCCTTGGAGTTAGCAGCAAACTAAAAGGAACCTTGGAGTTAGTTGCCTGACAGAGAAACGGATTACTTGTAGAGAGCAATATGATGTCTGATGTATAGACACAAAAATTGTATCGCTCGTTTCACCTTGTAACGAGGAATCTGGATATGTGGTTCTTAAAGCCCGTGTCCCAAATTGCGGGCCGCGCGGGTCAAGCTTTTAAGACTTGAAGAAGTGGGCTGTGCAAGCTTTGAAAAGAAGCGCACCTGCAATTTGGGACTTTCGAGGTCTGAGACACCCACAAGGGTAAAAACGAGGGGCTGGCTGGGTTTGGCGAAAACAAACGAATTTGACGAAATCAGAAACACTCGCCAAAGCCCAAACTACCAAAACTCCCTCACGTCAACTTTTTAAAACTTGTGCAATTTGGGTCAACGGCTTTAAAGTCTACTGACACGGAACCTTCACGGTATCTAGGTTTAAAGCCGTTCGTCATAATCCTTGCAGACCTGTCACTGTCATTGCCAGAGATGTTCATGCTTTCCTCAGGCTAGTCCTGAAGCGTAGGCCGTGTCGGCATTCTACAGCCGTGCGTAGTTTGGAAAAATCGGGCGCGCAGTGCGTTGAACACTGGAGGCTGGTAATGGGCGAAGGGCCAATTTACGTTAATTGTACGTGGTTGTAAGGAAATTGACAATTGTTTATGGTAACAATTTCCTTACCTGCGTTTTGTCCTCTTTATGGGGAGTGCTTGCTTGTATCAGATAGTTCTCCTGCATCTCCCGCCTGGCATCAACATCGAAGAGGATTAGGGCGAGCGTGTGACTGCCATCATGTCAATTCGTCGTCGTTGATAGGAACAACCACTTCCCAGTGCACAAGACCCTGAAAAGCAGGAAACTGGTAGGGGAGGGAATGTCACAATGTGCGCTTCGGAAGCGAAATTGGAGCCATGGACTTATCGACTGTTTGCTGACGTGGCTGCCATCCTGACCTGGATGCACCCATGTGGATGATCCAGGTCAGCTCTCCTCACCACTCACCAAGCGCACGCGCGAACCGCACCCAGACAAAAATTGCTTCCAAGACGCCTCAAAGCTCCTAGCCCTGCCCAGCCCAGTCCAAAATCCTGGGCGAGATTCAGACCACCTTTCAGAAAAACGTAATCGCGCCCCTGAGCAATCTTTTCCCGCATTCACCAGACAAACGAGTTGGCGCGAGATTGGCTTGCAATGTGCAACATTCTGACTTTGTGTAAACACCCCTCCAACATTGCTAGCTTCTAAAATAGAGGAATTACAAGCTTCCAGATTTCTCGTACCGACCAGCTTCCGTCGCCGTCGAAGACTAAAGCCTCTCACTACACTTTTCTGTTGTCTCCAGGCCTTCGCACGAATTTCCGACGAAATGGCCGCGACCCTCTCTTCCTCGGCGTCCGCCTCCCTTCGCTCCCTCTCAGTCCCAGAGGGAAGCACCCTCGCCACTTCCTCCCGCGCGGCAATCCCAGCATTCTCCGGCCTCAAGGCACACAGGGGCCTCTCCGCCTCTGCCGGGGTTCAAACATGCACCTCCGTGTCCAGCTCCTGCCCTTGCGCGAAATGCGGTAACCGTCGCACCAGCATCGTCGCCATGGCCAGCGGAGACAACCAATTCGCCAGCGTCTCCCAATCTACGGCCGCTCCCGCCGCTCCCGCCACCAGCGCCCTCATTCCCGCCGTCGTCGGCGCCGGCGCTCTGGGCGCCGCGACCTACGTCGCCGTGAAGAAGCTCACCGCGTCTCCCGCTGCCGCTCCCGCCGCACCCGCCCCCTCCTCTCCCGCGGTCACCAGCGTCCCGCCCAGCGGCATCGTCCCGCGCGCGAAGCACGCGGCGGCGTCCGCTCTCTCGACGATGGCGACGACGTTCCCGTCGGCGATGCAGGAGGAGGCGTTCCTGAAGGCCGTGGCGGTGGAGCTGGCGAAGCTGGGGTTCCGCAAGGACAACGGCATCGCGCTGGTGAACACGTGCCGCGACGAGGTGTGCCGGCCCGTGGTGAGCATCATCGACCGCGAGTTCGGGCTGAGCTTCAACATCTCGGGGCTGGGCGGGCTCGTCAACTGCGGCAAGGTCGGCTTCGGAGCCGCCATGAGCCACTCGCCCGAGTTCCCCTGCGACGTCGACGGCAACCTCAAGGAGCGATGTGAGTTTCGGTTCTCATCACGGTTACCCTAGTGTGAATTGAGTAGCTTTCGAATTTACCTTGTTTCCCACTTTGCCGCGTGGCATTCGAAGCATTTAATGCTTCTTCGTCGCTTCTCCTCTGTTCAACTGGCATTGTCTTTATTTTAAACTGCAACTCTCTTAATTTCCCACTGCCTACATACCCATCTTGTTCACTAAATTAACCCTCGTATTCTTATTCCGTATCTTCCTCCTCCCCTCTGCAGACATTTTCTTCGCGTTCCCGCACGTGTCCATCGGCGAGTCGGGCGATGTGGGGTCGCTGCTGCGTCGCGGTCGCGGCAAGGCGTCGAGCGCATGCGGAGCGTTGATCGCCATCAACAACGACATCAACAACGGCGTGGCGCCCAGCATGGACAGCGACGACCCCGAGTACACGCTACTGCGCAAGAAGATCATGGCTAAGGTAAGAAAACGTTAAAAAAGAAAACATCAGTTTCTCATGTCATTGCCATTAGCTCTCACTAATGATGAGCCAAGAAATCAAGGTCAAGATGTACTTTTTCGCCACGAAAACTAGAAACTAAGCATCTCCCGCTTCTGAATCTCCCACCCTTATCTCATCTCGCAGGTGTCGGGCGGAGACCAGTCGCTGGTGGACGTGACGCGCGCGGCGTTGGCGGCGATAAACGAGGATCTTGAGAAGCTCATCTCGCTCACGGTGAACCCCGCCACGGCGGACTACGCCGTGATCACGGGCGTGCAGATCCACTCGGGCGACCAGATTCCCGGCCAGCCCTTCCGCATCGAGCGCACCTGCGACTACATCGCGCCCGACAAGATGTACGCCGTGGTTCGCGGCCAGAAGTACGAGCTTAAGGTGGAGACGCCCAAGTCGCAAGGCGTTGCCGCCATGGTTTGAAGTCTTTAGAGGAAAATGATTTGTCTCTGTTTGTGGCCAGGCTGTAAGTTGGTACCTAGTGTGGTATCGTTTGTTTTTGGCTGGGACCAATGTTCCTGCTTTAGCGTGTAAATTATGTGTTTTCGTCTTACACTTTATAATAAAGCTGAGATGTGCCAAGAAGCAGCAGCATCTACAAGAGATCGACTTCCTTCCGTACACTGCGGCAGCATTATGTGGTGCTAGCCGGAAGTTGGGAAATTGGGCTAGGTTGCTTTGCTGCCTGGATTGCTTTGAGCATGAATGGTTGATGCTGAAAGCTTCCTGCCTACCTTGCTGTACAGCACACGAAGAAGAATTGTTCGCGCTACCGGATGCACAGCGGCACTTGTTTCGATACTTTTATAACGGTAGAATGCCAGTGCTTTCTTTGCGTCTGACCATACCTTGCTACGTACTTTCTCTAGCGCGACGAATTTTATTAATTCTGAAATACGGTACAGTAGGGCCTACTAAACAGCCAAACCTCTTCATTTTTGCGATGGCAATACACGAATTTGCGATTCTAATGTGACTTGTTTCCTGAAGAACGAATAAAATAGAGCGCTACCATGTAGCGGCAATTTGTGAACTCTGGTGAAATATACACGAAGATAGGGATTTTTGGTGTCCACAATCGATGGGTGAGTGTATTGGCGAGATGCACTAATCGCACTAATTCTAAAGGTGGATCGAAACTGCCTGCTTTTCCGGATTCGCCCGGTCTGTGCAGCAACGACGCACGTTGATGCGACAGCGCGCCGGCTACTATTTCCGAGGTGCTTCAGAAACTGTAATCAGTGGTACCTTCGTGCGAGCAAAGCAGACGTGAAGGAAGGAGGAGAGTAAGAGGAGTGTAATCCACGCCATAGCCTCGCTGTCGCTTGATCCGTTTTCCTTCCCCCAGCCACAGCATGTTCGCCACTATCGTTTTGTATCCCTGATACCGTCACCAGGTGACTGAAAGAAGCGCCGTCACGTGACATTGCAGTGAGGTGCTTTTGAATCGCCTGAAATGCCATCCGCTCGTCACCCGTCATTCAGCCCCTCCATCTCCGTCCCGTGCGCCATTTTCGCCTAAATTCATCCGTCTCGAGATTTCGAGAGAGCTTGTGTCACCTCCACTTCGTCTCTCCCCTTACTCCACCTCCCCCACCTCCACCTCCCCCACCTCCACCTCCCCCACTCCACCTCCCCCACCTCCACCTCCCCCACTCCACCTCCCCCACTCCACTTCGGAGTCTGCTGTACCTCTCCTCCTCCCTCACCCGCCCTCCTCCTTTCCGCGCCACTTCTTCACCCGATTCTCACCATTGCGATAATAAAGGACAGCTGAGACGGACGGCTGAGATTTTCTTAGAGCTGCCGCCTAGGGATCGCCAGGCGATGGATGCGATGGCGGCTCGGCTTCAGAGCTCCTTCGATGTGCGTCCTGCCATTCCATCCATGCTCTGCTGGTTCAAGCTCCTTCCCCTGCCACCCTTCACCACCCTTCCGCATCCTTCCGCGCCCTGCCATCTCTCCTTCGATGTGCGTCTTGCCATTCCATCCATGCACTGCTGGCGCACGCTCCTTTCCCCGCCACCCTTCCGCCACCCTTCCGCCACCCTCTCCCACCCTTCTGCCGTTATTCCGCCACCCTTCCGCCATTCTTCCGCCACCCTTTCAGTAATGCGGCACTCGCCCTTCCAATCTCTCTCCTCTCGTTCTGGTCGTCACTCACTCGTCTCGCCCCCACCGTTAGCTGTCTCCCATCGCCTTTCTCCTCCTCCCCTTGCCATCCTCCATCCATGCTTCCATCCCATCCTCCCAAAAATCCATCCTCCCATGTCGGTTCTGCGTTTCTCGCCCGTCAGGAGGTGCTCGCCTCTGCCTCCCTGCTCGTGGAGGCTGCGACATCGGCTCCTCGTGGTGACGCGCACTCAGGGTACGCACATGGATGCTTCTCTCCCACATGAATGCTTCTCTCCCACATGGATGCTTCTCTCCCACATGGATGCTTCTCTCCCACATGGATGCTTCTCTCTCACACACTCTTTTTGAGATGTCTCAACTATCCCTTGCTCGTGGAGGCTGCTTCCTCGGCTCCTCGTGGCGATGTGTACTCAAGGTACGCACATTAATGCCTTTCTCCCGCACACACCACACGCACCCCTCTCCCGCACACGCCTCTCTCCCGCACACCTCTCCCCCACACACGTCTCCCTCCCACGCACACCCCCCCACCCCACACACACACACACCACTTCCCTCTCCCTCTCTCTCTCCCACTTGTCTCCGCTTTGCTTGCTCTCACTCACGCACATTTTGCCCTTCCCTTTAGTCCCATTCCATTCCCCTTCTTATCCCTCTGTCATTGGTCGTTCTGTCATTCTGTCTTTTGTCATTGGTCATTCTGTCTTCCCCGTTTCCTCCATCGTTTTCCTCTTTATAAGCAGCTCCAGTGCGCCACGCAGTGAGGTGGCGGTAGCATCAGCGCTGGAGGTGTTTCAGAGCCGAGTGGACCTCTTTCAAGCCGCCTGCGACCGGGCTCAGCAGCAAGTGGTGGGTTGTGAGGCATGGCCAAATTTCCAGTCTACTGAAAAATCTGCTCAGCAGCACGTGGTGAGAGCATGGCGGGATGGTGAGAGCATTGCGGATGGTGAGAGCATTGCGGATGGTGAGAGCATTGCGGATGGTGAGAGCATTGCGGATGGTGAGAGCACTGCGGATGGTGAGAGCACTGCGGATGGTGAGAGCACTGCGACCGGGCCAGCAGAAGTGGGGAGAAGTTAGACATGGGATTTTATTTTTGTTGACTAAAAATGGCCCAGCAGCGAGTGCAGTAGTGAGAAGTTATTATAGCCACCACTCAGGATGCTGTTAAGCATCGGGGGCTGTCAGCAAGCTGGGTGGAGGTGCTGTCAGCAAGGCGGGTGTAGAGAGCACAAGAGGTGCATGAATGAATGATTCTTATGTCACTGCCGTGCTTGCTGGGCTCACTTTTCTTTTAACTTGATTCAGCGAGGTACCAGTTGCTGTCAGAGAGCCTGGGGAACGAAACAAGAGGCGCAAGAGTGAGTTTCTTTGTTCCATGTTTTACCGCTCCTTCGCCTGTCCCCCTGCCATGCAAGACGGAGCAAGGCACAGCTGCTGTCAAGTGAACTCAGCCGTGAGAGTACCAGTCTTTGCTTCCTACTCCTGATATTATGCTCCTTCAGCTGTTTCCCCGCGGGCAGGACGTGTTTTGAGTGGACTCATGTTCTGAGTCGACCCAATACACGACTTGTGTCGACTCAAAACACTACTCCTGATATTATGCTCCTTCATCTCTTTCCCCGCGCGCAGGACGCAACAAGGCACCGGCTGCTGTCGGAAAGCCTGGTGGACGAAGCAAGAGGTGCAATAATGACTTCAATTGCTCCCTCACTCTTTAATATCATGCTCCCTCACCCGTCCCCCAACTTGCAGGATACAGCAAGGCACTGGCTCCTTTTGGAAAGTCTGGTGGCGCAAATTTGAGTTTTGCCTGTAACCCCACTTGCAGGATGCGGCAAGGCACCGGCTGCTGTCGGAAAGCCTGG
Organism: Closterium sp. Naga37s-1; assembly: GCA_947471745.1. Lineage (NCBI taxonomy): Eukaryota > Viridiplantae > Streptophyta > Zygnematophyceae > Desmidiales > Closteriaceae > Closterium > Closterium sp. Naga37s-1. The sequence continues at coordinate 369,359 of CANJKZ010000792.1, read as the reverse complement.
TGGACGAAGCAAGAGGCGCAGCAAGTGACACGTCAGCTGTGGGTGCAGCAGGAGGAGAGGGGGAGGTGCAGATGGTGCTGGGAGCAACTCGGTTGGAGCAGATCAGCAAGGCTGTGAGAGCCATGGTGCAGGACCTGCAGCACGGGCATGCAGACAGGCACTGACTTGCAGCAAGCGTTGTCCAAAAACTTAATTTGGAAGTACAGGAGTTGGAAGAGCCATGGTGCAGGACCTGCAGCACGGGCACTCATACAAGCAATGATTTGCAGCAAGTTTTTTCCAAGAACACTGATTTGGAAGGACAGGAGTTGGAAGAGCCATGGTGTAGGTCCTGGAGAAATACTGAATTGGAAGGGCAGGGACAGAGCGTCATGGTGCAGGACCTGCAACACGGGCCGCTGCACCACCTGGTGCAACACCTGCAGAACTATACAACCACTGAGGCCGCTGCATGTGCTAATCAAGTAACCGTTTAGGACCAGATATCATGTTGCGGGACCTCAGACAAGCACGTGCGAAGACAGGGATTAGTGTAGGAAACGCACGGTTATCAGTTGGCCGTGGATCGATCATAGAAGCGTAAAAAATCCATCGTTTTGATACCGTGGAAGCAGCGGTTTTGAAATCTCTTTGTTGAAATTCTTATGAACAGCCTTACAGCTGAAATCTAGTATAGATACAAAGCACCACGACTAGACAGCAGCACATTTAAGCGCCGGGGGTGAAGTTGGTGGCATAGGCCCACGCGTTGTTCACGGTGGGGTCAGCCAGGTGGTCGGACAGGTTCTCCAGGGGGCCCTTGCCGGTGACGATGGCCTGGACGAAGAAGCCGAACATCGACACCATGGCGAGGCGGCCGTTCTTGAGCTCCTTCACCTTCAGCTCAGCGAGGGCCTCGGGGTCGTCAGCCAGACCCAGGGGGTCGAAGGCACCGCCGGGGTACAGGGGGTCCTCAACCTCTTGGAAGCCCTCGAGGCCACCCACGCGGTAGCTCTCGACGGCACCCATGAGGATGACCTGGGTAGCCCAGATGGCCAGGATGGACTGGGCGTGGATCAGGCTGGGGTTGCCGAGGTAGTCAAGGCCGCCCTCGGAGAAGATCTGGGCACCGGCCTTGAACCACACAGCCTCGCCGAAGTTCACGCCGTTGCCGGCGAGGAGCTCCGGGGTGAGGCAGCCGAGGGCACCGAGCAGAGCCCAGCGAGCGTGGATCACCTGAAAGGGAATAACGAGAATGCAGAGAATAAACGGAGAATGTTTAGACACCGTCATTCAATGTGAGCGCGAAAACATTATTGAAATCGCAACATGGAAAAATGGAACCGTTATTCAATGAGCAATCGACGTACCTCCAGCTCACGGTTCTTGGCGAAGGTCTCGGGGTCAGCGGACAGACCCGCGGTGTCCCAGCCGTAGTCGCCGGCATACTCGCCGGTGAGGTACGACGGGGGGGAGGAGAAGGGGCCCAGGAACAGGTTGCGGTCGGGGCCGTAGAAGGCGCTGCTGGAAGCCGCCTTGGCGGTCTTCCTCATCGTCACACGGGCATCGACATTGTTCACCTTGGCGGCGAGCTCAGCGCTCTGGCCGACGAAGGTGGACGGGAGCACAGCGGCGTTGGCGAGGGCGGCCATTGTCGACTGCGGAAAAGTGTACAACTAAAAAGTTGTGTAGGAACCTGGGATGATTCTGTCGCTGTGAGCAGACAAGCAACCTTTGAAGACTGGAGAATTTGGAACGGGTGGAGCGGATGAGGGGGGTGACTGACGGAGATGCGCGGTTGGATGCGGTGAGGTGGGGTGTGAAACGGGGTATGGAAAGCAGGTGGATGAGGTTGGTGCTTGGCTGGACGCTGAAAGGTTGGGGATTGCGTGTGGTCAAGAATTCTGATTGGCTCAAAATCGCCTGAGGGGACTCCTTGGTGATTCTGGATTGGCTGGATTCCAGCAGAATCACGAAGCGCTCGATCGATATGTGTGTATGACACGCCAGAGTCATCCTGTCGTCTTATCGCGCATCTGGATAATCAAGTTCTACCAATGGCGAAGGTTGACGTGGTCCCAACCTAATAAGGTTGGGCAATGTACACTCTCGTTTGATCGCGCATCTGGCTGGGTAATCAGGGTCTACCAATCCCAAAGAGGTTGACGGGAAATGCCCTTCCTATTGCATTCTCCGTTCCTACAATCGCAAGTACATGTTTCGGACACTTCCATTAAGGAAAGTAAAGTATGTAAATATAATTGTTGCCTATTTTACAAGCCATGAACTGCTCCAAATGATTTATCACATCTTGTTTTAAACTTAATGGTATCCAATTGCAGAATCAGCACTGTGAACTCCCCCCCCCCCCTCTCCCCTGGAATGCGTACGCGCGATCCTTGCAATTAGAGATGCAAGAGATGTGAGGGGCAGAATGGCTGACACATGCAGAGGCAGTAGGTGCAGCGGCAGGCGGGTGCAACTGCGGCATGTGCAGCGGCGGCATGTGCAATGGCGGCAAGTGTCAAGAATTTAAGGGCGTATCCCTGGGTGGTGGCAGGGCCACTGTAGCTAGCACTGTTGATGGCATGCGGGTTTCCCTCATGCCATCAACTTTTGGCCCGAGTCACGCGCGATTCGCAGTTGGTGGCAATCGAAACACAATTGACGACAAACGCACCCGAATTGAAGCCACCAATCACAGCACAGCCACGAAACCACTGCCGTCGCGTAGGCGGTTACACCCCACTTGATTTGAGGAACCAACACAACCCGACTGGGTCATGTTACCCGGTCCACCATTTCACATTTCCGCGCCACCAATCACTCGCGAGGCGCATGCGCTAGAATTTTCTGACACCAACCCCGCGATATACAGATTCGTGGCATGCGCATTTCCCGCCTGCCATCTACAGTGGCCCTGCCACCACCCAGGGATACGCTGTAAGAAACACGAATGAAGTTCACTAGCAAGGAAGTGGCTACAAGTACAAACCCTAAAATATGTGTACCCCATATTGTGTGTCCCACTAAAGCCTGACAACCATATTTATAATTTGACACACCCCCATAGGCTAAGTGGGGGACAAGAAGGTTACAAGTCCAGTCACAAGAAGAAACAAAGTAAATCTCAGGGTGGATCTTGAGATCACCACATAGTCAGAGCACAAGCAAGCGGCCACAAGGCCAGTCCACAAGCGAAGTTATACTAACAAGAGCAGTACAATGATCACAACCTAGTAGGGTAAACATGCATGTATAAATATAACAAGTACAGGGCAAAGTCAAGAGACAAGCAAGTGAGGCAAGGTAGGCACGAGGCCTAGAGCAGTGCAGAAACGCTGATGATCACGAGACCCAAGGGCCTTGGTGAAGATATCAGCAGTGTTGGCATGTGAGGCCACATAAGAAAGGCGAAACTGATCATGCTGCTGCAACTCTCGCACAAGAAAGTAACGAAGGGCAATGTGCTTCGTTTTGTGCTCCTGTCTCTGCTCCCGACACAAGGCTGTCAGATTTATATGACTTAGCCTGTGTAGGCTATAGTGGGGTAGCACATATGGGGTACAATATTTCTAGGGTTTGTACTTGTACCCAACCTCCAACTAGTCAATCATTCCTCGTTTCTTATCATGGTATCGAGCAGGTTCCCTAGTGGGAACGCTTCCTAGGGCCCACCACGATTTTTTTTTTTTTCCTGCCCGGAGCGCGCTTCGCTCCTGCCCGAGTCGCGCCCCGTGTGCCCTCCCTACCGTCGCGCCCTCTCACGGCCCCTCACGGCCCCTTCGCGTCGCCCTTAGCGGCCCCTCTCACGGCCCCTCGCGCCGCCCTTACGGCCCCTCGCGCCACCCTTACGGCCCCTCGCGCCGCCCTTACGGCCCCTTACGGCCCCTCGCGCCGCCCGTCGGCCCCTCGCGCCGCCCTTAGCGGCCCCTTACGGCCCCTCGCGCCGTCCCTTACGGCCCCTCGCGCGGCCCCTTACGCCTCTTACGGCCCCTCCCGCGGCCCCTTACGACCCCTCGCGCCGCCCTTAGCGGCCCCTTACGACCCCCTACGGCCCGTCGCCTCCCTCCGCGGCCCCTCGCGCCGCCCTTCACGGCCCGTCGCCGCCCTCCGCGGCCCCTCGTGCCGCCCTTCACGGCCCGTCGCCACCCTCCGCGGCTCCTCGCGCCGCCCTTCACGGCCCCTTTGCCGCCCTTCGCGGCCTCTCGCGGCCCTGTCGCCGCCCTTCCGGCCCGCCGTCGCCGCCCCTGCAGCGGCCAGCGGCCGCCGCCGTCCCTGCAGCAGCGGCCGCCGCCGTCCCTGCAGCAGCGGCCGCCGCCGTCCCTGCAGCAGCGGCCGCCGCCGTCCCTGCAGCAGCGGCCGCCGCCGTCCCTGCAGCAGCGGCCGCCGCCGTCCCTGCAGCAGCGGCCGCCGCCGTCCCTGCAGCAGCGGCCGCCGCCGTCCCTGCAGCAGCCGCCGCCGCCGTCGCCAGCAGCAGCCGCCACCACCTCCCTCGGGGCCGCAGCTGCTGCCGCCACTGACTGCACCCGCCGGTGCGCCTCGGCCCTACCGGCGCGCCTCGGCCCTCCTCTGCTGGTGCGCCTCGGCCCTACCTGCGCGCCTAGGCCCGTCCCTGCCGGTGCGCCTCGGCCCTGCCCCACCACTTGCGGCTCTCTGCCCTGGTAAGAGTGTCGCCGCACTGCTGCCACTGCTGCTACTGCCCCTAGCGTGCTGCTACTGCTGTCATGGCTACCCCCAGCGTTCTCGTCTTTGATGCTGAGGGTCGGGCTGTTGACTTTGAGGTCTGGGTCGATGATCTGCTGCTTTTCCTACAGTGCGATAGGAAAGACGGCCTCTCACTGTTCGATCTCACGTCTGGCGCCTCTCCTGCCCCTGCTGCCGATGCTGACAGCGCTGTTCGCTCCCAGTGGGCCACACGCGATGCTGCTACCCGTCTTGCTGTGCGTAGTCACTTGCCGTCCTCTGAGCGCGCGCACTTTAGTCAGTACAAGAGTGCTGGAGCTGGGGGGCCTGCCGCTGGAGGCCCTGGTCCTGGAGGTGCTGGAGGTGCTGGAGCCGCTGGTCCCGGAGGTGCTCGTACTGGAGGTACTGGAGCTGCTGGAGCTGGTGGTGCTGCAGGCGTTGGAGCCGGAGGTGCTGGAGCTGCTGGTCGTGGAGGTGCTGGAGCCGCTGGTCCCGGAGGTGCTCGTACTGGAGGTACTGGAGCTGCTGGATCTGGTAGTGCTGCAGGCGTTGGAGCCGGAGGTGCTGGAGGTGCTGGTCCTGGAGGTGCTGGAGGTGCTGGAGCCGCTGGTCACGGAGGTGCTCGTACTGGAGGTACTGGAGCTGCTTGAGCTGGAGGTACTGCAGGCGTTGGAGCTGGAGGCGCTGGAGCTGAAGCTGCTGGAGGTGTTGGAGCCGCTGGTCCCGGAGGTGCTCGTACTGGAGGTACTGGAGCTGCTGGAGCTGGAGGTGCTGCAGGAGCTGGAGCTGGAGGTGCTGGAGGTGCTGGAGCTGGAGGTGCTGCAGGCGTTGGAGCTGGAGGCGCTGGACCTGGTGCTGCTGGAGGTGCTGGAGCCGCTGGTCCCGGAGGTGCTCGTACTGGAGGTACTGGAGCTGCTGGAGCTGGTGGTACTGCAGGCGTTGGAGCTGGAGACCCTGGAGCTTGGGGTGCTGGTGCTGTCGGTGCTGGTTCTGGAGGCACTGTGCGGCCGCGACCGTACTTCGTTCCACTGCTTCAGCAGGTTCTTGGTCTCCCGCCTTCTACTGGCCTTACTCCTCCCTTACTGTGTCCACCGCCTGACCAGTCGCAGCCGCAGTTACAGCCAACCTCCCCACTGCCTGCTCCTTCTCCTTACACTGAGCAGACAGACTCTCTTACAGAGCGTCGTGAGTCTGCGTCTCGCCCTGCGTCACCTGTTCGCGCTGTTCGCACTGGTCGTCGTGTTCCGCGTCAGCGTCCTCCTCCTGTCCCAGGCACGCACCAGATGGCACTTCGTCCTTCATCTGTTCCACAGCGTGTCCCTATGCCGTCTCCTCCTGCGTCCTCTCTTCCTGACATTCCTGACCCGCCGTCAGACCTTGCTCATGCTGCCAGTCCTACTGTCACACGTATTCTAGCCACTGTTGTCACTGACCCTTCGTTTGAGTCCACTGCTGCGTCTGCCCTAGTTGCTGAGCTTGTTGACTTTGCTGCCGCCTGTCGCCTTGACTACGCCGCTTGTCTTGTTGCTGAGTCTGAGTCTGACTGTCCTCCGTCCGTCGGGGGTGAGTGTGCTCTTGGCACGGACGTCCTTGAGGAAAGACAGGAGGACTTTGAGTGTTTTGCAGCTGCTGTACCTCATCTCGTGTCCATGCTGATTGCACCTGAGGGAGACCCGGATGCACCAGACATCCCGACCCCGCGCTCTTATGCAGAGGCGATTACGGGTCCCTACTCCTCTCAGTGGCAGACAGCCATGGATGCAGAGATGGCATCCTGGAAGTCCACAGGCACTTACGTCGACGAGGTTCCCCCTCCTGGGGCGAACATAGTCGATGGCATGTGGATTTTCAGGGTGAAGCGGCCGCAGGGTTCTCCGCCTGTCTTCAAGGCGCGTTACGTTGCTCGAGACTTCAGTCAGCGACAGTGAGTTGACTTCTTCTAGACCTTCTCCCCTACCCCGAAGATGACCACTCTTCAGGTGCTGCTGCACGTCGCCGCTCAGCGTGACTACGAGCTTCACTCTCTTGACTTCAGCACAACTTTCTTGTCAAAATGTGATATTTGTCTAGTCTGCAGTGGGGTACTCTATAGTGAGTACAGCCCGGTTAGGGTTTGCTAATTGTAGCCCAACTGCCTGCTAGTTGAATCCCTCTTCCTTTCATTCCTGTTTTACCTAACTACTTTGACATGCTATCAGAGCGTCTACGCTCCTGGCCTGTGGGCCCACCTGCTTCCGCTGCTGTACTGTCTGTCGCGCGCCCCGTGGCGCGCGACGTTTTTTCTGCCCGCCATGCGCTCGGGGCGCGTGGCGGTTTCCTGCCCGCCGCGCGCCCCGGGCGCGCGCGGCGGTTTCACGCTCCGTCGCGGCGCCCCCGGGGACCAGCGCGCCGCCCCCGTCGTTCGTCGCGGCGCCCCCGGGGACCAGTGCTCCGCCCCCGTCGTCCGTCGCGGCGCCCCCGGGGACTGTCGCGCCGTCCCCGTCGTCCGTCGCGGCGCCCCCGGGGACCCGCGCGCCGTCCCCGTCGTCCGTCGCGGCGCCCCCGGGGACCCGCGCGCCGTCCCCCCGTCGCCTGTCGCGGCGCCCCCGGGGACCCGCGCGCCGCCCCCCATCGCCCGTCGCGGCGCCCCCGGGGACCCGCGCGCCGTCCCCCCGTCGCCTATCGCGGCGCCTTCGCGGACCCGCGCGCCGCCCCTTGACCCCGTGCGCCGCGGGGCTGCTTCCCCCACGCCCCTCCCATTTCTCCTTCCTCTCCCTCGTGCGCGTGCAGCTATGGGGGTGGCGGGTATGGGGGTGGCGGGTGTGTGAGCCGTCCCCTGCTCCTCCTCCTCCTCCGTCTCCCACTACTACAGCTGACGCTGAGGGGGGTGGATGTGTGGGAGCCGAGGGAGTGGCGCTAGGGGGGTGCCGTGGGGAGTGGCGCTAGGGGGGTGCCGTGGGAGTTGAGCTAGGAGTGCATAGGGGGGTGTGTGAAAAGGGGGTCTGCGACAGTGGGGGAGGTTGAACGGAGGTAGCCGTTGTGGAGCCAGCAGCGCCAGTAGTCCGGATGCCCTTGCTCCGGTAGCCAGTGAGCCCGTTGCGCCAGTCGCCTGTGGGTCCGTTGCTCCAGCCGCTCGTCTCAGCCGCAGAGCCAGTTACTCCAGTAGTCCGGGGCCCTTGCTCCGGTAGCCCGTGTGCCAGCAGCTTCAGCCGCCGCCTCCAATCTCCTCTCCTCTCACAGTCCCTCCTCCTCCTCACGAGTCCTCTATGTCTCCCACTAGCTTTGCTTGTGCTTGTGAACTTATTATGTGACTGCTTGCTGTGCTGATTATACCCCACTTTGCCTATGGGGGTGTGTCAGAATGTGATATTTGTCTAGTCTGTAGTGGGGTACTCTATAGTGAGTACAGCCCGGTTAGGGTTTGCTATTTGTATCCCAACTGCCTGCTAGTGAAATCCCTCTTCATTTCATTCCTGTTTTACCTAACTACTTTGACATTTCTTACAGGGCAGCCTGCACGAGGAGATCTGGCTGCGCCGCCCATCTGGCTTCACTGGGTCGTTTCCTGCAGGTACCCAGTGGAGCCTCCGGCAGCCAGTCTACGGTCTCCGCCAGGCGCCTCGCGAGTGGCACGACACACTGAGAACGACTCTGCCGCCGTTCTACATCCTCGTGTACGTCGACGACTTGGTCTTTGCCACTGCTGACACTGAGGGACTGGCCCTTGTGAAGTCGGAGCTGCAGAAGAGACACACGTGCACAGACTTGGGTGAGCTGCGCAGCTATCTTGGCTTGCAGATCACCCGGGACAGAGCACGGCGCACCATTACCTTGACTCAGTCACACATGGTGCAGCAGGTCCTTCAGCGCTTCCGCTTCACGTACTCCTCGCCACAGTCCACTCCTCTGCCTACCGGTCACTCGCTCTCAGCTCCACCTTCAGACGAGTCCGTAGAGCCGAGTGGCCCGTATCCAGAGCTTGTGGGCTGCCTCATGTACCTGATGACCTGCACTCGACCTGACCTTGCCTACCCTCTTAGCATCCTGGCACGCTACGTTGCGCCCGGGAGACATCGACCAGAGCACTGGGAGGCCGCTAAGAGGGTGTTGCGCTACTTGTGCAGTACGTCCGGCATGGGGCTCGTGCTTGGAGGACGGTCTCGAGTTGTCCTCACTGGCCACGCAGACACTTCTTGGGTTGACGACTTGGCTACGCAGCGGTCGTCACAGGGTTACACTTTCAGCCTTGGCTCCGGCTCTGTTTCTTGGCGGTCTACCCGCTCGTCTTCTATTCTCAATTCCAGTTGTGAGGCTGAGATCTATGCAGGGGCCATGGCTGCACAGGAGTTACGCTGGCTCACCTACCTGCTGACCGACCTGGGAGAGCCGCCTCGTTCTCCCCCAGTTCTGTACGTCGACAAGGCCATGATTGCCTTGTGTCAGGAGCACAGACTGGAGCACAGGACGAAGCACATCGCTCAGCGTTACTTCCTTGCTCGAGAGTTGCAGCAGCGTGGTCAGCTTCGTCTTGCTTACGTGGCCTCTCGGGCCAACACTGATGATATCTTCACCAAGGCACTTCAGCCTTGTGATCATCAGCGTTTATGTACTGTTCTAGGCCTTGTGCCTACTTGGTCTCACTTGCTCACTTCTTGACTTTGCTTGTACTGTGATCTATATACATATACCTGCATGCTTACACTTGCTAGGTTGTGATCACTGTACTGCTTGTTCTCCATTATATAATTCTGCATGTGGACTGGCCTTGTGGCCATTTGCTTGTGCTCAGAGTGTGTGGTGACTTCGTGATCCACCCTGAGCTTGCTTTGCTTTTCTTGATTGGTCTTGTGACCCCTTGTTCTCCCCCACTTTGCCTATGGGGGTGTGTCAAACTATCATGTTGTGTAGGCTATAGTGGGGTAGCCCATATGGGGTACAACCTAATTAGGATTTGCTACTTGTACTCCTGCATGCTGCTAGTTTCACCATTCTCGTTCATTCTTCTGAAAATATTGTCTTACAAAGGAAAACAAAACGTCCTAGCTAGCTATGTACTCTAAGGGGTACGTTCCCTTATTGAAGCGAAACAGAACCGTGCGACTCTTGACGGTTACAAACATGTTCCCGCCTAAATCATTCGTGGTGTAGTTGCGCGATGCTTCTGCTCCGACGGTCCATATGCTGCCAACCGTACGCGACCCTTCGCGTCATTCTGGCCTTTCGCCTTCGTACTCACATTTGCATTCTTCACTTGCTACTGATAGGAGTGCAATATTTATCATTTTACTATTTGTAACAAATTATTTGACCATACCTATAATTGAAATACTTGAATCATTTTCTGGGAACATTCTATTAATAATTATGGTAAGCAGATTATTAACCTCACATTGAGCATGCGCGTCCTTGCGTTATTGCACTAGCTTCATACAGAGGATGCAAAACCGGAAGTATGGCATAGAAAGTCAACCATAGTAGTCCATCAACAGATTTATTGACAACATGTTCAGATATTACACACCATGGTTAGTAACTTTCATGTGAGGGTATCGTGCATCATGTTTATTATTACCGGGGCAAGCAACAATCCGCCCTCGCGAGCTGATTGCAAGCAACAAGAATGGCAGCGCCCATCCGCCCTCACACTCGGACTACATTGTGTCAGTTTCATGAGACTGATGCATTCTTCTTGTCTAATGATAGTCCCATAATCCTTGGGTGTTAGTCTCATCAAGCAATATAATATTTAGGGCGTCTTACAAGAAGGGGCCTGGACGGAATGTGCAATCAACGCGAACTAGGTGTAGCCAAGGAACAAATCTAGAATTTATCGTTAGTAGGGAATTCGCACTACTGTAAAAGTCGAAATCATGTGGTAGTTGCCAAGGCTTGCATAAACTTCCATTCTGGTTTGACGAGTCGCCTAGGGGCGCCTAAAAAAGGCTTGTACCTGGCAGTGAGTTCGATCTTGAGTGACCTAGGCCGTGCGATCCAAGCGCATTTCAAGCGGGCGATCAAGGCGATCACGGCTGTCGCATCAACGCCTAGCCATGCGTGATCGACCGATTCGTTTTATATCGCGGGCAGCTCGAAACTGGCACAGCAAAGCCAACTCGATAGGTGCCGCGGAACATTCCTGGCTTCGCGAATCCTCCTCCCCATGCGCTTCTTCCTCCCCATGCGCTTCTTCCTCCCCATGCGCTTCTTCCTCCCCATGCGCTTCTTCCTCCCCATGCGCTTCTTCCTCCCCATGCGCTTCTTCCTCCCCATGCGCTTCCTTCTCCCCATGCGCTTCCTTCTCCCCATGCGCTTCCTTCTCCCCATGCGCTTCCTTCTCCTCGGTGTTTCCTAGGAGGAGACCAGATGTCTCGAAGCTCGATCCGTCGCAACCGCGTGCCGCGTCGCGTTTCAAAATCGCGAATTCCCCTCAGAGTCGCTCAAGTTCATCTGAGCCGTCCGTTCGTGAGCTCGGATATCCATGGAAGGTCCACAACCGTCCGATCGCGAGCAGTTTCGTGGCCCGAGAACCCGTTTACTCGCCACAACCGAGCCCCGTTATGACGAGGACGTTCGCGAGCGGGCTCGGCGCGCTACATTTCAGCCGCAGTGCGGCGCAACAGCAACAGCAGACGGCCGGAGACGAGCCAACGCACATTGAATCCGCATCCTCGTTTGTAGCGTCCTCGACTGCTCATCATTCGTTCCGTCAGACCATCCGAACCGGCCCGTCGCTTTCGGATTTCATCCGGCGGGCCGCTGCAAGAGAAGCAGGTGCGGGCTCAGGAGAGGAGGGAACAGGAAAAGCAGCAGGGCGTTTGGGTGGGAAAGACTCAGATTCAAATGAAACGGTTGAATTGCTTCCTGACGTCCCGTTACTCCATCCCCATCAATCCACACATTCGCTTCAAGCACAAATCGACGCTTCCCAGGCCGACCTCCCACCACACTTTTACGACTCCATCCCCGATACTGTCACAAATTCGTTTACGGATAAAGTGACGGACCCCAGGGGAGTGTATCTCGAATCCTACGGATGCCAGATGAACGTGAACGACCTGGAGGTGGTGCTGGGGATCCTCCGATCCGCAGGGTTCAACGTGGCGCGCGCTGATAGGCCGGAGGAGGCGCGGGTGATTCTGGTGAACACGTGTGCGATCAGGGAGAATGCAGAGGCGAAGGTGTGGCATCGGTTGAACTACTTTAAACATGTGAAGCGGAAATGGAGGGATAAGTTTGCTCAGTCTGCTGCTGCTGCTGCTGCCGCTGCTGCCGCCGCCGCCGCCGCCGCTGCTGCTGCTGGTTCTGCTGCTGCTGATGCTGCTGGTGCTGCATCTGTTACAGGGTTACCAGCCGGGTGGTTACCACCTCCACCCAAGGTGGCGGTGCTGGGGTGCATGGCAGAGCGGCTGAAGGAGCAGCTGGTGGCGGCGGATAAGATGGTGGACGTGGTGTGTGGCCCTGACGCGTATAGGGACCTACCGCGGCTCCTAGATGAGGTGAGAGCCAGATGTGTGACTGTAACGAATAGGGTGATTGTAATGAGCGGGGTTGTTATGAGAATGTTACTATTAGGAGCAGCTGGTGGCGGCGGATAAGATGGTGGACGTGGTGTGTGGGCCTGACGCCTACAGGGACCTGCCACGCTTGTTGGATGAGGTGAGGCCGGGTTGTGTGACTGTAACGGGTGGGCTTGTAATGAGAACGTGTCTAGATTGTAGAAGAAGCAACTGGTTTGGAGAGGAAGGGGGGGTAAGATGGTGGATGTGGTGTGTGAAACCAACATCCTGCTCTCCCTCACAAACAGGTGGGATCGGGTCAGCCGGGAGTCAACACGCTCCTCTCGCTCGACGAAACCTACGCTGACGTGTCACCCTTTCGGCTGGCCTCTAATTCCGTCAGCGCCTTAGTGACTATAATGAGAGGGTGTGACAACATGTGCTCCTACTTCCCCCCCCCCGCCCTTCACCCCCCTCTATTCCCTCTCCTTCTACCCAGTGCTCTCTGTGACTATGATGAGGGGGTGTGACAGCATCTGCTCCTATTCTCACGTGTCCCTTGGGTCAGAACCAACCTCCCGACGACACCACCACCCCCCCCTCTCCCGCCTTCACTTCTTCCTTATTTTGTTTTCTCTCGTTTTGTCCTGGTGCTGAACAGGTAGAGGCAGGTCAGCCGGGAGTCAACACGCTCCTCTCGCTCGACGAAACCTATGCTGACGTGTTCGTTGGGTTAAAACCATCCTTTTTTCCCATCCCACCTCCCCTTTTCTATTCCTTCTCATTTTTTTCCTGGCAATAAACAGGTAGAGGTGGGTCAGCCGGGAGTCAACACTCTCCTCTCCCTCGACAAAACCTATGCTCCCCCTCCCCTTCCCCCCACCCCCCACCCTCTTCCTGCACGTCCCCTTTCCTCTCTTCTTTTTGCCCTTGCAATAACAACAGGTGGAAGCGGGTCAGACAGGAGTCAACACGCTCCTCTCGCTCGACGAAACCTACGCTGACGTGTCACCTGTACGCCTCGCCTCTAATTCTGTCAGCGCGTTTGTGACTATAATGAGGGGCTGCGACAACATGTGCTCTTACTGCATCGTGCCTTTCACGAGGGGCCGGGAGCGGTCTCGGCCAATCAGGAGCATCCTTGGGGAGATTGAGGAGCTTGCCGGGCAGGGCGTGAAGGAAATTTATCTTCTCGGGCAGAATGTTAATAGCTACCGGGACACGTCAGAGTGCGATACGGTTGATTCAGTCACTGCCACTGTTTCTTCTTCTTCCCCCTCCTCCTCCTCCTCCTCCTCCTCCTCCTCCTCCTCCTCCTCCTCCTCCTCCTCCTCCTCCTCCTCCTCCTCCTCCTCCCCTTCCTCCTCCTCCTCCGCCTCCCAACCGCTCTTAACCCCTGGCTTTTCCACAATCTACAAACCCAAGCTGGGAGGGATCCGATTTGCCTCCCTCCTAGACGAAGCTTCCCGGAACTTTCCCGACATCCGCTTCCGCTTCACCTCCCCTCACCCCAAGGACTTTCCCGAGGAGCTTCTTTCGCTCATGGCTGCCCGGGGCAACGTGTGCAAAAGTTTGCATCTGCCCGCGCAGAGCGGCAGCAGCAGTGTGCTGGGGAGGATGCGCAGGGGGTATTCAAGGGAGGCGTATCTGCAGCTGGTGGATCGAGTGAGGAGCATTGTACCTGGCGCTGCCATTAGCAGTGACTTTATCACTGGTGAGTGAAGGTACTCCTGAGGCGCCTCAAATGCGCAGGGGGTATTCGAGGGAGGCGTACCTGGACCTGGTGGATCGGGTGAGAAGCGTTGTGCCAGGCGCTGCCATTAGCAGTGACTTCATCACTGGTGAGTGAGGGAGGGAGTGAGTGAGGGAGTGAGAGAGAGGTAGGGGGTATTCGAGGGAGGCGTATTTGGAACTGGTGGATCGAGTGAGAAAGTTGTGCCTGGCGCTGCCATCAGCAGCGACTTCATTACTGGTGAGTGAGTGGTGAGTGAGGGAGAGAGAGCATTATGAGAGGTAGGGGGAGGCGTATCTGCAGCTGGTGGATCGAGCAATCTCACTGGTGAGTGAGAGACTGAGCAATCTCACTGGTGAGTGAGAGACTGAGCAATCTCACTGGTGAGTGAGAGACTGAGCAATCTCACTGGTGAGTGAGAGACTGAGCAATCTCACTGGTGAGTGAGAGACTGAGCAATCTCACTGGTGAGTGAGAGACTGAGCAATCTCACTGGTGAGTGAGAGACTGAGCAATCTCACTGGTGAGTGAGAGACTGAGCAATCTCACTGGTGAGTGAGAGACTGAGCAATCTCACTGGTGAGTGAGAGACTGAGCAATCTCACTGGTGAGTGAGAGACTGAGCAATCTCACTGGTGAGTGAGAGACTGAGCAATCTCACTGGTGAGTGAGAGACTGAGCAATCTCACTGGTGAGTGAGAGACTGAGCAATCTCACTGGTGAGTGAGAGACTGAGCAATCTCACTGGTGAGTGAGAGACTGAGCAATCTCACTGGTGAGTGAGAGACTGAGCAATCTCACTGGTGAGTGAGAGACTGAGCAATCTCACTGGTGAGTGAGAGACTGAGCAATCTCACTGGTGAGTGAGAGACTGAGCAATCTCACTGGTGAGTGAGTGAGTGACGGAGCATTATCAGAGGTGAGTGACGGAGCATTATCAGAGGTGAGTGAGGGGCGTATTTGCAGCTTGTGGATCGGGTCAGGGCAACGTCTGAGCCGCCTTAAATGGGCAGGGGGTGTTTGAGGGAGGCGCAACTGCAGCTGGTGGAGCGAGTGAGGAGCATTGTTCCTGCCTGGTGCTGCCGTCAGCAGTGACCTCATCACTGGTGAGTGGGTGAGGGAGTGAGTGAGGGAGCATCATGAGAGTGCGGGGCGTATCTGGAGCTGGTGTGTGCATGAGAGAGAGAGGGAGAGAGCATGGTCAGAGGTGAGTGCGGGAGTATAGTCAGTGGTGGTGACCCTGTTCAGATAGAGTAAGGAAGGATTCGAACCGCAGCACCCTGCTGTCTTTTGACACACCTCAAAAGTCAGTGGTGGTGACCCTGTTCAGATACAGCACCCTGCTGCCACTGCCGCTGCCTGTGCAAGTTGATACCCTGTGGATCCCCCGGGCTGCTGCGGTGAAACTTAGGAGGAGAATGAGGAGACGCTCACTCGCTCATGTTTGCCTGCTCACTGTGGCTGTGCGTAGAAGAAACCCCTTTCTCCCTGCGTGCCCCTCCTTCCTGCTTGCCGATCCCCCAGGCCTCTGTGGTGAGACAGAGGAGGAGCATGAGGAGACGCTCTGTCTCATGCGGGCAGAGCAATACGACATGACCCACATATGTTTGCCTACTCGCTGCGCCTGTGCCCCACTAATCCCTTCCTCTCTGCTTCCCTTCACCACCCCACTTCCCATGCTGCTGCCGCTGCTCCTGTGCCGCCAATGCTGCTGCAGGCTTCTGCGGTGAGACAGAGGAGGAGCACCAGGAAACCCTCTCTCTCATGCGGGCAGTGGGATACGACATGGCCTACATGGTTGCCTACTCGCTGCTCACTTGCTCACTGTGTCACTGCTTGTGCCACCCTGTGAATTCCCCAGGCTTCTGCGGTGAGACAGAGGAGGAGCACCAGGAGACGCTCTCTCTCATGCGCGCAGTGGGATACGACATGGCCTACATGTTTGCCTACTCGCTGCGCCCGCGCACGCACGCCCACCGGCGGCTGGAGGATGATGTACCCGAGGAGGTGAAGCAGCGGCGGCTGAGTGAACTGGTGGCCACGTTCAGGGAGACAACAGTTGTCAGATACGCGGCTCAGGTAAGGCATTGATGCCACTGCTTAGATGTACCAGAGGATGTGAAGCAGCGGCGGCTGAGTGAACTCGTGGCCACGTTCCGGGAGACCACAGCTGCCCGATACACAGCTCAGGTAAGGCCCTATCCAGTGTCCTTGCCGCATACACCATACCTACTTTGTGAGCCCGCGCACACACGCCCACCGGCGGCTGGAGGATGATGTATCGGACGAGGTGAAGCAGCGGCGGCTGAGTGAACTCGTCTCTACCTTTCGGGAGACCACAGCTGCCAGATACGCGGCTCAGGTAAGGCCTTGTGCATGCATCCCCAAGGGTGTGGTGTATCTCAGATACACCGCTCCTGGCAGACGCGGGTGCATGCCAGACCTGCCACACCTGGTTGTTTGTGGTGTGCTCGAGGACATCAATTGAGATTTCTCAAAAGCAACTCTTCAAGGGCGTCACATCCCTGCCAGACGCAACTGTATCTGCCTTATATACTCTACATATTCAGCTTAGATCAGTTGCAAGTCGGCTGAAGAGGCAGGGCACTGCCAGGCAGAACTGAATGTGTGCCTCATACACTTAAAAGGCCCTTGCTACTTCCTTCCACCTGCTGGAACGTTTCACCTGCACCAGTTGCTACCTCACTGCCACCTGCCTGTACCTTGCACTTGTTCTCAACAATCACCCCTCCACTCACAGAGCTGATTGGAAAGGCTGATTTGGGCCGTCGAGCTGTTTTCAAGGCGCCTCAAAAACACTCTCCATCGCGGCCCATATCCTTTTCTGTTTTCTCTCTTCTCCAGGTGGGAGCCAAGCAGGTGGTGCTTGTGGAGGGTCCCAACAAGCGCTCTCCACTCACAGGGCTGATTGGAAAGACTGACCTGGGCCACCGAGTCACCTTCCAGAACTCCCTTCACCAACAACACTCGTCAGCAGCGGATGGGGAGCACAAAGGTCCTTCACTGGAATGGGCGAGTGAGGGGGGTGACAGGGGAGGTGGTAAGGGTTCAGCTGGAGGGGGGATTGCTAGCACTGGTGATTATGTACTTGTGGATATCTGTGGCTCCACACATGCTTCCCTTCGAGGGGTTTTGTTAGGAAAGTGTGACATATCAGGGAAGCTTATTTGATGAAAGTAGTGTTCTGCATTAACTCGTGATCGAAGTGGCGCAAAGGGGTTTTGTGCGGGGTTTATGTGGGAATGTGTATGCCAGAAACTGATGCGTTACGAGTGCAATTGAGCGAGTGAGCGAGGATTGCTTGCACTACCGAGGCAAATAATATTTATGAGGAAACAGTAAATAATGAAATAATGGCAACGGTAATATGCAAATTGTACGGGTGCTGGTGGCGACGAAGTGGTTGGGAAATAACAGATGAGTATTGTTGGGTCGCAAGTTACTTCAAGCCTAGGGGTGAACTATTATTTAAAAGAACAAACTTCATACTGACTTCCCATATATCAGAGTTTCGTTATTCGTTATTACGCGCACTCCTAACCACGGCTCACAACACACTCCTTCGATCGTGGGTGTCAGACTGACTGCCTGTCGTTTCTGACACATTGTCGCGCTTTGCAAATGTCCTTCAGATCCGTCATCGCCAACGCATTTGTCATCGCCTCATCCACTTTCGATGGGCGGTTGCGATCTCGTCAGCTGCACACCATCAACGGCGACAGCTCCACTCTGTGCCCATCTCAATCTCGGACTTGCCGAATTGGTTGTTTTTGGGCGGGCGGGCGGGTCATTCGTACTTTTCATTCAGTGAATCAGGGCTCGTTTGACGCGATTGAATACGGTCAGCCGCGGTTCGAAGAGGCTGTTTTTACTTTCACCACGCCAGTTGACCATCACGCATCTGATTCTGAATCAGCCTCTCTCAGTCAATTGTTCCGAAAATGACAATGCCTAGGCGGTGGTGATCTCAAGGTTGTATTGGTAGTCGTGCTGGTTGGTGCCTGACAAAACCTCGTCTTTCACTCGGCCTTCTTTCTGGATAACTTTTTTGTTTCTGTGGGCCAGACATAAGCTGACATAAGCTGGACACGGGAGGGAGTACGTTTAGAGAGAGCACCAGGAGGCGTTAAGTGGTAAATAGAGAGAAAGAACACCCTCGGCCTGCCATTCGCCTGCGTCGGCCCATTGTATTTCCTTGCGTTGGGGTCCGCCATGGATCCCGTACAGGCTTTCGCTGACCTGATCGGCACGCCCCGTCCAGCCGCGACTTTCCTGCTAGCTAGCTTCGCGTTCGTGCCGATCGCATGGATTCATAGGTTCATCTCCTCGCCTACTCTCCGCCATCTGTACTGCACAGTAACGGGACTGCTCTTATCGGCGTTCGTGTTCGGATACACGGCGTACGCGCACTTCTTCGTGTGCATACTCTACTCCATGGCCGTAATGCGCCTGTTTCGTAGAAATTGCGGCGTCCTAACGTTCTTCGGAACGTTCGCGTACTTGATCGGATGGTGAGTGCTTGATCGGATGGTACGTGCTTGATCAGGACGTTCCCTCCCGTCTCCCGCATCCCCCGCTTCAAACTTCCTTGACTCACCACCACCGTTCAGATTTTCCGCCTTTCACGTGCATTTTCCCTCGTTCGATGCGATTCGTCTTTTGAGTCGACTCAAAATCAGCATGTGCAATTCTCACGTTCTCACGTGCATTTTCCCTCCTTCGATGCGATCCGATCCGACCTCCTCCAGCCACATCATCATGCGGACCCACGAGACCCGCACGGAGGGCGTGCTCGACTGCACAGGCGCGCTCACCGTCCTCGCTACAAAGCTCACCGCTGTCGCGTATAACTACCAGGACGGGCTCACGCTGCTCAAGGAGAAGGACGAAGGCGCGAAAGCCAAGGACGAGAAGGAGAAGAAGGAACTAACCGAGGAGCAGAGGCGGCGGGAGGAGCGGATGGAGCGCTCGCGACTGGAGCGGCGAAAGGCGGCGCTGGTTACCATGCCGTCGCCGCTGGAGCTGTTGGGGTACCTGTTCTGCTTCGGGCTGCACATGACGGGCCCGTTCTTCGAGTTCAAGGCATACGACGAGTGGACCCGCCGACAAGGGGTACGTGCGGGCATGTATGAGGTGACTTTGGAGTCGACTCAAAAGTCACTCGGCGACAAGGGGTACGTGCGTGCATGTGTTCGTATTCCCCTGGACGTGATTTTTGAGGCGCCTCAGAAATCACCTCAATGCTTCGGGCTGCACATGACGGGCCCGTTCTTCGAATTCAAGGCGTACGACGACTGGACCCGGCGACAAGGGGTACGCATGCTCGTCTGAATTCGACGTGCTTTCATATGCATATCCATATCACCGGGCTGTGTTGTGCGCCATGTGCGTATACGTATCCTCCCCTCAGCTGATCGTCGTTTCTCATGGTGCAGATCTGGTCCCTCATGCTCACGCAGCCGTCCGCTCTTCCCCTTCCGCCATCCTCCTGCGCACTCGTTCTAAGCGTCATATCCGCTCTCCTCTCCTCACTCTTCTGTCCGTTCCCACCCATCCCCCTCCTCGCCACCTGCAGATCTGGTCCCCGGGACTCAAGCAGCCGTCCGTCCTCCCCGCGTTCTTCCGCGCGTTCGTGCAAGGCATCCTCGCAGCTCTCGCCTCACTCGTCTGTCTGTTCCCATCCACCCCCTTCCCACCCATCCCCCTCCTCGCCACCTGCAGATCTGGTCCCCGGGTCTCAAGCAGCCGGCCATCCTCCCGGCGTTCTTCCGCGCGTTCGTCCAGGGCATCCTGGCAGCGACCGTCTTCCTGCTCGTGTCGCCCTCGCTGGACCTCACGCGCATCAGCGACCCGCGCAAGAACCGCGCGTACCCCTTCCACCTGCGCTGGCTCTTCGCGCACCAGGCGAGCATAGTGTGGCGCTTCCGCGCGTACATCCTCTGGAGCATCACCGAGGCCGCCATGGTCGTCGGCGGGCTCGGCTTCAGCGGCTGGGAGGCCCCCAAAAAGGGGGGAGAGGCTGGGAAGGGCGGGGCTGTGAAGGGGGGAGGGGACGGGGCGAACGGGGGTGGGAAGGGCGGGGATGGGGATAAGGGGAAGCGGGAGGGTGATGAGACGTGCGCGGCGGTAGGGGAGGGGGAGGGGAAGGCGCTGTGGAGCCGCGCGCGCAACGCGGATATCCTGGGGTTCGAGTTCCCCAAGAGCTGCCTCGACTTCGCCACCACGTGGAACATCTCCTACGGCCTCTGGCTCCGGCTGTGTGAGTTCCTCAAGAGCTTTGCTCTGCCGTACTCCATACGCCATGCTTCATTCTTCATTCTTCATTCTTGCTTCATGCTCCAAATGATCCATGCTTCATGCTTCATTCTTCATTCTTCATTCTTGCTTCATGCTCCAAATGATCCATGCTTCATGCTTCATTCTTCATTCTTCATTCTTGCTTCATGCTCCAAATGATCCATGCTTCATGCTTCATTCTTCATTCTTCATTCTTGCTTCATGCTCCAAATGATCCATGCTTCATGCTTCATTCTTCATTCTTCATTCTTGCTTCATGCTCCAAATGATCCATGCTTCATGCTTCATTATTCATTCTTCATTCTTGCTTCATGCTCCAAATGATCCATGCTTCATGCTTCATTCTTCATTCTTCATTCTTGCTTCATGCTCCAAATGATCCATGCTTCATGCTTCATTCTTCATTCTTCATTCTTGCTTCATGCTCCAAATGATCCATGCTTCATGCTTCATTCT
This sequence comes from Closterium sp. Naga37s-1, assembly GCA_947471745.1. NCBI lineage: Eukaryota > Viridiplantae > Streptophyta > Zygnematophyceae > Desmidiales > Closteriaceae > Closterium > Closterium sp. Naga37s-1. The sequence goes on along the minus strand of CANJKZ010000792.1, from coordinate 348,713 downwards.
TCATTCTTCATTCTTGCTTCATGCTCCAAATGATCCATGCTTCATGCTTCATTCTTCATTCTTCATTCTTGCTTCATGCTCCAAATGATCCATGCTTCATGCTTCATTCTTCATTCTTCATTCTTGCTTCATGCTCCAAATGATCCATGCTTCATGCTTCATTCTTCATTCTTCATTCTTGCTTCATGCTCCAAATGATCCATGCTTCATGCTTCATTCTTCATTCTTCATTCTTGCTTCATGCTCCAAATGATCCATGCTTCATGCTTCATTCTTCATTCTTCATTCTTGCTTCATGCTCCAAATGATCCATGCTTCATGCTTCATTCTTCATTCTTCATTCTTGCTTCATGCTCCAAATGATCCATGCTTCATGCTTCATTATTCATTCTTCATTCTTGCTTCATGCTCCAAATGATCCATGCTTCATGCTTCATTCTTCATTCTTCATTCTTGCTTCATGCTCCAAATGATCCATGCTTCATGCTTCATTCTTCATTCTTCATTCTTGCTTCATGCTCCAAATGATCCATGCTTCATGCTTCATTCTTCATTCTTCATTCTTGCTTCATGCTCCAAATGATCCATGCTTCATGCTTCATTCTTCATTCTTCATTCTTGCTTCATGCTCCAAATGATCCATGCTTCATGCTTCATTCTTCATTCTTCATTCTTGCTTCATGCTCCAAATGATCCATGCTTCATGCTTCATTCTTCATTCTTCATTCTTGCTTCATGCTCCAAATGATCCATGCTTCATGCTTCATTCTTCATTCTTCATTCTTGCTTCATGCTCCAAATGATCCATGCTTCATGCTTCATTCTTCATTCTTCATTCTTGCTTCATGCTCCAAATGATCCATGCTTCATGCTTCATTCTTCATTCTTCATTCTTGCTTCATGCTCCAAATGATCCATGCTTCATGCTTCATTCTTCATTCTTCATTCTTGCTTCATGCTCCAAATGATCCATGCTTCATGCTTCATTCTTCATTCTTCATTCTTGCTTCATGCTCCAAATGATCCATGCTTCATGCTTCATGCTTCATTCTTCATTCTTCATTCTTGTCTGTTGCTCTCATGTCTCCGTTCCATATTCTCACCCCTGGCCACCCTCTCACCCTGCTCAGATGTGTACGAGCGCATGGTGCCGCCCGGCAGGAAGGCCACCTTCTTCCACATGCTCGCCATGCTTCATGCTTCAAGCTTCATGCTTCAATCTCCATTCTTGTCCGCTTCTTCCCCGTGACACCCTCCTACCTGCCCACCCCTGGCCTCTTGCTCCTGTCCCCCCCTCAGACGTGTACGAGCGCATGGTGCCGCCCGGCAGGAAGGCAACCTTTTTCCACATGCTCGCCACCATGTTCGTCAGCGCCGTCTCCCATGTGAGTCACATGCTCTCTTGCCCTCTCACATGCTCTCTTGCCCTCTCACATGCTCTCTTGCCCTCTCACATGCTCTCTTGCCCTCTCACATGCTCTCTTGCCCTCTCACATGCTCTCTTGCCCTCTCACATGCTCTCTTGCCCTCTCACATGCTCTCTTGCCCTCTCACATGCTCTCTTGCCCTCTCACATGCTCTCTTGCCCTCTCACATGCTCTCTTGCCCTCTCACATGCTCTCTTACCCTCTCACATGCTCTCTTGCCCTCTCACATGCTCTCTTACCCTCTCACGTGCTCACTTGCCCTCTCACATGCTCGCCACCATGTTCGTCAGCGCCGTCTCCCATGTGCGTTCCTCCTTACCTCCTCCCTTCCATGTGCATTCTCTTCCTTACCCCCTCCCATATGCACTCTTCCTTATTGCATCCCATGCTTCTCTCTCCCATGTGCGTTGCCCCTAGCCCCATGTGTACGCTCCCTTGTCGTCCCTCACAAACTCAGAATTGCCCAACTGTCTGCACTTTGTCCAACACCGTGCTCGTGTGTTTGGTGCCTGCAGGGCTTGAATTGGGGCGACTTCATCTTCTTTGCCAACTGGGCGCTTGTTGTTGCCAGCTCAAAAGGTGTGCTCACTCCCCTCAACAACCATCGCTGTCTTTAGCCATGGAACTTTAGTGTTTCCACAAATGGAAGATGGAGTTTATGCCAAACCCCACATTCTGTAGCAATCATGACAGCATAGTTTCCCCTACATTTTCATTCTTGTGCTTCCATCTCATTTCCACTCCCATTTCCATCGTCTTTTTCAAGTCCATTTCTCTTGTTCTCATGTCCATTCCCATACTCTGTCCCATATCCATTTTCCATTCCTACTCCCATTACCGCTCCCATCACCATGCCATTCCTATTCCCCCACACACATTTCCGATCCCCATTCGTCCATCACCATGCGGCTTCATAACCCTTGACCTCAACTCTCTAGCTCGTCAGCTTGTCAGCTCGCCAGCTTGTCAGCTCGCCAGCTTGTCAGCTCGCCAGCTTGTCAGCTCGCCAGCTTGTCAGCTCGTCAGCTTGTCAGCTCGCCAGCTTGTCAGCTCGCCAGCTTGTCAGCTCGCCAGCTTGTCAGCTCGCCAGCTTGTCAGCTCGCCAGCTTGTCAGCTCGCCAGCTCCTGCTTACTTCCACTTCAATGCACCTCCTTCAAATTGATTCCCCCTCTCTTTTCCTTCATCTCTCGTTCCTCGCATGCAGCCATCTACCAGCTCACTGCTGGGATCCCCAAGGGCACCATCACCCACCGCATTGTTGCGCTTCTCCACACCCTCTACGGCATCTTTGTCTGCAGCTACATGGCCAGCGCCTTCTGTGTAAGTGTGCACGTTTCACTACTTCACCATGGATTTTCGAGTTGACTCAAAAGTCATAATTAGACGACACAAGAGTCACTTTGTCTGCACCTACATGGTCGGCGCCTTCTGTGTCATAAGTGTGCACGTTTTACTAACTTTTTCATGGATTTATGTCTAGTAAACCTTGCTGCAGTGCAGTCGTCTGTATCTCGCTCTGGGCCCCCTTGCCTCGATGCTGCCCACTCATTTCTGCTCCTTGCCTTCGCCTCGATTGTGCTTTTTTGCTTTGGCTTTTCCTGATGCAGGTAATGACACTTTCGGGCGCATATTCGGCCTACAGTGGCATGTACTACACTGGTACTGTCATTCCAATTCTCCTAATTGTTTTGTCAATGGTGTACAAGCCTCGCCGCCCAAAGACTTTCAAGACAGAGTAGCATATTGCTGCTTGAGGGGCATTAGCATCCCAGTCCAGCCTATCTAAGCACTCATGTAGTTGAATTTGATTCAGGTTCATGCCAGACCCTTATGAAAGAATAAATATATTTATCCATCCTCTGATTGTTGTGGCATAGAGTGTCATACAAGTTTCCGCTTGCAAATGATACAATTTACCGCCTTGAATGATAGTGTCATGTGTTGGAAACAATTGATTTAGCGCCTCTGTCGTGTCGAAACACCAAGTCAGAAGCGAAGCGAAACATATCGAAGCATTAGCGAGTCAACCCTCGGAGGTTGAACAACTGCTGGAAGTTACGCGAAAGTCAAAAGTCAGCGACCTTTGACCTGACAAATACAGCGCGACAGCAAGGACAAACAACTGACTCGCTACTGAGCAGTTGCCCGAGTCGTCACTGTATCGAACCGCAACAGCAATAGTAAAACGGTTATTAACTGTATCTCTTCGTATTCCTTGTATTCTTATAAAAGGTTGTATCTCTTTGTTTTACGGTAATCAATCTACTTTGCCCTCACATACCAGCGCAAGGTGGTTCACAAACTTCTCATTAAACGCTTCCGCTACTACATTGTTCCTACTCAGAGTTTAGTCCTGCAAAGATCCTAAGGGCTTTTCTCAGCCCAACATGGTATGAGAGCAGTCAGGACAAATTCCACTATCAAGACACCTACAACATCAGAAAGCATGGCTACTCAGAAGGAAAGGAGTTCCTCTAATGGTTCTCCCGGTACTACTCCTACTCCACCTCCTGCCTCTGGCCTACAGACAGAGGAGGGCACAGCAACAAGACCGGCAGCTGGGTCTACTGAAACTCCCGCAAATCAAGCTGCGGGCTTCGACCCAAGCATGATGGAGAAGTTCTTCTCCTTCATGTCCTTCTACGAACAACATATCAAGACTAAGTCAAGGGAATGAGTCAACTATAGAGGAGATTGGTACAAAAGTGAAACCTAAGGGGTTGTACCCCACAGTGAGTACCCCACTAAGCCTACCCAAACTATAACATATAAATATATGTTTGACACACCCCCATAGGCAAAGTGGGGGAGAACAGAGAGTCACAAGACCAGGCAGGAAGTGTAAAGCAAGCTCAGGGTGGATCACAACGTCACCACGCAGTCTGAGCACAAGCAAAAGGCCACAAGGCCAGTTCACATGCAGAGATATATACGTAACAACAACAGCACCGTGATCTCTACCTACCAGAGCAAGCATGCAGGTATATATATAGATCACAGTAGAAACAAAGCCTACAACAAGTGAGGAAACGTGGGCACAAGGCATAACAAAGTACAGAAACGCTGATGATCACCAGGCGGAAGCGCCTTGGTGAATATATCAGCAGTGTTGGCCCGAGTGGCCACGTAAGCAAGACGAAGCTGACCACGCTGCTGTAGCTCTCGAGCAAGGAAGTAACGCAGAGCGATGTGCTTCGTTCTGTGCTCCAGTCTGTGCTCCTCACACAAGGCAATGGCGGCCTTGTTGTCGACGTACGGCACTGGAGGAGAACGAGGCCTCTCTCCCAAGTCGATCAGCAGGTAGGTGAGCCAGCGTAACTCCTGTGCAGCCATGGCTGTGGTGTAGATCTCAGCCTCACAACTGGAGCCGAGAACTGAAGACGAGCGTGTAGAACGCCAAGAAACCGAACCAGAGCCAAGGCTGAAGGTGTAACCCTGTGACGACCGCTGCGTAGCCTGGTCGTCAACCCAAGAAGCGTCTGAATGCCCAGTGAGGACAACGTCGCTCCGTCCTCCAAGCACGAGCCCCATGCCCGATGTACTGCACAAGTAGCGTAGTACCCTCTTAGCAGCCTCCATGTGCACCTTTTGGTGCCGACCAGGAGCCACGTAGCGAGCCAGAAGGCCAAGAGGGTACGCAAGGTCAGGACGAGTGCAGGTCATCAGGTACATGAGGCAGCCCACTAGCTCTGGGTAAGGACCACTCGGCTCTACGGACTCGTCCGAAGGTGGAGCTGAGAGCGAGTGACCTGTAGCCAGAGGAGTGGCCTGTGCCGAGGACCAGGTGAAGCCGAAGCGCTGAAGGACCTGCTGCACCATGTGAGTCAGTGTGATGGTGCGGCGTGCTCTGTCCCGGGTGATCCGCAAGCCAAGATAGCTTGTCAGCTCACCCAGGTCTGTGCACGTGTGTCTCTTCTGCAGCTCCGACTTCACCAGGGCGAGAGCCTCAGTGTCAGCAGTGGCAAAGACAAAGTCGTCGACGTACACGAGGATGTAGAACGGCGGCAGTGAAGTGTCGGTGCGCAGAAACAGCGACGTGTCAGCAGTCGACGGAGAAAACCCAAGAGCCGCAAGTGTCATCCTCAGTGTGTCTTGCCACTCACGCGGCGCCTGGCGGAGACCGTAGACCGGCCGCCGGAGGCTCCACTGGGTACCAGGAGGGAACGACCCAGTGAAGCCAGGTGGGCGGCGCAGCCAGATCTCCTCGTGCAGGCTGCCCTGTAAGAAAGCTGTGCTGAAGTCAAGAGAGTGAAGCTTGTAGTCACGCGGAGCGGCAACGTGCAGCAGTACCCGAAGAGTGGTCATCTTCGGGGTAGGGGAGAAGGTCTGGAAGAAGTCAACTCCCTCTCGCTGACTGAAACCTCGAGCAACGTAACGAGCCTTGAAGACAGGCGGAGAACCTGGCGGCCGCTTCACCCTGAAAATCCACATGCCACTGACGATGTTCGCCCCAGGAGGGGGAACCTCGTCGACGTAGGTGCCTGTGGACTTCCAGGATGCCATCTCTGCATCCATGGCTGTCTGCCACTGAGAGGAGTACTCACCCGCGATCGCCTCAGCGTAAGAGCGCGGGGTCGGGATGTCTGGTGCATCCGGGTCTCCCTCAGGGGCAAGCAGCATGGACACGAGATGAGGCGCAGCGGCTGCAAAACACTCAAGGTCCTCGTGCCTGTCCTCAAGGACGTCCGTGCCAAGAGCACACTCACCCCCGACGGACGGAGGACAGACATACCCAAACTCAGTAACAAGACTAGCAGCGTAGTCTAGACGACAGGCAGCAGCAAAATCAACAAGCTCAGCGACTAAGGCAGACGCAGCAGCAGACTCAAGCGACGGGTCAGTGACAACAGTGGCTAGCAGACGCGTGACAGTAGGGTGCTCAGCACGAAACCGGTCGGACTCAGGGTCCGGAACAACAGGCAGAGAAGACGCAGGAGGAGACGGCAGAGGAACACGCTGTGGAGGAGAGGCAGGACGACGGATTATAAGGGAAGGGCCGGGGACAGCCGGCGGACGCTGACGAGGAACACGACGACTGGAACGACCAGAACGGACAGGCGAGACAGGACGCGACGCAGGCTCACGACGCTCAGTAAAGCCCCCTGTCTGCTCAGCGTAAGGAGAAGGAGCAGGCAGAGGTGAGCCAGGCTGTAACGGAAGACCAGTAGACGACGGGAGGCTAAGAACCTGGCGAAGTACGGAGTCAGGCGGTGGCAGAGACGACGGAGACGGTGGAGCAAAGAACAGGCGCGGCTGTGCAGTGCCACCAGCACCAGCAGCTCCAGCACCCTCAGCAGCTCCAGCACCTCCAGCAGCTCCAGCACACTCAGCAGCTCCAGCACCTCCTGCAGCTCCAGTACCCTCAGCAGCTCCAGTACCCTCAGCAGCACCCCCAGAACCGGCACCTCCAGTCCCAGGGTCTCCAGCCTCCGTGTCTCCAGCAGCAGCACCCCCAGACCCAGGGTCTCCAGCAGTAGCACCCTCAGGCTCAGCAGCACCTCCAGCCCCAGCAGCTCCAGCCCCTCCAGGACGAGCACCTCCGGGACCAGCACCACTCCCAGCTCCAGAGACGTCAGCAGAAGTACCTCCAGCGGCAGAGCCCCGAGCTCCAGAAGCGCGACCCTGACGGCGACCGTACCAGTCGTGCAGCTGCTGTGAGGTGAGAGGCACACGCGGACGAAGGCGGCTACCCCAAGGCGACCGCGTAGCAGCAGACTCAGAACCCTCAGGCGTCGCACCCCCAGACTCAGTACCCCCAGGCTCCTCACGCTCAGGCTCAGCGCCCCCAGACTCCGCACCCCCCGGCTCAGTACCTCCTGGGTCCTCACGCGCAGGCTCCGCACCCCCAGGCTCAGCACCCCTAAGCTCTGCACCCCCAGGCTCAGCACCCCCAAGCTCCGCACCCCCAGGCCCAGCACCCCCAAAGACAGCACCACCCCCAGCAGGACCTGAGTCACCAGTGACCTCAACAGGCGCAGGCACGGGAGGGTCTACCTGAAAAAAAAAAAAGGAGCAGGACCTGGCGCGGGGAGGGGGTCTACCTGGGGAGGACCTGGGGCGAGAAAGAGCGGCGGTGGGGGGCGAGGGGCAGTGCGGTAGGGAAAGAGACGGTAAAAGGGGACGGACTCGTCAAAGGTGACGTCCTGAGACGGAAAGACACGACGCGAGGCGGGGTCATAGAACTGCCAGCCAGGCGCGTCAGGGACAAAGCCAAGGAAGACGCAGGGAATGGCGCGAGCGGAGAGCTTGTCCGCGGTGGTATCGCGGACAAAGGCACGAGCACCCCAGACCCGGAAACGCGACGCATCGCCAACCTTCCCTGTCCACAGCAGTGTGGGCGAGGTCTCCGGCAAGGAGACACGGGGCCAGAGGTTGAGCTGATGCGCGGCGTACCGGACCGCAAACGGCCACAGAAAATGGGGGGCAGCCGCATGGATCATGGAGGTACGAGCGACCTCCATGACTAAGCCAATGCGGCGCTCAGCAACCCCATTCTGCTGCGGAGAGGCCGGAAGCGTGAACGTCTCGCGGATGCCGTGCTCCGCACAGAAGGCTGCCAAGAGGTCTGAGGAGAACTCACCACCTCTGTCAGAGTGCAGACGCAGGACAGGAAAGTCCGACTGGAACCGCTCGCGGAGCTGGAGACGAACAGCGCGGATCCAGGGGATCAAAACATCAGGGACCTCCCCCTTGCTGCGCAAGGGGAAGACCGTGGTGTAACGCGTGTAGTCGTCGACGACCAGCAGGAAGTACCGCTCGTGGCCCTGTCCACGGACGCGGGCTGGGCCCCACACGTCCATGTGGAGAGTCTGCAGGGGAGCCTCTGTGGGAGGAAACGAGGAGGAGTGAGGAGCGGCGCGCTGCCGCCCCTCGACGCAAGGAATGCAGGGCGGCGCAGGCGAGGGAGGGAGGGCAGGCAGAGACTCAGGAAGGCCAGAGACCAGGTAGCGAGAGTGCATGCTACGAAGGCGAGGCAGGGAGGGGTGACCAAGGCGGTGGTGCCACAGGAGAGTGTCGTGCGACAGTCGACGACACTCACACTGGGTAGCTACCTGAGCAGACGCGTACAGCTGGGGAGACAAAGGGGTGTAGCGCGACGCAGTGGTGAGGGTGTACAGACTGGACCCAGGCGCACGTGTGAACGTGGCCAGGTGACGGCCGGTCCGGGAGCACGTGCAGATCGCCACACGCTGTCCTCCAGGAGTAAAGGTGTCAACCCAGTGATCCTGAAGGACGGCGTTGCTCACCAAGTTCGTAGAGAACGAGGGGAGGTGGAGACCAGACAGCTCACCAGACGGGACCGCCGGACACGGAAGCACAGTGGAAGACCGTGCAAGCACTGGGCCCCCAGAGGGGTCAGCCAGTGAGACAGGAACAGGTGCAGGGAGGGGAGTGATTGTGGTACTGTCGCAAAAGAAACAGCGGGAAGCACCAGAGTCAAGTGTAAAGGTGTGCAAGGCCTGTGAAGGCGCAGTACCAAGGGGAGCAGACTCACAAGCACCTAGTGCTGCAGGGACTATACCAGGGGCTATACCAGGATCCGGCGGCACACACAAGTAGCAGTCACCCTCAGCACTAACAGTCAATGCATACATAGCAGCAAGAATTGCCTCATAGTCAAGATCAAAGATAGGTACATCACGCCTAAGCAAGTCTGCCCAGTTGGGGAACTCAGTAGCATCAGGAAACTTGGCGCGCCAGGCGTCGCTAAGCCGAGCAAAGCAGCGCTGCTCAGTGTGAAACCCTGTGCACTGGCGACTAGCGCGGGGACCTGTGCGAATGATATAGGGGCAGCGACCAGGACCCCCAGAAGCCCCACGCCCGGCATACCAGTCAAGAAGCTGCTGGGAAGTGGGGGTCTGGCGCTGACGCTGCTGCTGCTGCTGCTGCGGCTGCTGCTGGCCCTGACCACCACTGCCACCACCGCTCCCTCCTCCCCCACCGCCGCTGCTGCCACCTCCACCGCTCCCAGTGCCTCCGCTGCCCCCACCACCACCTCCACCACCTCCACCCCCACGACCGCCTCCACCACCTCCACCTCCCCCGCCGCCACCTCCACCGCCACCTCCACCGCCACCCCCACCTCCCCTGCCACCCTTGCCGCCCCTGCCGCTGCGACGCTTCCCACTAGGAGCGGAAGCAGCCCCGACCTCCTCAGCACCAAGGTAGTCGTGAGCAGCAGCTGCGGAGGCGTAGGAGGGGGTGAGAGGGGAGGGGGAGCACCCCTCAAAGAGGGGAGAGCGAGGAGTGCCACGAGCAGCACCTACAGCGAGGATGTTCTTCTCTGCTGCAAGGAGGTGCTTCTCGAAGTCGTCGACAGTGAGAGTGGGGGGGTCTAGCGCTAGGAAGTGGTCCCTGGCGGAGCTAAGAGTGTCAGGGAGGCGGGTGACGAGGAAATAGAGAGTGAAGTACATCGGGGGGGGTTTGCGTCGCAGAACTCGGCGGAAAGGGCGGCACGAAAGCGAGTGTCAGTAGCGCGCAGGTGGGAAATGAGGTCCTCAGCAGTGGTGAACGAGGAAAGGTCGGGGAGCAGGTAGGGTAGCATGAGCCGACCTATGGCTGCAGTGGCCGGGGAGGAGTAGCGCGCAACTACAGCTTCGTACAGCGTCTTAGCAGTTTTGTGCTGGCTGAAATGCGCGCGCTCAGTAATCGGCAGATGGTTCCTAATAGCTAGGCGTGCAGCAGCATCGCGAGTCTGCCACTGTGAGCGTTCGAGAGCAGGAGCATCGGCAGCAGGAGCAACGGCAGTGCCAGACACGTAATCGAACAGTGAAACGCCCTCTTTGGCATCGGTCAGAAGGAACAGTTGGAGATCATCTAACCACACAGCGAACTCTATGGGGCGACCGTCAGGCTCGAACGCGAGAACGTTAGGCGTCGTCATAATGGCAGCAGGCAAAGCCAGCAGAAAGCAGGCAGGCAGTAGACAGGAGGCAGCAGGCAGTAGACCGCAGGCTAAGACAGAGGCAGTAGGCAGCAGGCAGTACAGGCAACGTGCAGGGCAGCAGCTTGCTGCACTCGAGCTCCTAAGGTGGGGCTCTAGACAGTAGCAGGCCGCGCAGTTCTAAGGCAGTGGGCTCGGCAGCAGTGAGCCTCACAGGCAGGTACACGAGTAGGGCACGCGCGGCTGCTGGCTGCGTGCGGCTGAGGGCTGCGCGCGGCTCTCTGCTGTGCGTGGCTACGTGCTGCGCGCGGCTCCTGGCTGCACGTGGCGACGGGCTGCGCGCGGCTCCTGGCTGCGCGTGGCGACGGGCTGCGCGCGCAGCTGCGGGCTGCGTGCGGCGACGGGCTGCGCGGGCGTGGCCTAAGCAGGCTGCGCGCGGGCGGCGTAAGGGGCGCGCGGGCTCTACGCGGGCTGCGCGGGCAACGCGGGCCGGCGCGCGGCGCTGCAGCAGTGGCGCGCGCTAAAAACAGTGACGCGCGCGCTAGAAACCGAGGCGCGCGCGGAAAAAAAAAGTGACGCGCGCTGCAGCCGAGGCGCGCGCGGGCAGTAGGCAAGGCAGGCAGGTGGTAACACAGTTAGGTGGGCCCGATTCTTAGGTCCTAGAGACCTCCTGCTCTAGATACCATATCAAGACTAAGTCAAGGGAATGAGTCAACTATCGAGGAGATTGGTACAAAAGTGAAACCTAAGGGGTTGTACCCCACAGTGAGTACCCCACTAAGCCTACCCAAACTATAACATATAAATATATGTTTGACACAACACCAGCAAGGGGCACCTGCGCAGTCAAACAACAGCAACAACAACAACGATGTAACACCGATGAGCCTCGATGGTTCATCCTACGCGCGAGGAAATCAGCAACAGCAACCTACCTTCGCCCCGTATGAACCCCAGCGTGGTTCCGTCAGCTTCATGCCGCGCCAGCAGCCTTCACCTGAGCAAGAGAAGACATTGGATGCACTTCAAGTTCAGTCGCAGTTTGCGCACGTCTTAAAACTGCAGACATCAAGACCATTTGACGGAAAGGACTTCTTTATCTGGTCGTTCGAATTCGAGCTGATGATGGAAGGCGCGCAGATTCTTGGCTTCTTCGACGGGTCCCTGCCATATCCAACGCACGGAACACAATACGACAAACAGCAGTATACGTATCAATCCATGATGGCGTATACAATCCTACTGCGCAACGTCACACCGAACCATTAGCAGAACATTCGGTCTTACCGAGGATACGGAAATTCCGCCGAGCTTGCGTACAACCACCTGAAGAATCTGTATCAGGCAACAGACAACGTCAACCAGAGTCGGTTAATGGCGCAACTGACAACAGTGGAAATGAAACCAGGCGAAAAGGGAATGGCGTATATCAGTCGCTGTCGCGAATTGCGCGACAAACTCCTTCGATGCGGAGGATCGATATCGGAAGACGCCTTCGTCACAGTCATCATTGGCGGTCTTGGTCCTCATTGGCGCTCCACCCGCGCCATACTCCGAGCTCACGGGAAGATCTCTGAAGCAGCACTCTGCGCTGAAATTCACGCTGAACAGCAAGACATGGACCTGCAAGAGGAACGGCACAAGAAGAAAATGTCAGTACCCGAGTTTGCGTTTCACACTCAACGGCGCTACAACAACAACAACAACCGGCATCAACCAAAACACGTACCTCCGTTCTGTCATCTCTGCAAGACTTCAGGGCACCCTCGCACACACTGCCCGAATAGACAGCAGTCAACACCGCCGCAACCCCAACTTCGTCCTTCAAGCAGTCAAGTGGAATCCACGCAACCGCACCCCACGAGTCAACTGCAGTCCTCAACGGCATCGTCAACACAATCTGCACAAGGAGCAAGAAACATCGTCAGTTGCATGGCAAGATTGACTGACCCCTGCATCACCGAGTCACCACCACATTACTCACCGGAAGAGCAACTCGACAAGAGCACCCCTCGCCGCGAGTCACTTCAACCGAACCCGACGTATGCAGCCATCGCTCAAAGCGAGCCGTCCGCGAAAGATACGTGGTTCTTGGACAGTTGCTGCGGACAGCACATGTGCTCTTCAGGACGCTTCGTTCAACGCGAACACCAACTTCAACGCGAAGTCATCATCACCGTCGCCAACAACCAGAACCTGCGCACACGACGACAAGGTGTGGTGCAACTTCAGTCACGAGAGACAAATGTAATACTGCAAATGTCAAAAGTGTTAATTGCGGAGGGACTCGGCTACAACTTACTGAGCGTCAGTCAGCTGATGGCGAAAGGCATCCACCTCGAAGCAGACAGCACAACACAGGAGTTCAAGTTATACCACGGGAAGGGCGGTCTCTACATCGGGAAGGCGGTCCTGAAAAATAACGTTTTCGTCCTCGACTTCTTCCCAGATCTTGGCACCGCTGACAACCTTCACCTCCTGGACACATCCACCGGATCTCGACCCCAACTTCAGTCCCGAAGGCTTCTGGTACTCGCACACCATCCCTGAGGCAGAACGAACAAGAGCATTAGCAACGATTCAACACTCGGCAGCAGCAGAGACAACATCGGCAGCAGCAGAGACAACATCGGCAGCAGCAGAGACAACATCGGCAGCAGCAGAGACAACATCGGCAGCAGCAGAGACAACATCGGCAGCAGCAGGGACAACATCGGCAGCAGCAACACCAGCAGCAGCAGAGACAACATCGGCACCAATCGCGGGTCCTTCAACGGCACCGGTCTTCGTCGACAACACACCACCGACTCCTTCGCAACAGTTGTATCCAACCCCACGAGAAGTCCATCGAAGCGCAAACCACACCGCAGGCTTCTACTCCAACTCCGACTTGTACCGTCGCTCACCCGGACATCGCGCTGACGAAGATCTCTGGCATAAACGAATGGGACACCCAAGCAACACGACGTTAAACAACACGATACGAGCAGGTGTTCTTGACAAAGACTCACTCCTCTTACCCGACGGCAGAGAACTTCGACGAATGAGAGGAACTTGCTTCACCTGCCCAGAAGCTGACTTACCGCACCAGCCCTTTGTTTCCCATCACAATCCAAGCGCACCAGCGTACGCACCTCTAGAGAAGGTCTACAGCGACATACTTTACAATCGCGAACCCGGTCAAGGAGCATACAACTACACCATCACGTTCATCGACGCCGCCACTCGTTATGTCTGGCATCTCAACCTTCCAAGCCGCGACATGGCCTTCGAAGCCTTCGTAGCATGGCTCCCAGTAGCAGAACGGGAATCGGGAGTTAAGCTGAAGAGCTTTCAGTCTGACGGGGGAGGAGGATACACCTCACAAAGGTTCAAGCAGTACTTGGCAGAGAGAGGAATCAAGCGACTCATCTCCCTTCCCTACGCCCATCAACAGTAGGGTGTAGCAGAAAGAATGAACAGGACCCTTCAGAACACCATGCGCAAGCTGCTACGTGGCATGCGGCTACCCAACCACCAGTGGCCCGAGGCAATGGACCACGCCGTGATGCTGCACAACTTGCTCTCGTCATCATCGCTCCCGAAAAACGCATCGCCGCATCTGCTGTAGACAGGAAAACTGGGCAGCACAAAAATGTTGCGAAATTTCGGCTGCATGGTACAGTACCGACCCCCAGCTGTACGCGCTGGCCGATTCTCCCAACGCGCACAGTGGGGACTACACCTGGGCATTGAAAAGAATTACAACGCGTGGAAGATTTTCGACGTCCACTCAAAGGAAACAGTAGCAGCACGTGATGTCATTTTCTACGAGCGACTCACACTTTCGACGTACCTTGCCAACCTGGAAGAAGACCGGGACCCCACAGGTGGTTTTCATGGTGATCGAGCCTTCGCCTCGGCAGCAGACGAAGCTGACTGGGACGAGCAGAACGTGGATGAAGCCTCGGAGGAAGCCGGACCTCTCCCTTACTGCTCCGTCGACGTCCCAATGGATGACGAAAATCCTCGCGAAAGCGTCAACGCAGAAGTATTTTACCACTTCGCCGACAACGGTTACGTTACACCTGCAAGAGTCAACACCAACGAAGCAGAACGCATAGGGCCCAATTTCATACCTGACCCAGAAGCAGGTGACGAAGCAGCTTATCCCGAGGACACAACACTCCCCTGCTACACACAGAGTGGTCTCCAGATACTCGGCCTCGTCACCACGGTCCACGGCGTCGCGCTTCCTAAGGAGCCTGCCACGTTTCAGCAGGCTCTGGGGGGGGAGCATAGGGAAAAATGGCGCGAAGCCATGGACAGGGAGCTGAAAGCACTGGAGGAACGCAACACTTGGAAAGTTGTTCCCATCGGCGTGGCACGAAACAAGACAGTACTCACCGGGAAATGGGTCTTCCGTGTGAAGACAAAGGCAGACGGGACCATCGACAAGTTTAAAGCGCGCTGGGTCGTACGTGGCTTCGACCAAGAACACGGACGCGACTTCACCGAAACATTTGCGCCGGTCAGTCGACACACCTCGCTGCGAATTCTCCTCGCGATCGCCGCCATGAAGAAGAAGAAACTGCGGCAAATTGATGTCGCCAACGCATTTCTCTACGCACCTGTCGACGCAGAAATCTTCGTCGAACTACCACATGGCTCCAACGGAGAGCCTAACCAAGTCTGTCAGCTGCTGAAGTCGCTCTACGGCATCAAACAAGCTCCGAGGCTGTGGCAACAGTACCTGCACGCAAGACTTATCCGCATAGGATTCCGCCAGCTACCTCACAACCAGGGCATGTACCGGCTTACAAAAGGCACCGATTACATCCTAGTAATCGTCTACGTAGACGATCTGCTCTACATCGGGTCGACCGACGGCGTCACTACCTGGTTCGAAGGGGAGCTACAGAAGGATCTCACGCTCACAGTCTCGTCCACCGTCACGCAATACCTCGGCCTCAACATTCAGGAAGAAGAGAACGCAATCTACCTCAGCGCCGCAAAATACGCCGACACCATCGCCAAACGCTTCGCACTCACGCCAACCACTATCTCCACGCCATACTGCTACACGGCAGGAAATAACAAAGAAGGATCCGCTCCACTAAAGCCCGCCGGCATACGCGACTACCAGAGAAAACTGGAATGCCTCGTCTTCGCAGCTGTCACCTGCCATCCGGACCTATCGTACTCCGCAAGTCAGCTCGCGACCTACCTCAAGAAACCTGAAGCTGAACACATGGCGGAACTCGACCGCGCTCTCCACTACCTCGTCAGCACCTCAACCGTCGGCCTAACGTACCACAAGAACGGGACTACGACACCTAAACTAATCGGCTACGTCGACGCCGATCACGCCGGCGACTCCGACAACAGACGTTCATGCACCAGCTACATCTATCGCCTCGAGCCTATCGGACCTATCTCCTGGCAGTCGAGCAAGCAGGAGTTAATTGCTCTCTCCTCAGCTGAAGCTGAATATATCGCACTCTGCTCAGCCACCAAGGAAGGACTGTACCTTCGCGAACTCCTGGAGGAGGCGAAGCTGGCTCAATTACCCAGCTTCTCCTTGTTCTGCGACAATCAGTCAACAGTTCGCATAGCCAAAAAAAACGGATTCGCGAACAGGACGAAGCATATCGCCCTGCGATATTTCTTCGTAAGGGACGAGATCGAGAAGGGGAGACTTGAGCTGTCTTACTGTCCCACGTCCGAGATGGCAGCTGATTACTTGACCAAGAAGCTCGGAAAGCAGAAGTTCGAGTACTGCATGCTGCTGACTAGACAGAGCCACGTCACCAGCAGCGACACTCCAGAAGCGAAGGGGAGTGTTGGAAACAATTGATTTAGCGCCTCTGTCGTGTCGAAACACCAAGTCAGAAGCGAAGCGAAACATATCGAAGCATTAGCGAGTCAACCCTCGGAGGTTGAACAACTGCTGGAGGTTCCGCGAAA
Source organism: Closterium sp. Naga37s-1 (assembly GCA_947471745.1). Lineage (NCBI taxonomy): Eukaryota > Viridiplantae > Streptophyta > Zygnematophyceae > Desmidiales > Closteriaceae > Closterium > Closterium sp. Naga37s-1. The sequence goes on along the minus strand of CANJKZ010000792.1, from coordinate 332,455 downwards.
GTCAAAAGTCAGCGACCTTTGACCTGACAAATACAGCGCGACAGCAAGGACAAACAACTGACTCGCTTCTGAGCAGTTGCCCGAGTCGTCACTGTATCGAACCGCAACAGCAATAGTAAAACGGTTATTAACTGTATCTCTTCGTATTCCTTGTATTCTTATAAAAGGTTGTATCTCTTTGTTTTAATCAATCTACTTTGCCCTCACATACCAGCGCAAGGTGGTTCACAAACTTCTCATTAAACGCTTCCGCTACTACATTGTTCCTACTCAGAGTTTAGTCCTGCAAAGATCCTAAGGGCTTTTCTCAGCCCAACATCATGAATCATACCCCATGCTCAGAAGTTGATCGTAACCAGGATCACCTCAGGAAGGTTCGCACACAACTAGGTAGTGGTGGTGGGCCCTTGACCTCAAATCAGAGTGAATGTAAAATGATTGAGATCAGGGCCCACGATATCAGGGCAAAACATCCTGATTACCCTGATTTCAGGATGGTGTTTTCAGTTTGCCCTGGAATTTCAGAATGACGCTGAAATTTACCCTGTGACGACAGGATGATTCATGTGTTTTGCCCTGAAATTTCAGAATGGCAGTGAATTTTTGCCCTGAATCGGTAGGGTGAATGTAGAGGGATGCCCTGACTCGTGGGAAGGGGAAGAAGGGGTAAAGGGGGGGAGAGGGGGAGAGGGGAGGAAGGAGGCTGGAGGGTGTGTGTGCTAGTTTTGTCCCCACCCTTCCCCCTCCAAGGTTTTGCTCAGCCCATTGTAGTGAAACGACTGAACAACGTGCTCCTCTCGTGCCTTCCCCTCCACTCTAGTGCCTTGTATTTTTTTGCCCTGAAACATCCAGATGAATTTCTGCTGGTGCCCTGAAATTTCAGGATGGCCAGGGAATCTTGCCCTGATAAATCAGGGCATTTTGGAAAGTTTTCAAAAGTTGCCCTGGAGGCTCAGGGTGCCCTAAATCCTAGCACAGGCCCTGATTGAGATGAATAAAAACATGCAAATACAACCATATAAATAAGAGTACAAGGTGGAATACGAAACGACCTAGCTAGCCAGGTACTCCAAGGGGTACATTCCCTTATTGCAGCGAAACTCAACCGTGCGACTCCAGACGGTTACGAACTGCTCGGGCAGAATCCTCGCCACTGTTGCTGCCTGATGCTGTCTGCCCTGACGATCCAGATCCTTCGTAACCGTACGGCCCTTCGCGTCACTTCCGCCTGTTCGTCTTCAGCCTCGGTACTGCATGCTTCGATTGCTGCTGTCAGGAGTGCACAGTAATACTTCATTTTTCACTGTTCGTAACACCCCCCTTCACTCCTGACCGTACCAGGTCTTGACCCGCTTGGCTACTCCACTGAGTTCGGAGCAGTGCTGGTACTGCTGACGTGACAGTCGCTTCGTGAGGAAGTCAGCTGCCATGTCACCCGTCGGGCAGTAGGTTAGGTCAACCTTGCCCTTGTCAACTTCGTCCTTGACGAAGAAGTACCGCAGCGCAATGTGTTTGGTGCAGTTGACGAATCCAGGCTTGTTCGCGATCCTAATCGCGCTCTGGTTGTCGCAGTGTAGGCGAAAGGTGGGCGAAGATGGGATTTTCGCCTCCTGTAGGAGCTCATGTAGATAGAGCCCTTCGCGAACAACTGCCGTCGCGGCGATGAATTCAGCTTCCGCTGACGACAGGGCAACCAGCTCCTGTTTCTGCGAGTTCCAGGAGATAGGTCCGGTTGGCTCGAGGCGGAACAGGAACCCTGTTCTGGACCGTCGATTGTCGGGGTCAGCAGCATGATCGGCGTCCACGTAGCCGATGAGGTTAAAGGAGGAGGTTGGGACTGTGGAGTAGCAGAGCCCGACGTTGGGCGTTGAGATGAAGAACTGCAGGGCCCGCTGAAGATCGAGGAGATTCTCAACCGTTGGTTTGCGGGAAAACTGAGCCAGTTGGCTCGCGATGTACGAGAGATCGGGCCTGCAGGTAACAGAGGCGAAGAGTAGGCATCCTAGCTGCTGCTGGTAAGTCTGGAGCCCAGCGGGGGACAGGGCTTTGTTGTTAGGCTTGTGGTTGGGTCCTGGAGTGCGGTAAGGGGTGGAGAGTGGTGCAGGTGCGATGTTGAAGCGCTTGCCAAGTTCTTCTGCATACTTCGCTGTTGAGAGATGAATGGCTTATGGCGAGTAAGAGATGTTGAGGCCGAGAAACTGCTTCACGTCGTGGTTGCAGGTGATGTCAACGCGCCCCGTGAGATTCTTCTCGAACTGCTCAAGCAGTTCGTTGCTCGATCCTGTGTAGAGGAGGTCGTCGACGTAGACCGTGAGCAGGATGTATTCATCGCGGAAATCGCGGCGATACATCCCTGGATCGTGAGGCAGCTGCTTGAAGCCGATTTCAAGCAGGATGTTGTGAAGGTACTGCTGCCAGAGCCTTGGCGCTTGTTTGATCCCGTAGAGGGACTTTCGCAGCTGGCAGGCGGGTGAATCTCCTTCGCCGTATGTGTGAGGCTGCTCCACGTAGATCACCGCGTCCACTAGCGCGTAAAGGAACGCGTTCTTCACATCGATTTGTCGGAGCGGGAGGTGTCGTGCGGCATCGATGGCGAGCAGGATTCTGACAGAAGTGTGACGGCTGACCGGCGCGAATGTCTGGTCAAAGTCTGTCCCGTGCCTTTGATCGTAACCGCGCACGACCCAGCGCGCCTTGAATCGCTCGATTGTGCCATCCACTACGGTTTTCACGCGGAAGACCCATTTCCCAGAGAGAATCCTTCTCCCCTTGATTGCGGCGTGATCGACGAGCACCCAGGTGTCGCGGGACTCGAGCGCCTTGATTTCTGCATCCATCGCCTCGCGCCACTATTTGCTGTGTGGTCCCGTCAGTGCCTGGCGCAGATTCTTGGGCTCGATGACACGTTGCGCCGTTGAGGTGGCGGTGTGGAGCCCTAGCAGTTGTAGTCCTGAGACGGTGCTGTCATGGCGATGCTGCGGGATGACCTCCTGCACGTCATCGTCGTCGCTCTCTGGTTCAGGCGGTGGTGCCGCTGCGCCTCCGCCGCTTTCTCCTGTTCCGCCGAATCCTCCTGCTCCGCCGACTCCTCCATCTGAGGGGTCTTCGTCGCCGTCGTCGTCGCTGCTCCGCCGATCCCCTCCTGTGAATTCTCCTCTGGAGTCTTGCTCCAGGATGGATGCGGTGGCTTCGTCCTCGGGCGTGGCGTAGCTGTGCCCGTCGTTGGCGTAAACACGATTTGCGTTTGTCCGCTCGTCTTCGCGGAACTGGCCGAGGAAGAGACGTTCGTAGAAGATTACGTCGCGCGCCTTCGTGATTTTCTGGCTGATGAGGTCCAGGATGAGCAACGCTTGGTATTCGCGGCTGATGCCGAGATGAATCCCCCAGCGCGCGCGGCTTGCGAACTTGCCGATGGTTGATGTCGGCGGGCGGTACTGCACCATGCATCCCCACACGCGGAGCATGGATGTGTCGCCCTTCATCCCCGTCCACTTCAGATGCGGGGACAGGTTCCCGGTGATGGCGGTGGTTGACAGCAGGTTGTGTACCCGCACGGCGTGGTGCATCGCGTACGTCCAGTACGTCGGGGGAAGCTTGGACTGCTTCAGCAGCACTCGCACCTTCGTCATGAGCGTGCGGTTAGTGCGCTCGGCAACGCCCTGCTGCTGATGTGCGTAGGGGAGGGAGACGTGGTGTTCAATTCCCTTCTGCGCCAGGTAGTCCTGAATTTCTTTGCTGCAAAACTACGCCGCTCCGTCCGACAGCCAGATCTTCAACTTCTCTCCGGACTTCCGCTGCGCGTGTGCCAGCCAAAGGCGGAAGGCCTCGTAAGCTCTGCTGCGGGCCTCCAGGTTCACAACCCACACATAGCGGGTTCCCGCGTCGATGAAGGTGAGCGTGCACTGCTCGTCGTTGGTTCCGCAGTAGCCTACAACAAGGAAATCGCTGTACACCTTCTCCAGCTTGGCGTAGCGGTTTGTTCCGGGTTCTAGCAGGGGGAAGGGCTGATGACTCAGCGCGGCTTCGGGGCAGACGGTGCAGTTGCGCGGCTGCGAGGTGCCCCTTACTTTGGTGTCGTCGGGGCGCAAGAGTGCGCCAGGCGCAAACACGCCGGCTTCGATGCAGTTCTTCAGCGTTACGCGCGAGGTGTGGCCGAGGCGCTGGTGCCAGAGGTCATCGTTGGCGCGGAATCCAGAGGTGCGCATGTAGCGCGCGCGTGCTGCTTCGGGGTCCTCGTCAGGTACTGGGGCAGGTTCCGCCGCAGCTTCTCCAGCTTCTTCTTCCTCGTTCGCCGTCGTCAGCATTAGCGCCAGGAACTCCATGTCAAGAATAACGGAGAGGGGAATGTTGGTGCCAGAAATTGTTCCGGGGAAGAAGATGGGCTCGCGCGGCTCGGGGTCAGGTCCGTAGGCTGTGCGACGGGGGGTTGAGGGCTCATTCCCCCAGTCGATGGTGTCCCAAGGGTCGCGATGCGGCTGGACGTCAGGTGGGGGGAGCGCAGGTGCAGGGCGACGTGGGGTACGACCGAGAGGAACAACAGCAGGTTCCGCCTCTGCTTCTTCTTCCTCCCTTTGTTCTTCGCGGGAAGTTCCCCAGCCTCCGCCAGAGGTGCCCCCGCCGCTTGTTTCTCCGCCAGATGCGGTGCCCTATCCGCCGCCCGCACGTGCCCAGGTTCCGCCGGTGTTACCGCCAGTTGCGGCGCCCCATCCGCCTGTGTCGCTCGTTCCCCATCCGCCGGCGCTTCCCCACCCCCCTTCATTGGAGGCACTTTCCGCTCTAGGCGAATGTTCCACGCGATTCGGCAAGGCTCCGTTGGCGGAGCTCCTCTGCTTCGCATCGCGCCAGCTCCTCTTCCTGCGCGATGGTGAGTTTCTTCTTGGGGTCGGGGTCGCGCCAGTGGGGGTAGACCTTCAGGAAGGCTTCCTTCGTGTAGGGGCGCGGAGTTCCTTCCGCGTCGAAGGTGCCGATGTTCGTGCCGCGCAATATCCCTTGGAGGTGGCGGGATGCGGGTCCGGGGAGGGGATGTTCCTCCGTGCTGTAGATGTTGCGCGTCGCAATCTCGAGCTCCATAGTCGACATTCCTTCCTCAGGTGGCGCGAATCGCTCAGCTTCGTCGATCGCCGCGAGTTCGCGTCCGGCGATGCCGCTCGTCGAGGCAGTCGGCGTGTGACATTCCCTGCAGATGCCATCAGGCCCGGGGTAGTGCAGCGACTTAGCGAGGGTGCGGATGATGTGGCACCCACGGTCTTCCATCGGGGTACTTCCAGTCGGAGTGGTGAATGTGTTTGAAGCTCAGAGGGACGAGGTCGATCAGCTCCTTTGAGTCACCGCTGCAGCCGGGTATGTTGAAGTCGAGGATGTACACTCCGTTCTCGGAGTGTGCCCGTCCAATCTGCCGACGCGCCTTTTTCGGCGCCGTGTAGTGCAGGAGAATGTCGCGCGTGCGGAGGTCAATGCTGAGTTCGACTCCGCAATCCATGAGTTGTGCCGCCGAGAGGAGATTGAAGCGTAGATTCTGGACGATGAGCACATCATTTAGTGTGATGTGCGTGGGGCTTCCCCGTGCTTTGAGCACGACGATTCCTTGCGCGTTTGCGCGCAGGCGGGTATTGTTCGCAACGGCGTTGGAGACGAAACGCTCGGATCCGACCATGTGCTGCCCGCAGCAGCTGTTCAGGTACCAAGTGTTGTAGCGCTTCCGTTCGTCACGTGCGAGCAGCACCAGTCGCGGCGTGACGATGTGCGGCGTGTCAAACTTTAAAAATTGCTCGCACAAGATTCAATCGATCGGTTGTCAAACATTATACATGTTCCCATTGTGTAGGCTATAGTGGGTTTAGCCTTAGGGGGTACAACATTGCTAGGGTTTCCTACTTGTATCACTTTGCTGCCTAGTTTCACACATTCTAATTCACTTCTAGTTTCTAACATGGTATCCGACGCCTAGGTCAGGACCTAGGACCGACGTTGGTTTGGGCCCACCGTTCCGCCGCGCCGTCGAGCGCCCCTACTAGCGCCGTCGAGCGCCCCTTCTAGCGCCGTCGAGCGCCCCTTCTAGCGCCGTCGAGCGCCCCTACTAGCGCCGAAGAGCGCCCCTTCTTGCGTCCGTAGAGCCGAGTGGTCCGTACCCAGAGCTTGTGGGTTGCCTCATGTACCTGATGACGTGCACACGACCTGACCTCGCGTACCCTCTCAGCCTCCTGGCTCGCTACGTGGCACCTGGTAGGCACCGAAAGGTGCACTGGGATGATGCGAAGAGGGTACTGCGTTACTTGTGCAGTACATCGGGCATGGGGCTCGTGCTTGGAGGATGGTGTTCAGCGGTATGCACAGGACACTCCGATGCTTCTTGGGCCGACGACCAGGCGACTCAGCGTTCGTCACAGGGTTACACCTTCAGTCTTGGCTCTGGTTCTGTCTCGTGGAGGTCCACTCGCTCTTCTTCTGTGCTTGGTTCCAGCTGTGAGGCCGAGATCTACGCTGGGGCCATGGCTGCACAGGAGCTACGCTGGCTGACCTACCTGCTGACCGACTTGGGGGAGCGGCCTCGTTCTCCTCCAGTTCTGTACGTCGACAACAAGGCAATGCTTGCCTCGTGTCGCGAGCAGAGACTGGAGCACATAACGAAGCACATTGCTCTTCGCTACTTTCTTGCTCGAGAGCTGCAGCAGCGTCGTCAACTCCGCCTTTCCTACGTGGCCTCGCGGGCCAACACTGCTGATGTGTTCACCAAGGCCCTTGGGTCTGGTGATGATAAGCGTTTCTGCACTGCTCTTGGGCTTGTGCCTACTCTGCCTCACCTGCTGGTTGCTTGACTTGCAGTTATTGTACACTAATATACATCTTTATACCTGCATGTTTACTCTTGCTAGGTTGTAATCAGTGTACTGCCTTGCTATTATATATCTGCATGTGAACTGGCCGCTTGCTTGTGCTCAGATTGTGTGGTGTCCTTGAGATCCACCCTGGGCTTTGCCTTGCTTGTTCTCTTGCTTGACTGGTCTTGTGACCGCTGTTAGGTTTGGCTATCCCCTCCTTCACCTATGGGGGTGTGTCAAAACATTTATATGTTTATAGCTTTCTAGGCTGTGTAGGGGTTATTGTCAAACTGTATGTTTGTGTTATCTCTAGGCTATAGTGGGTTAGCCTACAAGGGGTACAACACTTTAGGGTTAGGTACTTGTACTCATGCATGCTACCTAGTCCACCATTCATTCCTGCTTATTCTAACATGGTATTAGAGCAGAATCGTTCCTAGGGCCCACCGAACGTTCCGCCCTGCCCTAACCGTAAAATTTTCTTCCTACGCTGCCCCTGCAGCCGCGCTGCCCTTGCAGCCCGCGTGCTGCCCCTGCGACCGCGCTGCCCCTGCAGCCGTACTCGCCCCTGCGACCGTGCTGCCCCTGCAGCCGTGCCTGCCCCTGCGACCGTGCTGCCCCTGCAGCCGTGCATGCCCCTGCGACCGTGCTGCCACTGCAGCCGTGCCTGCCCCTGTGGCCCGCGTACTGCCCCTGCAGCCCGCGCGTTCGCCCCTGCAGCCCGCGCGTTCGCCCCTGCAGCCCGTGGGCGCTGCCTCTGCAGCCCAGGCGCCGCCCTGCCAAGCCCAGCCCAGGAGCCGCGCGTCGCCCCTGCAGCCCGTGGAAGCTGCCCCTGCAGCCCGCGCGCCGCCCTGCTGAGCCGCGCGTTGCCCCTGCAGCCCGTGGGCGCTGCCCCTGCAGCCCGTACGCCGCCCTGCAGAGCCGCGCGTCGCCCCTGCAGCCCGTACGCCGCCCTGCAGAGCCGCGCGTCGCCCCTGCAGCCCGTGGGCGCTGCCCCTGCAGCCCGCGCGCCGCCCTGCCAAGCCGCGCGTTGCCCCTGCAGCCCGTGGGCGCTGCCCCTGCAGCCCGTACGCTGCCCTGCAGAGCCGCGCGTCGTCCCTACAACCCGTACGCCGCCCTGCGGAGCCGCACGTCGCCCCTGCAGCCCGTGGGCGCTGCCCCTGCAGCCCGCGCGCCGCCCTGCCGAGCCGAACGTCGCCCCTGCAGCCTGGGCGCCGCCCTGCCGAGCCGCGCGCCGCCCCTACAGCCCGCGCGCCGCCCTACTGAGCTGCGCGTTGCCCCTGTAGCCCGTGGGCGCTGCCCCTGCAGCCCGCGCGCCGCCCTGCCGAGCCGCGCGTCGCCCCTGCAGCCCGTGGGCCGCGCGCAACCCTAATTCCTGCTAAAAAAAAAAAAAAAAAAAAAAAAAAAAAAAATAATAATAATAATAATACCACTACTGCTGCTGCTACTACTACTACTGCTGCTACTACTCGTGCTACTGCTGCTGCTGGTGGAGGTGCTGCTGGGAGTGCAGGAGGTGCTTCTAGTGCTGTAGGAGCTGGAGGTGCTGGACCTACTCCTGACCGTCACTGTCTGTCATGGCCACTTCCGCGGCAGTTGCTGCGGTCAGGGGTGGACAGCAGCGGGCACTGCTTCTCCCGGACAACCCCACCCCTCAGCAGCTTCGTGAGTGGGTTATTCAGCGAGGTCGTCCTGGTGGTGGAGGTTATCGTTTTGTTAAGACTGCTGCTCTTGGTGCTAGTGAGTCTGCTGCTACTCCAGGTGCTAGTGAGTCTGCTGCCGCTCCAGGTGCTAGTGAGTCTGCTGCTACTCCAGGTGCTAGTGCGTCTCCTACCACAGGTCATGCCTCAGATGAGGTCTTGCACACTTTCACGCTTGACTCAGGCGCGTCACGTTGCTTCTTTCGTGATTGCACCACAGTCACACCACTCACAGCACTTGTCCCAGTCTCACTGGCTGACCCCTCTGGGGGCCCAGTAGTTGCGAGAGCCTCCACGGTCCTCCCTTGTCCAGCAGTCCCCTCCGGCTCTCTGTCAGGTCTCCACCTCCCCACGTTCTCGACGAACTTGGTGAGCAACGCTGCCATTCAGGATGTCTGGGTTGATACCTTTATTCCTGGAGGGCAGCGTGTGGCGATCTGTACGTGCTCCCGGTCTGGCCGTCACCTGGCTACGTTCACTCGACAGCCTGGGTCTAGTCTGTACACACTGACCACTGCGTCTGCACAGGTGGCTGAGTCAGGTCAGGTAGCTGCGTCGAGTCAAGCGTCTGCGTCAGGGCAGTTAGCTGCGTCTTTCTCGTGCAGAGTACTCACGCACGAGACTCAGCGCTGGCACCACCGTCTTGGTCACCCCTCCATGCAGCGTCTGCGCGGTATGCACTCCCGTCTCCTTGTCTCTGGCCTCCCCAGGACCCTGCCCCCCCTCCCGCGCTCACTTGCGCCGCCGTGCCTTCCTTGCGTCGAGGGGCGGCAGCGCGCCGCTCCTCACTCCTCCGAGTTTCCTCCGACCACTGCTCCTCTGCAGACTCTCCACCTGGACGTGTGGGGCCCGGCCCCAGTCGGTGGGACGGACCTGGAGCGCTACTTCCTGCTGGTTGTTGACGACTACACACGCTACACCACTGTCTTCCCCTTGCGTCGCAAGGCAGACGTCAGCGGTGTTTTGATCCCCTGGATCCGTGCTGCTCGTCTCCAGCTGCACGAGCGCTTTCAGCAGGACTTCCCAGTCCTGCGTCTGCACTCTGACAGGGGTGGTGAGTTCTCCTCTGGCGTCCTTGAGACGTTCTGCCAGGATGAGGGCATCCGCCAGTCGTTCACGCTTCCGGCCTCTCCGCAGCAAAATGGGATCGCTGAGCGTCGCATTGGCCTGATCATGGAGGTTGCTCGTACCTCCATGATCCATGCGGCTGCTCCCCATTTCCTGTGGCCGTTTGCGGTCCGATACGCCGCGCATCAGCTCAACCTCTGGCCCCGTGTCTCTGCTCCAGAGACCTCGCCCACACTCCGTTGGACGGGACAGCCTGGTGATGCGTCGTCGTTTCGAGTCTGGGGCGCGCTCTCCCTTGTTCGCGATACCAAAGCGAGCAAGCTCTCTCCTCGCACTCTCCGCTATGTCTTCCTGGGCTTCCCCACCGACGCTCCACCCTGGCAGTTCTACCACCCTGCCTCGCGTCGTGTTCTGTCCTCTCAGGACGTCACCTTCGACGAGTCGGTCTGTTACTACCGACTTCACCCATACGCGTCACACCCGGTCCCCCTCGCGCCTCTCTTCCTGGTACCAGTCCCCCCCCCGGTAGACCCCCTTCCCCCACAGGGTCCTGCTCCCTCAGGTGTGTCCCAGGTAGACCCACCCCCCTTGGATGAGCCAGTTGAGATCTCTTCTGACTCCTCTGACTCAGCCGAGGGGGGTGACGCCGTCGCCGACGACACGGCGACCACTCGCCACACTCCTCGCTTGGAGACCCCCCCGGGTTTCCCGCCTCGGCCGTCTTCGCCACCTCCGCAGCCTGCTGCTGTGGACTCTGGAGCTGAGGCTGCTGGAGCTGGGCCTGGGAGTGGTACGTCTGGGGGTGACTGCTCTCCTCGTTTGGCTTCCCCCCCCAGTTTCCCGCCTCTGCAGCCTTCTGCAGTGGACACTGGAGCTGAGACTGAGGGTCCTGAGCCTGCGGGTGCTGGGACTGAGCGTACTGAGCCTGCGGGTGCTGGGACTGAGCGTACTGAGCCTGCGGGTGCTGGGACTGAGAGTACTGAGCATGCGGGTGCTGGGACTGAGGGCACTGAGCCTGCGGGTGCTGGGACTGAGGGTACTGAGCCTGAGGGTACTGAGCCTGGGGGTACTGAGACTTTGGGTGCTGACTCTGGGGGTGCTGAGACTTCGGGTGCTGACTCTAGGGGTGCTGCGAGTCCTTCTGGAGGTACTGGAGCTAGAGGTACTGGAGCTACTAGGCCTGGAGGTACTACTGGAGGTACTGGAGCTGCTACTGGTGCTGGAGGTGCTGGAGCTGGGGGTACTAGAGGTGCTTCTCGTGCTGGAGGTGCTAAAGCTACCACTACTGGAGGTACTGGAGCTAGACAGCCACCGCAGCCTGCTCTACTTGAGACGCTCTCGCCGCAGGCGATTCGTGCGTGGGTCGTTCGGCGAGGCAGTCCTGGTGGTGGAGGGTACGGTCCGGCTGGTGCTGGAGCTACTAGTCCAGGAGGTGATGCTGGTGCTGGAGGTGCTGGAGGTACTACTGGAGGTACTAGAGGTACTGCTGATGCTGGAGGTGCTGCTGGTGCTGGGGGTACTGGAGCTGCTGCTGGTGCTGGAGGTGCTGACCCTGGAGGTGCTGGTGCTGGAGGTACTGGAGGTGCTGGAGGTACTATTGGTGCTAGAGGTGCTGGCGCTGTCGGAGCTCGTGGTGCTGGAGGTGTTGGTGCTACTGGTGCTGGAGGTGTTGCTGGGGGTACTGGAGGAGCTGCTCGTGCTGGAGGTACGGGAGCTACTGGTGCTCTTCGCCACCTTCTCAGTCTTCCGCCAGGTGCTACTGGCTTCCCTGTGGCAGGTACTACTCCTCCGTTGCTGTGTCCACCGGCGGACCAGTCACAGCCACCGCTGCTACCACACTCCCCACTGCCTGCTCCTGCTCCTTACACTGCGGTGTCAGAGTCCCTGACTGAGCGTCGAGAGCCTGAGACTCGTGCTTCCACCCCTGAGCGTCGAGAGCCTGAGTCTAGCTTTGACCTTGAGCCTGAGCCTAGAGCTGCTGTCCGTGCTCGTGTTCCTTGTGTTCGTCGTCCGCGTGCTCCGGCTGTCCCCGGCACTCACGATATGACACTCCGTCCTTCCTCTGTTCCTCAGCGTGTTGTACTACCGTTACCTCCTGCGTCCTCTCTGCATGACGTTGCTGACCCTCCGTCTGACCTTGCTCGTGCGTCCAGTCTGACTGCTACTCGCCTTCTTGCTACGGTTGTGACGGACCCTACGTTCTCGTCTCCTGCTGCGTCTGCCCTAGTAGCTGAGCTCGTTGGCTTCGCTGCTGTGTACCGCCTCGACTACCTTGCGAGTCTTGTCTCTGACCCTGTCCCTGCGTGTCCTCCGTCCGTCGGGGGTGAGACTGCTCTTGGCTGTACTGCCCTTGGCTGTGACGTTCTTGAGGACAGACAGGAGGAGCTGGAGTGCCTTGCTGCCGCTTCACCCCATCACGCGACCATGCTGCTTGCCCCTAAGGGAGACCCGGATGCACTTGACATCCCCACCCCGCGCTCCTACAGGGAGGCGATTTCGGGTGAGTACTCCTCTCAGTGGCAGACAGCCATGGACGCAGAGATGGCTTCCTGGAAGTCCACAGGCACCTACATCGACGAGGTTCCCCCACCTGGGGCGAACATCGTCAGTGGCATGTGGATTTTCAGGGTGAAGCGGCCGCCGGGTTCTCCGCCTGCCTTCAAGGCACGCTACGTTGCTCGAGGCTTCAGTCAGCGTGAGGGGGTCGACTTCTTTCAGACCTTCTCCCCCACCCCGAAGATGACCACTCTTCGGGTGTTGCTACACGTTGCAGCTCAGCGTGACTACGAGCTGCACTCCCTCGACTTCTCGACAGCTTTCTTGCAGGGTAGCCTTCACGAGGCCATCTGGTTGCGCCGTCCACAGGGCTTCACTGGGTCGTTTCCTGAGGGTACCCAGTGGAGCCTACGGCGACCAGTGTACGGCCTGCGTCAGGCGCCCCGCGAGTGGCACAACACACTGAGGACGACACTTGCGGCTCTTGGGTTTGCTCCTTCGACTGCTGACCCGTCGCTGTTTCTACGCACCGACACTACTCTGCCGCCGTTCTACATCCGCGTGTACGTCGACGACTTGGTTTTTGCTACTGCTGACACTGAGGCACTGGCCCTAGTGAAGGCGGAGCTGCAGGAGAGACACACCTGCACTGACCTGGGTGAGCTGCGGAGCTATCTTGGCTTGCTGATCACCCGGGACAGACCACGGCGCACCATCACCCTCACTCAGTCACACATGGTGCACCACGTCCTTCAACGCTTCCACTTCACGCACTCCTCGCCACAGCCCACTCCTCTGGCTACTGGCCACTCGCTCTCAGCTCCACCTTCGGACGAGTCCGTAGAGCCGAGTGGTCCGTACCCAGAGCTTGTGGGTTGCCTCATGTACCTGATGACGTGCATACGACCTGACCTCGCGTACCCTCTCAACCTTCTGGCTCGCTACGTGGCACCCGGTAGACACCGAAAGGTGCACTTTGATGCTGCGAAGAGGGTACTGCGTTACTTGTGCAGCACATCGGGCATGGGGCTCGTGCTTGGAGGACGGGGTTCGGTGGTCCTCACAAGACACTCTGACGCTTCTTGGGCCGACGACCAGGCGACTCAGCGTTCGTCACAGGGTTACACCTTCAGTCTTGGCTTTGGTTCTGTCTCGTGGAGGTCCACTCGTTCTTCTTCTGTGCTTGGTTCCAGCTGTGAGGCCGAGATCTATGCTGGGGCCATGGCTGCACAGGAGCTACGCTGGCTGACCTACCTGCTGACCGACTTGGGGGAGCGGCCTCGTTCTCCTCCAGTTCTGTACGTCGACAACAAGGCAATGCTTGCCTTGTGTCGCGAGCAGAGACTGGAGCACAGAACGAATCACATTGCCCTTCGCTACTTCCTTACGCGTGAGTTGCAGCAGCGTCGTCAGCTGCGCCTTGCTTACGTGGCCTCTCGGGCCAACACTGCTGATCTTTTCACCAAGGCCCTTGGGTCTGGTGATCATCAGCGTTTTTGCACTGCTCTTGGGCTTGTGCCCACTCTGCCTCACCTGCTGGTTGCTTGACTTGCTCTTGTTGTACACTGATATATATCTTTATACCTGCATGTTTACTCTTGCTAGGTTGTGATCCGTGTACTGCCTTGCTATTATAACTCTGCATGTGAACTGGCCTTGTGGCCGCTTGCTTGTGCTCAGATTGTGTGGTGTCCTTGAGATCCACCCTGCGCTTTGCTTTGCTTTGCTTGTTCTCTTGCTTGATTGGTCTTGTGACCGTCTGTTGTGTTTGCTATCTCCCACTTAGCCTATGGGGGTGTGTCAAACTGTATGTTTGTGTTATCTCTAGGCTATAGTGGGTTAGCCTACAAGGGGTACAACACTTTAGGGTTAGGTACTTGTACTCATGCATGCTACCTAGTCCACCATTCATTCCTGCTTATTCTAACAGTTATCCCTAGAGGGTACAACCCTTTTCTCGACACTCTTGTACCCCCCCCCCCTTACCTAATCGACCATCACTTTCTCGCTACTCTTAACAAAAAAAGGCCAGGAAGTTCAGTGTTACTACAGAAAAAAAGCCTGATAGAGTAGTGTCAGAAAAAAAGCCTGATAGGAGATAAAAAGGCTGAAAAATCAGTGTTATAAAATGTAAAAGCCTGAAAGTTCATCCTTGGTACAGAAAAAAGCCTGAAAATCAGGAATATCAGGGTAAAAAGCCTGATATCTGAGGTCCTGCATGGGGCACTAACATGGCAAACATGTAAATTTGTTTTTTTTTAGTGTGTTCCGTAAATTTGTGCATTCTCAAATACATAATATGCATCTATGGAAAATCCCGAATTCGATGTAGATGCATAAAGCGGAGAGCGGCATTGTCCACAAATTGGGATGGATTGGACCACGTCAACCTTTGCCATTGGTAGGACCGATTACCCAAATCCACAATCACATATTTGGTACGACCGACTTCGTGATCTTCCACCCTCGAAACCAGCCAATCCCAGATCATCCAGCAGCTCAGGCGATCCTGAGTTAATCCGGATTACGGGCCACACGCCACTCGGGCCCAGCCAACCACTAACCACATCCGCTAACGCTCTTTTCGCTCTCCCCACCCCTCCCCACCACGTCCAACCGCACATCCCTGCCATTCAACCCCCCAATCAGCTGCACGCATACCAAATCGCCAACATTCAAATACCGCCATCACTCAAGCTTTCAACAAGTCAGCCGCAGTTCGATCAACAGCAGACTTCCAAAATCTCCAGGACCCCTCACAGCTACTACCTGTACCTTTATCGCAGTTGACAATGGCCGCTCTCGCCAACGCCGCTGTGCTCCCGTCCACCTTCGTCGGCCAGAGCGTTGAGCTCGCCGCCAAGGTGAACAATGTCGAGGCTCGCGTCACCATGAGGAAGACCGCCAAGGCCGCTACCAGCAGCGCCTTCTACGGCCCCGACCGCAACCTGTTCCTGGGCCCCTTCTCCTCCCCCTCGTCGTACCTCACCGGCGAGTATGCCGGCGACTACGGCTGGGACACCGCGGGTCTGTCCGCTGACCCCGAGACCTTCGCCAAGAACCGTGAGCTGGAGGTACGTCGCTTTCTCATTGAATAACGGTTCGATTTTTCCATGTTGCGATTTCAATCATTGTTCTCACGCTCACATTGAATGACGGTTGTCTTAACATTGCCATTTTTCTCTCTGCGTTCTCGTTATTCCCTTTCAGGTGATCCACGCTCGTTGGGCTCTTCTCGGTGCCCTCGGCTGCCTCACCCCCGAGCTCCTCGCCGGCAACGGCGTGATCTTCGGCGAGGCTGTGTGGTTCAAGGCCGGTGCCCAGTTCTTCTCCGAGGGCGGCCTTGACTACCTTGGCAACCCCAGCCTGATCCACGCCCAGTCCATCCTGGCCATCTGGGCCACCCAGGTCATCCTCATGGGTGCCGTCGAGAGCTACCGCGTGGGTGGCCTTGAGGGCTTCCAAGAGGTTGAGGACCCCCTGTACCCCGGCGGTGCCTTCGACCCCCTGGGTCTGGCTGACGACCCCGACGCCCTCGCTGAGCTGAAGGTGAAGGAGCTCAAGAACGGCCGCCTCGCCATGGTGTCGATGTTCGGCTTCTTCGTCCAGGCCATCGTCACCGGCAAGGGCCCCCTGGAGAACCTGTCCGACCACCTGGCTGACCCCACCGTCAACAACGCCTGGGCCTATGCCACCAACTTCACCCCCGGCGCTTAAATGTGTTTCTAGCTTTGGTGTATAGGTGCCCTACATTTGTATGCATCTGTTACTGAACTAGTAGCCAGGTTTTCGTTCATATCCTTCGCCAATAACCAATGCACATAAATGTCGTACGAACCCGCACCTGGAATCCGTAACTAGCAGATTGTCGGTCTTGCTTTATTCCATCAAAATGATGGTGATTTTTTCTAGGCGATTTTCTTCAGATTCTTATTCCTCCTAAGCTGGTCCTGCTTCATAGTTCTCACGATCCTTACCTAATCAGTGAGTGCAATTGCAACAGCTCTGTAATATACTGCATGCTCTTGCACCATTTGCGCCTCACCCCTTCCTGTAGCACCCTCAGCAGATGTCAAAATTACTTCTGTTAGTCCAAATTAGTGCTTTCGGACTACACTTACTGCAAATCAATGCTTTTGGACTACAATTGCTGCGACTCAGTGCTTGTCTGCATGCCCGTGCTGCAGGTCCTGCACCATGGCTCTCACAGCCTTGCTGATCTGCTCCAACCGAGTTGCTCCCAGCACCATCTGCGCCTCCCCCTCTCCTCCTGCTGCACCCACAGCAGATGTGTCAACTGCTGCGCCTCTTGCTTCGTCCACCAGGCTTTCCGACAGCAGCCGGTGCCTTGCTGCATCCTGCACGCAGGGAGAGGAATGATGTAACATGGAAAGATAAATATCCCACTAAAACTCTAGCGTAGGCTTTGCAACAGCAGCCAATGCCTTGCTGCGCCCTGCGTACGAGGAGACAGGTGAGGGAGCACGATACAACTAGGGAGTAGGGAACACACGACTTGACATTTAGGCTTCATAGCTGAAAACGCAAGCTAGCCCACCCACAGTCTGACGAGAAGATGGTAAGGAACGTCAGCGGACATGCCCAGCGTGTTTTGAGTCGACTCAAAACAGGAGCTGGTAACGTCAGCGGACATGCCCAGCGGACCACTCGCCACTCACCATGCCCGTACCGTTTGCCATGCTCTTAACACTTGCCATGCTCTCCCCACACACCGTGCTCTCCCCACACACCGTGCTCTCCCCACACACCGTGCTCTCACCACACACCGTGCTCTCCCCACACACCGTGCTCTCACCATACACTGTACTCACACTACTCGACTCGAGTGCCCATGCCTCACCACTCACCACTTGCTGCTGAGCCTGGTCGCGGTGCTCTCACCACTCCTCACTACTCACAACTTGCTGAGCCAATTTTTCAGTTAACTAAAAAATTGTGCTGAGACGTTTTTTTTTCAGTTGACTGAACATCTGGCCATGCCTCACGATTCACCACGTGCTGCTGAGCCTCACAACTCACCACTTGCTGCTGAGCCTCACCACTCACCACTCTTGCTGCTGAGCCTTGCGACTCACCACTTGCTGCTGAGCCTCACGACTCACCACTTGCTGCTGAGCCTCACCACTCACCACTTGCTGCTGAGCCTCACCACTCACCACTCTTGCTGCTGAGCCTCACCACTCACCACTCTTGCTGCTGAGCCTTGCGACTCACCACTTGCTGCTGAGCCTCACGACTCACCACTTGCTGCTGAGCCCGGTCGCAGGCGGCTTGAAAGAGGTCCACTCGGCTCTGAAACACCTCCAGCGCTGATGCTACCGCCACCTCACTGCGGGGCGCACTGGAGCTGCTTATAATGGAGACAAAGATGGAAATTGGGGAAACAGGTTCATGGAATGAAGATGAGTACATGAGATGGAAAGGAGGAAAGACAAACGTTCAATAAAGAGAAAGTGAAAGAAATAGAAGAATGAAATTGGGCTAATGGGAGAGAGCCGGAGTGAGAGCAGAACGGAGGGAAGTGGGAGCGAGATGGGGAGAGGGAGGGAGTGTGTGTGAGAGTAGTGTGTGTATCCTGACTGTGCGTCACTGCGAGGTGCTGATGAAGAAAATGGGAAGAGAGATGGGAGAGCAGCAATACCGAGGGAAGTGGGAGAGAGATGGGGAGAGGAGAGGGAAGGAGTGTGTGGGAGAGTAGCATGTGTACCCTGACTGTGCGTGATTACGAGGAGCTGATGAAGCAGCAAGGATGTTTCAGAAAAATCAAAAAGAGTGGGTGGGAGAGTAGCGTGTGTACCCTGACTGCGCGTCACCACGAGGAGCTGATGAAGAGAGATGGGAAGAGAGATGGGAGAGGAGAGGGAAGGAGTGTGTGGGAGAGTAGTAGCGTGCGTACCCTGACTGCTCGTCACCACGAGGAGCCGAGGAAGCAGCCTCCACGAGCAGCGAGGCAGAAGCGAGCACCTCCTGATCAGACAAGGGAAGTTGACAGACAAGGGGGGATGGGAGACATGGGAGGATGGCAGACACGGGAGGATGGCAGACACGGGAGGATGGCAGACACGGGAGGATGGCAGACACGGGAGGATGGAAGGGGAAGGATGGGGATGGGAAGTGGGAAGTGTGATGGCACGCGGGTGGCGGAAAGATGGCAGGGAGAAGGAGCGTGAAGTAGCAGTGCGATGGAATGGCAAGCCAAATGCTGAGGCGCCTCAAAACTGGAAAGAAGGACGCACATCGAAGGAGCTCTGCAGGCGAGCCTAGTTTTGAGGCGTCTCAAAACCAGTAGTGCGATAAAATGGAATGGAATGGAATGGAATGGAATGGAATGGAATGGAATGGAATGGAAGGACGCACATCGAAGGAGCTCTGAAGGCGAGCCGCCATGGCATCCATCGCCTGGCGATCCTTCGCCGCCAGCCCTAAAAAGATCTCAGCCGTCCGTCTCAGCTGCCCTTCAGAGGTGCAACGGCGAGATCGGGGGGAAGCAGCGCGGAAAGGCGGAGAGGGGAGGTACAGCGGAGCGGGGGAGGTGGAGTAAGGGGAGCGACGAAGCGGGAGCAGGAGAGAGAGAACGTCTCGTCGCGGACCGTATTTAGCGCACGGGACGGCGATGGACGGCGATGGACGGCGATGGACGGCGATGGACGGCGATGGACGGCGATGGACGGCGATGGACGGCGATGGACGGCGATGGACGACGACGAACAGGCGACGGCGGCTCAAAAGCACCTCATTACAATGTCACACGGCGTTTCGTTCAGTCACCTCGAACCTGATATCTGTATTAGGAAGGGATAAATAGTTAAATTGGGTTGAGACCTACGATTTGCGAGTAGAGGCGAACTCGCCGCGGACCTGGGGAAAGGAAAGGGATGAAGCGACGTCGAGGCTGCGGCGTGAAATACACTACCGCTGCGTGTATAGCAAGCCTTGTCCTACTCCTTCCTTCGCTTCGCCTACGTCGCTCGCCTGAGGATTGTCGATTACGGGTTTCCTTCGACGCTCGTACAGAATGCGGAGTAGTAGAGCTGGCGTGCCGTGGCATTTGTGCATCGACGTGCGTCCTCGCTACACAACGCAGGCGAGTCCGCCACAAGATTCGACTTGCACGTTGTAAGGGTTGCGCAGAAGTTACATCCCTAAAATCGATTATACATGAGGAAACCGAACTTATTTCATCCAATTTGGCAAAAGAAACTTCACACATATTAATCACATTTCATTTCACGTTTTTTCAAGGCGCACATGCGCAAGGATATTATTCAACAAACCCATCACAACTTTCAGAAACAAAGGTAACCATTTCGTTTTTGGATAATCATTTCGATTGTATCCCAATTTAACTATTTTCCATCACCTCCGCCCACGCGCAAGCTGTTACTTCTGGCCACGGGCCAGCTGGGCCAGGTCGCGCACGCTCATGGGAGTGATGGAGTCCTGGCGGCCAACAAACGAGTTGCGGGCGAGAATGCGGTTGAGGGACTCGGTGGGGTGGAACTGGTCCCAGAACACCGCGTCCTGCGGGCGGCTGCACTGCGATGCGGTTACCGGGTTACCACCCAGGTTGGCCGTGGTGCCGCACTGCACGAGCCCGTTGAGGGGAGGCGGGCCACCGCAGCAGGCGTTGCTACCCTCCAGGAGGCCTGCAGGGGAGGGAGCGAAGAGAGGGACGACCTGCGAGTGTGAGACGTAAGGCGACAATGGACTCTGTGTGTGGACGCGTCAGGTCTACTCAGGTTGGAAGGTCCGTGGAAGGTCCGTGCGCCACAATGAGCAAGGACTTTGACACAAGAGAAACGAGAAAGCAACAATGCTAGCTTTTGCGCATGGTCAGCGGCAGGGCAAGAAATTGAAACACCAACAGTGGCAGGGTCGGCAACGGCCGTCTCAACACGGCCGGCCGTACACCTTAGCCAGCAGGATTCGCAACCCCTGCATCGCCTCCCTCATCTTCCTTACAACAGCAAACTTTTTAGGCGCCTGAAAAGAAAATCTCACCAACAGTTGCGGGATCAGCGACAGCGGTCTCCACAAGGCCGTACACCTTGGTCAGCAGAATCTGCGACCCCACCAGCTCCTCCCTAAGCCTCCCCGCAGCAGCAGCCAGCAGGCGGTTGTGCGCCTGAGCGTACCCATTCAGCACCGCCACGCACTGCGCCTGCTGCAGCGCCTGCCGCCACAGCGGCGCGCACCCAAACGGCGGCAGCTCCGACAGCAAAAACCGCCTTGCTCCCAGCCCATACAGCCCCCTCACATACGCCTCAACCGCTCCCACCACCGCGGTAGCAAACTCCCGCGCCTGCTGCGAACCCCCCGCGGCGAGCCTCGGGATGGTGCTCTCGTTGACGCGCTCTCCGAAGAAGAGGATCTGGTAGTCGTTGGCGCCGAGCCCAACGATGTGGAGTGCGGAGGCGAAGACGGCTGGGGACTTGGGGAGGAGCGGGTCGGCGCCTGCTGCTGCGTTCACGTCGGACTGGAGCTTGGCGTACCACTGCAGCTGCTGCGATGCCTGGAAGGCCGGGAGGGTCTGCAAGGGAAGAGGGGACGGCACAGGGGAAGACGGGAAAGAAGAGGGGCTTGCTGTGAGTGAGTCGTATCAGAAGCTGCTCCCAGTCCCCGGGAAAAAGAGGATCTGGTAGTCGTTGGCGCCGAGCCCGACGATGTGCAGCGCGGAGGAGAAGACGGCTGGGGACTTGGGGAGGAGCGGGTCGGCGCCTGCTGCTGTGTTTACGTCTTCCTGGAGTTTTGTGTACCACTGCAGCTGCTGGGATGCCTGGAAGGCCGGGAGGGTCTGCAGGACGGAGGGGACAATGGACAAGGAAAGAAGAGGGGCTTGCTGTGAGTGAGTCGGATCAACAGTTGCTCCGAGCCCCTGGGGAAGAAGAGGATCTGGTAGTCGTTGGCGCCCAGCCCAACGATGTGCAGCGCGGAGGAGAAGACGGCTGGGGACTAGGGGAGCAGCGGGTCGGAGCCTGCGGCTGCGTTCACGTCAGATTGGAGCTTGGCGTACCACTGCAGCTGCTGCGATGCCTGGAAGGCCGGGAGGGTCTGTGGGGGAAGGGTGCATGACACGGGGGAAGACGGAACAGGAAAGGGGCTTGCTGTGAGTGAGTTGGATCGGCCCAGGAGCATATGTGAGCCTGCTGCTGTGTTGCTGTGCTCATGTCGGACTGCAGCTCGGTGTACCACTGCAGCTGCTGCGATGCCTGGGAGGGTCTGTGGGGGAAGGTTGAAGGAAGGTTGCGTGATGCTGCGATGCATAACAGGCAGGCAAGATTCGCTGCAAGAGGTCCCGAAATACAGCATATAAGCACGGGGGCATGTGACTCACGTATCCCGTAATGTTGAAGCTGGCGCCAGCGCTGGCGAAGCTCACTCCGAGCGTCGCATTGCGGCCTGGCTGCAGGTACGGCGGAGGCGACCCGGGGAAGCCCAGCCACTCCGCTGCAGCATGGGAACGTTGGAGAGCGGGGATGGTAGGAGGAAAAATCATGGTTAAGAGGGGTGATGGTGAAGGTAAGGGACGATAGGTTATCTCGCTCATTAACAGGCATGATGATGATGCGAGAATCACTTACCGAGGTAATCGACGGTCAGCTTGCCGTCGCAAACGCGGCCCGACGCGGGGATGTAGTTAGTGCCGTACGGCGCGAAGTTATTCTTGGGCCAGTCGGCCGGGCCGTAATTATTGTTCCCCACGTCGAGAAGCGAGTCGCCGAACACGAAGATCGCATCGATAGGCCCTGGCGAGCCGGGCGACGTCGCACGAGCGGGCCTGGCGACGGCGAGCGACGCTCCGAGAAGCAGCACGAGCATGGTGACGGGGCGAACGAGCTTGTGCGACGCCTGCGACATCTTGGCGACGTGCTGCACGGCGGGAGCGACTCACACTCGGAGTGTGAGTGCGAGAGATCGAGCTAGAGCGGCGAGTGACTGTGGGAAGTCCAGTCGCAAGGATTACTGAAGATGGGTGAAGAGCCAATGCGATATACCTGGCTATTAATACTATCACGACGAGAACTGCGTGTCGTCATGGTAGATGGACTCTTCAGAAAGCGAAGCTCGAGTCGCGGTCCGACTAAGTCACAACTGCATGCATGAATCGCAGTGTTCCTGAACTGCAGGTTGAATCGCAGGCTTGAGTCGCACATCGAACCCGCTGAACCTCCAACGCGTATCCCCAGGTAGTCGCTTGCTCGTCTTGGGACGGATCGGACGGCCATGGATGGCCTCTTGTAGGCTACAAACGCTACTACTTGCTGTAGCTGTAGCTAGTAAACGAAAGTCAATTGCACTGCAGCGACGGTTCAATCGTCCCACGAAGCGAGCGACAGAGCGACGAAGCGACAAATGGCCAGCGAAACTAACTGCGAGGCTCGCATTGTGGAAATCGAGCATCGGAAAGCGGCTCGCATCGCGTCGACCGCGAATACAGATGGCACAATCGAAGCAAACAAACCTTCCTGGCAGGCGTCAAGAAATGGACGCTAGCACCTAGTCGGTGAGTAACGGCTGCACTGTATCGCCTGGTTTTCATCCTACCGCTAGAACCTTTTTTCGGACCGTCACATCCTATTTCCTAGAAAACAGACTCGATACATTTTAGGAGGTGTTACATGTGCGCAAGAACTACGCTGGGCCGTGCTGGGCCGCTGCGGCCCAGGGGCATTTGCACGGACCAGCGCGGACCAGCATGGACCAGCGAACGGCCCAGGTATGGACCCGACTTGCACCCGCCCACGGACCAGTATGTACAGTGCGAGGCGCACGTACGAAAACGACGCTCGACACGCAGGACCATTTCCAAAGCGACCCAAGGCGATGGGAATCGCATGCGAAAACTGCGTTTTGATTGTTTCGCCAAAAGTATCTGCTGTGTGCGACATCTTGTTCAAGCGTGACCAGGTACACTTTTGTTTTCGTCAACACCTCGTTTTCGAAGCTGCAATGCACTGTGCATAGCTGGTCCGCCGCAAATGGTCCCCGGTACCACGCGGGACCACTTTTGAAAGTGGTCCCTCTAAAATGATGCTCCCTTGCATCGCTGGTCCATTTCATTGTAAATGGACCAGCGCGCAATGTAACACCCCCTTACTGACAGCACAAGGGCGAGAAGTAGGAGGTCCAACGGTAAGTTCTGGAGACGGCTCAGCATATAGGCCGCGTTCGCCACGCCCTTTGTGGGCCGAAGAAGGGATGAGGAGGGGAACGATGCCCCCCTGCACCTTCGTGAGGGGCTCAAAATAAAGGTTTAGGGACGGGCAGCGTCCCAAAATCCTGTCGAGCCTGACGATCCCCCCCGAACCTCGGAGGGCTCCGTGTCCCACCTTTTTTGGTTGGGGCGGGGGTTCGCGAATGCGCAGCGCAACTTCCTGCCCTGCCAGCTGGGAACCCCCCTTCCTCTCTCGTCTATCCCTCTTGCATACCACCCTGAAAGGTGTTGGGGCTGTTCGACAGGCAGACGTCTCCTTGCAATGCTAGGGTTAGGCTAGAGCTAAGATGTGATTTCTAAGTAACTTACCCTAGGTTAACGCCCCCCCCCCACGAAATCGGAAGCCGCGCCTCCCGAGGTCGGAAGGAGGGGAACGTCGTGGCGATGTTGCCACCCCACCTTCCACCATTTTCATCGTGGGCAGAGTCCAAAAGTTAGCACCGCCCGGCATGGAAGCCTGGGTAAATCATGGGGAAAAAAAAAAAACCACACAACCCTCACGCGTCCAACGGTTGCAAAGGCACGTGACTTCTTCAGGGCAGAGATAGGGATGGTTGGAGCATGGGTCCTGGTGGAAATGTTTTCATGGGGTATGGGGTGGGTATTCCCTCCCATTCGGAACTCTAGCCTATCCCTTGGCCAACCTCCGTCTTGGGGATGTGAGGGCTGGGCTAGAGCTAGGCTCGTCCCTGTGCGTGTGAGAAGCCTCGCGGTGCTTTCGAGGGGGATGAAGTTGAGGGGCTAAAGCAGCGTTCGACAGGCTAACCCTAACCCTTAGGGTTCCAGAGCGTTAAAGCACAGTGAGACTAAATTACGGGCTGACCGTGGGAAAAAACCCAAAGTGGAAACAGCTGAGATGATTCAGCGGAAGGGCTTGCATGCCTGTCGAACAACCCCGTTTTGCGATGGCATGGACGAGTGATTTGCCCGTAGAAGGAAGGAGGGAGGGAGGTGCTCAATCCCCTCGTCCCCCTTCCTGATCCCATGGCGAAATTTCAACCCAGGGGCGAGCCCCCGGGCGTAATTCGCAACTTCCTTCTCACCTTCGGGAGCCCCTCGCCCCCTTCCCGCCCCTCGCGTTCACGTGGTCGTGGCGAACAGGGCCATAATACGGTTTTGTACGGTTTGTAGGATTTGAGTAGCTGTCAGATTCTCCGTTCTGCATGTATGCTTCTCACAGTTTGTGATTATGACACGTCTTGATTTTGCGTTTTGTTATGGGAACGAGGTGACTACTCTAAGAAAAATTCATTTTCCTTACTTTGCGTCCCTGCTCAGCGCGTACACCACTGTTCCTGCCAACAACTCTCAACAGTGCACCGTTACCACTCGCGACACCCGCCTTGACCACTGTTCCCGCCACTGTTCACGACGCGACCCAACCTCACGGTTCGGTTGATAAACCGCGCTCCGGACCTCCGCCTCGACAATTCCCAGCCTCGGCGCTAGGCCCGTAGCGCACCCCATTTTCACACATTACCGTTACCACTCTAGCTTCGCTATATATTCTTCGCTCATGCCTTCGCTCGACGTACTGTTTTGCTTCGACAGTGCAATTCTCGCTCGCTCGCTCAATTGCACCCGTAACACTTGGTATTCAGAGCCTACGATCTCTTCTCGGACCGCACCCACACCTTCGCTTCCCCACTATCTCAATTTTTGGAGGGGGTAGACGTCTCTCAACGTTCAGGCACCGCCGCTTGAAGTGCTCTCTCGAAAGCACGCACGGCCACGACTGAGGCTCTCGCTGAGTTTACCCGACACCCCCGCCATGGCCGACCTCAATCTCACGACGTTGACACAGGAGCAGCTCGACTGGCTCGTACGCCAACTTGAGGATTCGGCGCTCGAAATCGCGACATTCACGGCGGAGCGCGACTCCGCCTGCCAGCAATCAACGACGAATGCACCAGCACCAGCACCGACATCTGCAAATGCACCTGCGCAATCGGATGAGCCGGTTGTTATTTCATCCAGCACACCGTCACACCACGACAGCGTGGGACAGCGCTCAGGCGCAGCCAGTGATGGCGCCGCCCAATCAATGCCTGGCATGGAAAGGAACAGGGCCGCACCGAGCACGAACGCACCCCGCGAAGCCCGTCGTCACGTCGAATTTGCAGCAACGAGCGGCAACGACGGCATCATCGCACCGATGCCACTCAAACCGCAGCGCCCGCCCTGCTTCGATCCTAGCCAACGTGGAGGTGCGACAGTTCAATCGTGGGTCTTCACGATGAACGTCTTCTTCGACGCGAATTACGTCGAGTCGGACGCAGCGAAGATACGATACGCTGTTTCGCTGCTACGAAGCCCCGCCATGGACTGGTGGCGAGTCATTGTGACGTCGCCACGCGCCTACGAGCCGTTGTCGCAAGATGAAGGGCCCACGGGTCCAGCCGTCACCCGGAGTTCGTTCTGCGAAACCGCCCAGTACAACACGTGGGATGCGTGGTGCGCAGGGCTTTGGGTGCGCTTCGAGCCGATCGCGGCTTCTATTTCGGCGCGTCAGAGACTGCGTACTTGGCGACAACTTGGGTCGGTCCAAGATTATATGAGCTGTTTTCTCGCACTATGCGGGCAAGTCGGTTATATGCACGAGGCGGAGCGGGTGGAACGTTACGTCGGAGGGCTGAAGGGGGACATCTCGCACGAAGTCATGCTACGCGGGCTATCGAATTTCAACGAAATCCTCGCGCTCGCCGAGAAAATCGACGTTTTGCGCCGTCCGAAACCGCGGTCCTACTACGGACATCGCCCTCGGGGACCGATCGAGCACGCCACCGTTCATGCCGTTGCGGCAAATGCAGCTGCTGCGCCATTTAAGGGGCACTGCTTTGCTTGCAACAGAGGAGCTGAGACGCCGTGGAGCAGAGCAGGGGAGAGAGCCTGGGAGGCAGGAAAACGCCAACAGTCAGTAGAGATCGGGCCCACTACTGACGAGACTTACTGCTCACCCGACCCCACTGACCCTCACCGAGTCACAGTACCGATTCACGCCATCGATCGGGCTCGGATGAATAAGGAGGGTACAGCGACGGATTGTCCAATACTGATTTACGGGAAAATACAGGGGACAGCAGTGAAGATTTTTATATACGGAGGAGCAAGTCACAGCTTAGTTAATACCGCAACCGCACGGAAGCTGCAACTGACACTTAGCCGCTGTTTACCGGAGATCGACGCACGTTTAATTGACGGCACGCCACTGGCCATACGGGAGAAAGTGGAGAGGGTAAAGGTTTGCTGCGAAGGAAATTTCGGGTTTACACAGGAAATGCTCGCGACGACACTGGATGGGCACGACATTTTACTGAGAAGAAACGAGGAATGAGAATGACTAAGGGAAAGTTGGGTACAAAATGCAAACCCTAGAAAACTGTACCCCATATGTGCTACCCCACTATAGCCTACAGTAGCTCTGTCATATAAATCTGACACACCCCCATAGGCAAAGTGGGGAAGAACAAGGGGTCACAAGACCAGTCAAGCAAAGCAAAGCAAGCTCAGGGTGGATCACAAAGTCACCACACATTCCGAGCACAGGTTCAAGGCCACAAGGCCAGTTCACATGCAGGATTACATATATATATAAGGCTAGACAAGCAAGACCAGGTCTATATATATATGCAACAGTACAAACAAGGTCAAGGGGTGAGCAAGTGAGGCAAGGTAGGCACAAGGCCCAGCTGAGTACAGAAACGCTGATGATCACAAGGCGCAAGTGCCTTGGTGAAGATATCAGCAGTGTTGGCCTGAGAGGCCACGTACGCAAGCCGCAGCTGACCACGCTGCTGTAGCTCACGAGCAAGGAAGTAGCGGAGAGCAATGTGCTTCGTTCTGTGCTCCAGTCTCTGCTCTCGACACAAGGCCAGCATGGCCTTGTTGTCTACGTACAGCACTGGAGGAGAACGAGGCGGCTCTCCGAGGTCAGTCAGCAGGTAGGTGAGCCAGCGAAGCTCCTGTGCAGCCATGGCCCCGGCGTAGATCTCAGCCTCACAACTGGAGCCGAGAACAGAAGACGAGCGGATAGCCCGCCACGAAACAGAGCCGGAACCAAGGCTGAAGGTGTAACCCTGTGACGACCGCTGCGTAGCCTGGTCGTCAGCCCAAGAAGCGTCTGCGTGCCCAGTGAGGACCACTGGACTCTGCCCTCCAAGCACAAGCCCCATGCCCGACGTACTGCACAAGTAACGCAACACCCTCTTCGCTGCAGCCATGTGCTCCGGTCTGTGTCTCCCAGGAGCAACATAGCGTGCGAGAATGCTAAGAGGGTATGCGAGGTCAGGTCGTGTGCAGGTCATCAGGTACATGAGGCAGCCAACAAGCTCTGGGTACGGGCCACTCGACTCTACGGACTCATCCGAAGGCAGAGCTGAGAGCGAGTGGCGAGTAGGCAGAGGAGTGGCCTGAGGCGAGGAGTACGTGAAGCCGAAGCGCTGAAGGACCTGCTGCACCATGTGTGACTGAGTCAGGGTAATGGTGCGGCGTGCTCTGTCCCGGGTGATCTACAAGCCAAGGTAGCTGCGCAGTTCACCCAGGTCTGTGCACGTGTGTCTCTTCTGCAGCTCGGACTTCACGTGGGCGAGTCCAGCAGTGTCAGCTGTGGCAAAGACCAAGTCGTCGACGTACACGAGGATGTAGAACGGCGGCAAAGAAGTGTCGGTGCGCAGAAACAGCGACGGTCGGCAGTAGAGGGAGCAAACCCAAGAGCCGCAAGTGTAGTCCTCAGTGTGTCGTGCCACTCACGCGGTGCCTGGCGGAGACCGTAGACTGGCCGCCGGAGGCTCCACTGGGTGCCAGGAGGAAAAGACCCAGTGAAGCCAGGTGGGCGACGCAGCCAGATCTCCTCGTGCAGGCTGCCCTGCAAGAAAGCAGTGCTGAAGTCAAGTGAGTGCAGCTCGTAGTTGCGGTGAGCAGCTATGTGCAGCAGTACCCGAAGACTGGTCATCTTCGGCGTGGGAGAGAAGGTCTGAAAGTAGTCAACTCCCTGCCGCTGACTGAAGCCACGAGCCACGTAACGCGCCTTGAAGACAGGCGGAGAACCCGGCGGCCGCTTCACCCTGAAAATCCACATGCCACTGACGATGTTCGCCCCAGGCGGGGGAACCTCGTCAACGTAGGTGCCTGTGGACTTCCAGGAAGCCATCTCTGTGTCCATAGCTGCCTGCCACTGAGAGGAGTAGGGACCCTCTATCGCCTCCGCGTAAGAGCGCGGAGTCGGGATGTCAAGTGCATCCGGGTCTCCCTCAGGGGTAAGCAGTACGGACACGAGATGAGGTGAAGCAGCAGCCAAACACTACAACTCCTCCTGCCTGTCCTCAAGGACGTCCGTGCCAAGGGCACACTCACCCCCGACGGACGGAGGACAGACAGACTCAGACTCAGCGACAAGACAAGCAGCGTAGTCTAGACGACAGCGAGCAGCAAAGTCGACGAGCTCAGCAACTAGGGCAGACGCAGCAGTGGACGCAAAGGAAGGGTCAGTGACGACAGTAGCAAGGAGACGCGTGACAGTAGGACTGGCAGCACGAGGAATGAGAATGACTAAGGGAAAGTTGGGTACAAAATGCAAACCCTAGAAAACTGTACCCTGAGAAGAAACGAGGAATGAGAATGACTAAGGGAAAGTTGGGTACAAAATGCAAACCCTAGAAAACTGTACCCCATATGTGCTACCCCACTATAGCCTACAGTAGCTCTGTCATATAAATCTGACATTTACTGGGGCGTGGTTGGCTGCGACGCTACAACCCGCGAATTGACTGGACGACGGGTAGCTGCACTGTGCGAAGTAGTGGTAACTGGGTCGAACTACCTCGCTGGCGGTCACCCGAGTCTTCGACGGTCCACGTCAACGCCATCACGATGAAACGGGCTGTCGCCGCTGGAGCTGACGTATACGAAGTGGATATAGCATTGGTAGGAGAAGCAGAGCAGCCGACCTCAGCGAACACACGACCACCGCATAGAACTAGAACAGGGGGCACAGCCAACCATACAGCGACTGTTCAGACTGACACAGCCCGAGCTCGACGAACTGAGGAAGCAGTTAGATTACCTGTTAGAGGAAAAATTCATCCGACCGAGCTCGTCACCGCTCGCCGCACCGATGCTGTTCACACCGAAAATAGGCGGAGGGTTTCGCATGTGTATCGACTACCGCACACTGAACCGGGTAACAGTCAAGTCGCGATATCCCATCCCCCGCGCCGACGAACTGATAGATCAACTGCGAACATCACGGACTGATAGATCAACAGCGAAAATTGACTTACGAGGAGGTTACCATCATATAGGGTCGAACCGTCGGACTGCGCCAAGACGGCATTTAGAACTCGGTACGGGTCATTCGAGTACACAGTGATGCCATTCGGGCTGACCAACGCACCGGAGACTTTTAGGCGTTTCGGAATTTTAGGCACCAATGCCATTCAGATGACCATGAACGAGGCGTTTAGGCCACTTTTAGATAAATGCGTGATAGTATACCTCGACGACATCCTAGTCTACAGCCGCGATAAGCAGCAGCACTTAGCAGATCTGGAAGCCGTGTTTAAAGTTTTAGACGAGCACAGACTACTGACCAAGAGTTCCAAGTGCGAGTTCTTCCAGGATAGGTTAGAATTTTTGGGGCACGTTATATCGGAGGCTGGAGTTGAGATCGACCTAAAGAAGCTGGACACGGTAAAACCATGGCACCCCCCGACAAATATCACGGAGCTGCAGAGTTTTTTAGGGTTTGTTAATTATGTGCGTCGGTTCGTCCCCGACATGGCACGGTTAACTGCCCCACTGACGGATTTGTTGCGGAAGGGGGTCGCTTATACGTGGGGGGAGAAAGCGCATGCTGCCTTCTCTGCCCTGAAAAATGTTTTCTGTTCACCGCCCGTCCTGCGCATTGCCGACCCACACCGCCCATTCGACCCGAGAAAAATTACCCGATACACGACCGCGAAATGCTCGCTATCGTGCATGCGTTCAAAGTCTGGCGCTGTTACTTGACCGGCGCAGATGTGACAGTACGGACAAACCACAAATCATTACAGTACCTTCGCGCACAGCCCCAACTCAACCCACGACAGGTTCGTTGGCTCGACTTCCTCGAGTAGAATTTTCACTACACGGTCACCTACAAAAAGGGGCATCAAATATCGCCGACGCACTGACCCGCCCCACTGCCCAAATCCACGCCATACTACTCGCCCAGACCAGCTCACTGCTCACAGGACTATTTACCCACGGCTACCAAACAGACCCGTTCTTCACCGGAGGAAATTCGCAGCAGTTCGCAGCAGCAAAGGGGGTGTATTACGTAAAAGCCGGCACCGATAGGATCTGGGTACCGGGCTACACCCTATTACGGGAATTACTGCTACAGGAGGCACACGACGGAATCACCTCAGGACATTTTGGAGTAGAGAAAACACGGCAGCAGCTGCAACGATATTATTACTGGCCCGAGATGCTGACCGACGTGCAACGACACGTGGCATCGTGTCCCACCTGCCAGCTCATGAAGTCGTCACGACAGCGACCAGCAGGACAGTTACAGGCGATACCACCCCCGAAGCATGCTTGGCAGCAGGTGACGATGGATTTCGTCACGGGATTACCGGCTGGAGCAAGTGGGAACGACGCGATCCTGGTTGTTGTCGATCGGCTGACGAAGATGGCACAATTCGCAGCTTGCAAAAAATCAATCACAGCCGAAGAAACAGCCCGCCTCTTCATCGCCACCGTCGTTCAACTGCACGGGATACCAGCGGCGATCATCAGCGACCGCGCCACGAAATTCACCAGCAACTTCTGGCGGAACCTGTGGCAGCAGTTCGGCACGCGACTACAGTTCAGTTCATCGTACCACCCCGAAACCGACGGACAGACAGAACGGACAAACCAGACCATGGAACAACTAATCCGAGCCACGTGCGACGACCCGACCATGTGGGAACAGCAACGGCCACTCATCGAATTCGCATACAACAATTCACCATCCGCCACGACCCAACAGTCACCCTTCTACATGAACTACGGACAAGACCCCACAGTACCCATGACCCCGAATCCCGACAAAACGGTGCCACGCGCGCAACAATTCGCAGAAATTTTACAGGCAGCACGGACCCGAGCAGCAGACGCAATAAAAAAAGCGAACATCATCGCTAAACACAACGCCGACCGCCACCGCCGACCCGTCACTTACCAGCCCGACGACCTTGTCTTACTCGACACCCAGAACCTCCGCCTGCCCATCACCCCAAAACTCCACCCTCGATACTGCGGGCCATTTCGCATCAGCCACATGATCACCCCCGTGACCGCCCACCTCCTCCTCCCTGCTGACTGGTACGTCAGCCCGTCGTTCCACGTCAGCCTGCTTCGCCCGTATGTCCCATCCACTAGCCAACTGCCTCGCAACCGCCCCGCCAGCATGACACGACCGCCGACAGAGCCAATCATCACGCCCGAAAAAATACTGAGCCACCGAGTTCGTGACCCACGGGGAGCCCGTAGGAGCCCCCCCGTCCAAGTGATGAAGCTATTAACTTTGCGCAAACACGTTTTCTCAACATCTCCAAGATCAAGACTAGTACCGTCTTTGACGGGAAAAACTTTTATACATGGAGCTTTGAACTAAAGCTCCTACTACAGACAGCGCAGATCTACCACTACTTCGACGGCTCCTATCCAAATCCGGTAACTGATACTGAAGACGCCCGGGCTCTGTACTACACTGAGTCCCTGATGGCGTATAGTGTGCTACTAAGGAACATGACGCCCGCAGAACAGCTCGGCATCCGCTCCTACAACGAGAACCCAACTCTAGCATTGGAAGCTTGGAAGCACCTGACGAAGGTGTATCAGCCGAAGGATTCTGTCACCTCCAGCAGGCTCCAGCAGCAACTCATGGAAATCAAGATGGGGCACGGGGAGAAAGCGAACTCATATATTAATCGCTGTCGAAACATTCACGACCAAATCGCGAAGCACGAGAGCACAATTTCAGAAGAAATATTCGTCAACATAATGATCGCCGGACTCGGGCCAGAGTGGAAGCCCTGTAAGGCGCTACTCCGACAGCAGGGAGCAATTTCTGAAGCTTCCCTATGCGCCGCAGTTCTCGTCCAACAGCAAGACATGGATTCAAGCAAGACAAACTCCGCGCCGCGACGAGAACGCCTCGCCTTCTACGCTGACAACCGGGAAGAGCGACGACAACCGCGGCGCCATTATTGCAAAATTTGCAAAGCCTTTGGGCACTCAACGGATCGATGCAAGTTCCGATCCAACAATCGCAACCCCAATTCCACTCACCACAACAACTGGATCGGCCGACAAGACGTGGGTCAGTCTCAACCTCAAGCTCCCCGTCCACGTGCACAACAACAACAGTAGCAGACACAAGCGCCACGGATGGGAGGGACAAGAAACATTATTGGAAATATGGCGATGCGCCGCCGCGCACGAGCCACTACGCCTGACGAAGAAGAAGAGCCCGTCGGCAAGTTAATCCCTTCACCTATAATCACTACTATGATATCGACAACCAGCAAGACTGGAACTTACCAATCCAGCTACGTGAATGTCCTCCTCAGCGTCATGATCAGTGTGAGAGTACGACGGCTTATGCTTGCTTATTATGCTATATCTAGCTTGGGTTTATTTTATCATGCATAGATATGCTTGATTTCCTAGGTTAAGTGCATTCCTATATGTTATTTTAGTTATAGCACCGAACCAGGTTACGTGTACCGAACTCAAGCCTATTCGGTTTCCACCGAATTGCTTTCTACTGAGTTCGGGAAGGTTCTGTTCGGGACGCTTCGCGACCCTCAGAACATTCGCGTAACACCTGGGTTACCTGCCTTGTGTCGAGCCTATATATAGCCTCGTCTTGTAGCCAGGTGGATCATTCAATTCAAACCCACTTTTCTGAGCTCGATCCTAGATCCTCACACTTGGTAATCAGAGCCCGTTTACACGCGAAGTTTTTCGACCGCTAAAACCTAGTTTTTAAAACCGCGGGGGCGACGACGGAAAGCGCCGATTTCGGGTACGTAAACCAGTTCCGCGCTATTTTTTAACGTCCCCCTCGAACCGGTTTTCGAACACCTCAGGTCCAGTGGCGAAAAAGTTGGAATTTCGACCGTCAGATCGATTCGAATCTCAATGGCCCTGAGAATTTCGCCCAAAAACGTTGGAATTGGGAGCGTCGGATCGAATTTCTTCTCAACGGTCGAGATCGGACGCGAATTTCGTTTAAGGGAGAATTACGCGACTTACATAATCAGCGCTCGTCATTTCTACATTTGACTCGACTCACAGTAAGATGACCAGCGCCTAGAATTCAATTAGTTTCGTCGCAAATCTTCCTGTAAATCGCCAAATGGAGGAAAATGGTGATAATTCTGTACGAAAAAATACGGAGTTACACACCGGCCTGGACCAGACGCGAGCGGCACTCCAGCGAATAGAGGAGCTTCTCGCGAACCAGTCGGCAGCCGCCACGGCAGCAGCAGACGCAGCGGCGAATGCAGCAGCGACGGCAGCAGCAGCAGCGGCGACACCGACACTTCACCCAGCAGCAGCGGCAGCGGCTACAGTGAATCTTGAGGCGGCACGTCCGAGGCTACCGGAAAAGTTCAATCCGAATGCGAGAGACACCGACGTCCGTCGATTCATTGCGACCCTCGAAATTTACTTCGAGGCCGTTGGCTGTACGGCCCCGACACACGATGCAATGCGGATTCGGCTCGCAGCGACACTGTTACGAGGCCCGGCGCTCGAGTGGATTTAGAATAGCAACGAAGTCCGAGGCGAGGGGTCATGGACGCAGTTTCGGGAAGCTTTAATTCAACGTTTCGAACCAATCAACTCCAACTACATGGCGCGGCAGCAGATTCATCGGCATAATTAGTTCGGCAGTGTAACACAGTACACGCAGCAGATGGAGAGCCTCTTCAACCGAATAACCGACCTGACCGAAGGGGAAAAAATCCAAGCGTATACTGAGGGGCTAAAGATGGAAGTCCGCCGACAGGTGATTGCCGCGAACTACAACAACTACCGCGACATGGTGTGTGCAGCAGAGAGATTCGATGCGCTGACGCGAGATCAACCCGAGACACGACGCCACGTGCCGAACAGTTCATTCGACACGAAGCGATCGGCACCACCCACGACCGCCGACCCGATGGATATCGACAAGATCGACGCAAAGCAGCGGCCGACAAAATATGAGAAGTGCGAATTTTGCGGCGCAGCAGGACATCGATTCTTGGCGTGTTGGAAAATGAAGAAGGCACGAGCGGAGCTGCAGGGCAACAACAGTGCGACATCCACGATGGCGAAAAAAGGAGATCATGATGGCGCGAATTTAAAACGTCACGACCGGCCGGCAACAGGGGAAATCGCCGAGACAAATGGAGGCTCCGCGAAACAAGGCTCTGCACCGACCGGGAAACTCCAGCCAAACACCCCCGAGAGTAAGAATATTTCCTCTCGAGGTTTTCAAGCCTTTAAAAAATTCAGGGGAGATTTCAAGGCCAAGAAAAAGCCTTTAGACACTATTCAGGTACCTGAGAAGTTGGGCAAACCACTCCGGAGTGTTGAAAAGGGTCGTGCGTTCCAAGGAGTTAATATTCTCTCCCCGCAGCACAGTGTTAAGGCTTCCAATTGCCCACAGGTGAAGCCTACACAACTGCAAAGGCTTATGGGAAGGTTCCAGGCCAAGACGAAGCTGAGTCGGCCTCGGATAAATCCTTCTAACCCTACTCAGTTGGAAACTGATATCGAGTCAGCAGCTTCGAGCGCAGGACCTAGGGGCGATATATTCGACGTCCCCTATGATCCTATAAGCGATACCATCTACGGTTACTCGGAGCGGCAACAACCACTAGTACTCGAGGTGATCTGCAACGGGCGATGCCTCCAGGCACTGGTGGACAGCGGTGCGTCTCACTCGGTGTGCGACCACGGGACGTTGGAGAAAATTGGAGAACCTTCGGAGGAGACCAAGTTCACGGCAACGATGGTGGACGGTACGAAACTTCCCATCCACGGCGAAGCATCACTGCAGCTGCACATAGGGGGGCTGAGGTGGAAGCCGACGTTGCCGATCACAAACATCAAGGGTTTAGATTTCATCTTGGGGCGAGATTTCCTGAAGCGGTTCAACCCCGAGATCGACTGGGTCAACCGGAAGGCGTGCATCTACAACAACGGGAAACGAGTGGAGCTGCGAAGCTGGACGGATACAGGGAATGTTCCTGAAACGACACTGGCACGGTTCGAACGGACGGTGAACGAGAGCAACACGGGTTACTTAGCACTGGTTATGGCAACAGCAGAGGAGGAGAAGCTGAACGCAGAGCTACCTGCAGCAGTGAAGTAAGTCTTGGAGCAGTACAAGGATATAATGCCCGACGACCTACCCGCAGGCGTACCTCCAGCACGCACCCACGAACACGAGATCGTGGAGGAACCAGGTGCGAAACCCGTCTCACGTGCACCATACCGACTGAGTCCGACCGAACTGACAGACATGAAGAAACAGATAGAGTATCTACTGGACAGACAACTGATCCGCCCATCCACCTCTCCCTACGGTGCACCAGTTCTCTTCACTCCAAAACCAGACGGCCGTTTACGGATGTGCATCGACTACCGCGCACTGAACAAACAGACGGTTAAAAACAAATACCCCATACCGCGCATAGACGATCTTCTAGATCAACTGCGTGGTGCAACAGTCTTTTCGAAGCTGGACCTACGGTCGGGTTACTCGCAGATCAAGATGGCAGACAACTCGGTCCACAAGACGGCGTTCCGTACCAAATACGGCTCCTACGAATACTTGGTGATGCCGTTCGGACTCTGCAACGCACCAGCAACGTT
Source organism: Closterium sp. Naga37s-1 (assembly GCA_947471745.1). Taxonomy (NCBI): domain Eukaryota; kingdom Viridiplantae; phylum Streptophyta; class Zygnematophyceae; order Desmidiales; family Closteriaceae; genus Closterium; species Closterium sp. Naga37s-1. The sequence continues at coordinate 296,237 of CANJKZ010000792.1, read as the reverse complement.
TCAGGCGGAGATGAATCACATCTTACGACCCCTGCTGGACGAGTGCGTAGTGGTGTACCTGGACGACATTCTTATCTACTCCAAGAACATGAAGGAGCACGTGGAGCATCTGCGGAAGGTGTTCGAGATCCTGCGGAAAAACAAGTTCTACGTGAAGCTGTCGAAGAGTGACTTCGCCCTGAAGAAGGTGCAGTTTCTCGGGCACATGGTGAGTGCCGAGGGCGTACACGTGGACCCGCGGAAGATCGAAGCCGTCAAGAAGTGGAAAGTACCGGAGAACGTGAAGGAGTTGCAGCAGTTCCTAGGCTTCGCCAACTACTACAACAGGTTCGTGCCGCAGTACGCTAAGATAGCAGCGCCACTGACCGACCTACTGAAAAAGGATACACCCTACAAATGGGATACTCCTCATCAGCAAGCTATGGAGCAGCTACAAACAGCACTGACTACAGCACCAGTACTCATCTTACCGGATCCAGACAAAGACTACGTGGTGGAAGCAGACGCTAGTGACCAAGCAGTCGGAGCAGTACTGATGCAGGATCACGGACGCGTTTTGCAGCCCATCGCCTACCTCAGTAAGAAGCTACACGGAGCAGAACTGAACTACCCCATCCATGACAAGGAAGCCTTAGCGATAGTCATAGCCTTCAAGGCGTGGAGGTGTTACCTAGAGGGAGCCAAGACTACAGTCTATACTGACCACTGCGGTCTCAAATACCTGAAGTCGCAGCCGACGCTCTCACGACGACAGGTGCGGTGGGTGGACTTCCTGGAAACTCACTTCCACTACGACATCGTCTACAAGCCTGGGCTACACAACAAAGCAGACGCGTTGAGCCGCCCCGGTCATGTAGCAGGCATCCAGCTCGACGGGATGAACCCTCTGCTCAAGGGTCTATTCCAACATGGGTACTCCGTGGACGCAGAGATCGCTACAGCACAGACTAAGAAGCTGTTACAGTGGGAGAAAGACTTAGCTGTAAGGAAGGGCACAGAAGAGATTTGGGTACCGAACTATGCCCCGCTCAGCCAGATTCTACTGGAGGAGTTTCACGACGTACCATACGCGGGACATTTCGGGAGCAACAAGACGTTAGCAGGGATAGCGAAGTATTACTACTGGCCCGGGATGGCAGCAGACGTGCAGCAGTTCGTCACCTCATGCGACACGTGTCAGCGGATGAAGAGTAGCAAGCAGAAAAAAGCAGGGTTACTTCAGCCTCTACCCGTACCGGAGCAACCATGGCAGGTCGTTAGCCTCGACTTCATCACAGGACTTCCTTCGACCTCACGAGGGCATGACGCCATCCTCGTGGTGATCGACAAGTTCTCCAAAATGGGTCACTTCATCCCGACCAACGCCACGGCTACAGCTGAAGCAACTGCTCGCCTCTTCTTCGACCGCATCATCACCATCCACGGCATCCCTGCTACACTCATCTCAGACAGAGACCCAAAATTTACTAGTAAGTTCTGGAAGGAGCTCATGGGACTGTTGGGGACAAAGCTTGCAATGTCTTCAGCATACCACCCCCAGACTGACGGACAGACAGAGCGACTCAATCAGGTGGTTGAACAGTTACTGCGCACAGCTTGCAAAGACGATGTCAGCCACTGGGACACACAGTTACCGACCCTAGAGTTCGCTTACAACAACGCGTCACATGCGGCCACATGGAAATCTCCTTTCTTCCAGTGTTACGGACGGGAACCACTCACACCACAGCAGCCAACCACGCCGGCACATGTCCAAGCCGCACATGACTTCGTCACCATCATGCAGCAGCTATGGGAGAAGACCCAGCGACGTCTCATCACGATGCAGACCTCCCAGAAGCAATATGCCGATCGCCAGCGACGTGATCACACCGTAGCAGTCGGAGAACAGGTGCTTCTCGACACGTGCAACTTGAAACTGTCTCACCTACCATCCAAACTCCGGCCTCGCTTCTGTGGTCCTTTTCTCGTTGAGGCACAGGTGACACCAGTTACATTCCGCTTGCGCTTACCTACTACGTGGAAGCTTCACAACGCTTTCCATGTTCAGCTACTGAAGCCCTACAAGGACCCCAACCAACAGTTCCAGGGAAGGCAGCTACCGCCACCACCACCTGTTCTCATACAGGATGCACCTGAGTATGAAGTGGAGCGCGTTCTCACTCATAGGCGCCGCGGCGGCAAGACCCTCGAGTTCCTGATACGCTGGAAGGGATACGACCCCACTGAGGACAGTTGGGTTGCAGAAGCTGATATGGGCAACGCACGCCGTGCTCTCCAGGACTATCTTGTCAAGTAGGGTGTATCTCACGCCACCCAGCTTTGAGGGGGGGACGTGTGAGAGTACGACGGCTTATGCTTGCTTATTATGCTATATCTAGCTTGGGTTTATTTTAACATGCATAGATATGCTTGATTTCCTAGGTTAGGTGCATTCCTATATGTTATTATAGTTATAGCACCGAACCAGGTTACGTGTACCGAACTCAAGCCTATTCGGTTTCCACCGAATTGCTTTCTACTGAGTTCGGGAAGGTTCTGTTCGGGACGCTTCGCGACCCTCAGAACATTCGCGTAACACCTGGGTTACCTGCCTTGTGTCGAGCCTATATATAGCCTCGTCTTGTAGCCAGGTGGATCATTCAATTCAAACCCACTTTTCTGAGCTCGATCCTAGATCCTCACAATCAGCGACATGTTCCCCAGGACTGGAACGGGGGAGAAGATTTTCTCAGAGTCGACACGGCGACGATTGTCACGCCGCGACTCGCGCTACTCCTACGCGGCAACAATGACAACTACAACAACTGGTACCTAGACAGTTGCTATGGGCAGCTGTGGGCGAATGCGCAGGGCATGGTCGTGCTGAAAGCACAAGACAGCAACACGCACATCATCTTTAACGATGTGATCTACGTGCCGAACCTGCGCTTCAACTTGCTGTCCGTGGGACAACTCTCAAACTGCGGAGTCACACACTGATCCCCTCACACGCGACATCGAGCTTCACTTTGCTCCCCCCGAAAAAGAGCGGAAATACCTCGAACGGGCACGCTCAATCAACGGAGTCTATGTGCTCGACTTCAACTTGCCCGACTGCAGCGTCACTTCCGACGAACTTGTGGACCTCGTCCCACAGGAGTTCGTGTTCACGTCAGAAAACTCCTGGAAACACCCAGACGGCCGGCCCTGGATTAGGCGCAGCCCTCATCCTCGCGAGACGAATCTGCACACTCCTGGTCCCAACGGGCTCTACACCAGCTGCTTCATGCCTACCGCGAGCTGCACAAATGTTGTTGGAGGAGGACTCGCCGAGATCCAAGAAGCCAAAAGCCTCGCGTCGCCCGAGGAAGGGATGACAGAAACGGAACTCGTCACTGTCTCCTATTGCATCTTCGGCTCGCCAGATCGTCCACACCCTGGATCTGCAGCAGAACTTCTCCGCTGGATTCCGGAAGGGGAGGCAAAGGGAACGTACGACGCAAAAGGGCAGGCGCACCCTTACACAAGGGAAACTCACCGCCAGGAGAACAAGGAGTGGAAATATCCAGCTAAGCCGGAGGAACCAAGTGTGAAGGAACAAGAGGAGGAGGTTGCACGCAAGGAGCAGGAAGACCTCGTACGCGAGAGAATCACGGCAGGCTGGGACCCTGAATGGGCAGCATCCAACGAAGGAGGATGGGGCGGAGGGAGCTCGGCCGACACAGGCGGCACATGGGCATCTGCTACAGGCGGCTGGGGCACCGGCGGCGGCTGGGGCACCGGTGGAGGAGGCTGGGGAAACACCGAAACAGGTTGGGACCTCACGCGAGAAGAAATAGAGGAGGCGGAGAAAGAAATTGAAGCCGAACGGACTCCATCAAGAACTATAGTTCCCCTCAGGCGGCGTCCGCAAAATCTGCCATCACCACCTCGCTCACCTTACAAGTGAAACTTGTCGCAGTCCTGGATCGACTGGGGCAACGAGCCGTCAACCCCACCACGAGACGCTCTCGGACCACTCCCCTCACGTCCTGACCCCCTCGAACGATTCATCGAAGGCACCACCACTCCGCTCCTCACCATCCCCGACCGCAGCTTTCTCGCGCTCGCGACGTCAACCCTACCAGCAGACGGAGAACCAGAACCAGAACCAGAACCAGAAGCAGAAGCAGAAGCAGAAGCAGAAGAAGCAGCAGAAGATGAAGAAGAAGAAGAGTTACCGGCGCAGGCAATTCCCGACGAGACCGAGGAAGAGGCAAACGCGCATCGTGCACGATACCTGCGCACCCTTGGAGTTCGCGCAGATGATGACCTCTGGCATCAGCGTCTCGGCCACCCCTCGCGCCAAACCTTCAACAACTGCCTCACTGCCAAAGTTTTTCTCCCTGGCGCCCTACTGCGCCCTGACGGCTCAGAACCACGGAGCACCTCACAACCACAAACCTGCACCGTCTGCCCCACAGCTGCTCTCTCACACCAAGCCTATCCCTCTCTCGAGCCAAGTACCAACCGCTACCAGAAGCTGCACAAGGTGTACTGTGATTTCCTTGTCGTCGGCTATGGCTGGATCAATGACGAGAGCTACACTCTTACCTTCGTGGAAGCAAACTCACGCTACGTCTGGGTAGCGGATGTTGACACTCGTGCGAAAGCACCCGAAGTATTCCGGGTTTGGCTGGCTCACGCGCAGCGACAATCAGGAAAGAAGCTAAAGGTATGGCAGACAAACGGCGCAACAGAATTCCGCAGCAACAAGCTGCAGAGTTTTCTCACGAGAAAAGGGATCCTGCATCACATCTCACTCCCCTACGCTCATCAGCAGCAAGGCATCGCTGAGCGCATCAACCACACTCTCATGACAAAAGTGCGCGCACTCCTGAAGCAGTCCGGCGTCCCCATTAAGTACTGGCCCTACGCCATGCACCACGCCGTAAGGCTGCACAACCTTCTTTCCACCACCGCTAATAGAGGAAACCTCTCACCTCATATGAAGTGGACCGGGACCAAGGGCGACACCTCCATGCTGAGGTTATGGGGCTGCATGGTGCAGTACAGGCCGACTTCTGCTACCATCGGAAAGTTTACCGATCGCGCGCGCTGGGGGATTCATCTTGGGACTAGCTACGAATACAAGGGTTGGTTGATCCTGGACCTGGCACCAACAAGATTGCACCTGCTCGAGACGTTCTCTTCTACGAACGCCTCACCCTCGCAAGTTACCTTGAAGACCGGCAAGCAGGAGCGACAAGGGCCTACGCCAACAGCGGCAGGAGCTTCGCCTCTCCAGAAGATGAGACAGCTGCCACGGCCCTCGACCGCGACCCCACCGATGAACACCCCGGCGTACCTCCTCGCCCACGCAACGATGATGATGACGACGATGACAACAGCGCGCCTGGCCCATCACGTCGCCAAGACCCAGCAAGGAGCACTCCGCCTGCACACGAAAGCGACAACGACGACGTGGTTGAAGTAACCACTCAGGAACGGCATGGTGCTGCGAACGTCGGGTCTACAACTACTCGGCCTACACACCGCCACAGCCACCGCTCCGCGCGCCGTCGAGCCCTAGAACCCGCGACAAGCCATAACCGGCCCACATGCCAAGGAATGGCGTGCAGCCATGGATGCAGAGCTGAATGCGCTGGAGTCACGAGACACCTGGGTCCTTGTCGACCGTGCAGCAGTGAAGGGGAGAAGGGTGTTATCCGGAAAATGGGTTTTTTTTGGCTTAAAACTGCTGCCGACGGAACTATCGATCGTTCCAAGGCGAGGTGGGCCGTGCGTGCATATGACCAGCGCCACGGGATCGATTTCGACCAGACCTTCGCCCCCGTGAGCCGCCATACTTCTGTACGGATTCTACCCGCCATCGCTGCCGCTAAGCACCTACCACTGCGGCAGATCGATGTTATAAATGCGTTGTACGCGCTGGTCGATGCGACCATCTTCGTGGAGCAGCCGCACACGTACGGGGAAGGAGACCTAACCCTTGCTAGTTCATTCCACTCTGCAGTTTCACATTCTAACATGGCATTATCGAGTAGGTTTGTTCCGACTGCGCTGCTGCCTCTGTGCGCACACTGCGCTACTGCCCTACTGTCGCACTACTGCCACTGCTCTGCTGCTGCTGCCGCGCTGCCCCTTACTGCGCGCTGCTACCACTGCTGATCGCGCTGCCCCGCGCACTCTGCCCCGCGCACACTGCCCCGTTCTGCCCCGCGCGCACTGCCCTGCGCTGCCCTGCGCGCGCTGCTTCGCGCTGCCCCGAGCGCGCTGCTTCGCGCTACCCCGCGTGCGCTGCCCCGCTGCACTGCCGCCTGCACTGCGATGTAGTGCGGCCAACTCCGCTGCCGCGCTGCCGCCCACGCTGCAGCCTGCACCGTGGCACTGCTGCCATCGCCGCCACCTGCGCTGCAGCCCGCGCACCGCCAGCTGCCGCTAGCTGCCTGCTGCTGGCCCGCTATTGCCCGTGCACCGCCCCGCGCTGGCGCTCACTGCCGGGCCGCTGCAGCTTGCTGGCCGCCCACTGCCGCGCCGCCTGCAGCCGTGCTGCCCGCCGTCGCGCCGCCCTGCCTCCTGCCGCGCCGCGCAGCCCTGCTTAGCTGCGCCGCGCCGCGCCCTACTGCCCATAGCCGTGCCGCGTCACCCTACCTTCTGCCGCGCTGAGCCATGCTGCCGCTCTGCCTGCTGACGAGCCGCTCACCTACTGCCGTGCTGTACCCCGAGCCGCCGTCCGTACCTAGACCTACGGCTAGTTCCTAGTGCTGCTGCTTGACCTAGTTTCTGCCATGGCGACTATCATTGTCATAGCGTTTGACGCAGAGGGGCGCCCTATCGAGTTCGAGTCCTGGCTAGAGGACCTGCACATGTGCCTGCAGAGTGTCACTAGGGACGACGTCTCCCCGTTCGAGCATACGTCGGGGTCCCTTAAGGCCCCCAAGACTCCAGCTGAGCCTGCTGCTGATGCTGGGGAGGAGGTGCAGCAGCAGTACCGGGCTGACCGCGTTGCCTGCACACGGTGGACGGCACGCGACGCCACCGCCCAGCTTGCTATCCGCGCTCACCTGTCGCTCGACCAGAGGGCCCACTTTTGCCAGGTGACGTCGGCCCAGGCTTTCTACGACGATGTGGTTAGGCGCTACTCCTCCCCCTCTTCTGCCACCCTAGGTCGTCTTGCGCTGCCGTTTCTCTTCCCCGAGCTATCTGACTTTACCACTGTAGCTGACCTCATGATCCATCTGCGCTCACTTGACGCCCGCTACCGTGCCGCCCTCACGCCAGAGTTTTTGGCTGAGAACCAGCCCCCCATGTACCTCACCCTGTACTTCCTCACGGCTCGACTCCCTGACACCCTGCGTACTGTTCGTGACCACTTCCTCTCCCTAGACCCCGCTAGTATCGATCTTGCCTCGTTAAAGTCCCTCGTTAAAGTCCCGTCTCCTCGAGGCCGAGACCAGTGCCCGCGCTGTTGCTGCCTCCCGTGGCATCCCCCGCACCTCTTTCTTTGAGGTGTGCGCCCCCTCCCTTCTCACGTCCTCTGCTGCCTCTGCTGGTGCTATTGACCTCCTCGGTGCTGATGAGGTCGGCGCTGTGTCCGCTCCTGGCGGGAGACGAGGTGGCAGCGGTGGGCGTAGGACGAGTTGGGGTGGTGGAGGTGGTGGAGGTGACGGTGGCGGTGGGGGGGCAGGGGCGGTGGGGGTGGCGGGGGTGGCGGAGGGGGTGGGAGTGGTAGTAGTGGTGGAGCTGGCGGGGGTGGCGGGGCTGGAGAAGTCGGTGGAGGAGGCGGTTCTTGAAGTGGGCAGCAGCCGGTAGAGAGTGAGAGTGTAGGTGCTTGTGAGACTGCTAGCATAGGTAGAATTCCGGAGGTAGCGACGCTCTCGTTCACGCTGGACTTCGGCGCGACTCGTTGCTTCTTCCGCGACTGCACCACCGTCACGCCACTCTCGGCACCTGCCCCTGTCACTTTGGCCGACCCCACCTCTGGACCAATCATTGCGCGCAGCTCCACTAATCTCCCGTGTCCGGCAGTCCCCTCTGGCTCCCTCACAGGTCTCCACCTCCCCTCGCTCGCTACGAACTTGGTGAGTACTGCTCACCTCCAGGATCTGATGGTAACCACCACCACTCATGAGGGCGAGCGAGTGGCGATCTGTATAAACACAGAGACTGGAGACCACCTTGCCACGTTTACTCGGAGGCCTGAGTCTGGACTGTACACACTGCACAATGAGTGTGCTCAGGTGGCTGCGTCAGGTCAGGTGCGACGTCTTGCTCGTGTCGGTTACTCAGGCACCAGTCTCTCCTCTGGCACCACCGTCTTGGTTAACCCTCCCTTCCGCGCCGCCGTAGCATGCACACGCGTTGCCTTGTCTCTGGCCTCCCGCAGACACTGCCCCCGCTCCCGCCGTCTTGCGCCTCCGTGCACTCCCTGCGTCGAGGGGCGGCAGCGCGCTGCCCCTCACTCCTCGTTTCCTCCGACCGCTGCTCCTCTGCAGACACTGCACATGGACGTGTGAGGCCCAGCCCCCGTCCATGGGCCGCGCCTGGAGCGCTACTTTTTGCTGGTTGTCGACGACTTCACGCGCTACACCACGGTGTTTCCCTTGCAGCACAAGGGCGATGTCCGTAGTGTCTTGATCCCTTGGATCCGCGCTGTTCGTCCCCAGCTGAGAGCACGTTTCCAGCAGATCCTCCTGGTGCTTTGGCTGCAATCTGACCATGGAGGTGAGTTTTCCTCTGGTCTCCTTGAGGACTTTTGTTGTGAGGAGGGCATCACCCATTCGTTCACGCTTCCGGCCTCTCCACAGCAGAATGGGATCGCTGAGCGCCGCATTGACTTGATCATGAAGGTTGCTCGCACCTCCATAATCCATGCGGCTGCTCCCCATTTTTTGTGGTCGTTTGTGGTCCGATACGCCGCGCATCAGCTCAACCTCTGGCCCCGTGTCTCACAGCGAGAGGTCTCGCCTACCCTCCTTTGGACGGGGGAGGTGGGCGATGCGTCACCGTTTCGGGTCTGGGGTTTGCATGCCCTTGTCCGCAATCCCACCGCGGACAAGCTCTCTCCCTGCACTATTCGATGCGTCTTCCTTGGCTTTCCCCCTGACGCCCCTGACTGGCAGTTTTACCACCCAGCCACCCGTCGCGTCCTTTCCTCCCATGACGTCACCTTTGATGAGTCGGTCTGCTACTACTGTCTCTACCCCCACTGCAGTTGCCCCGTGCCCCCCCCCCACCTCTCTTCCTGGTACCCAGTCCGCCCCCGGTAGACCCCCTCCCCCTTCCTTGTCCTGCTCCCTCCGGTGTGTCACACGTCACCCCAATCCCCTCGGCTGTGCCTTTGGAGATCTCCTCAGACTCCTCTGGCCCGGCTGAGGGGGGTGACCCTGCTGCTGATGACAAGGTGACCTCTTGTCGCTCGCGGCGCTTGGAGACACCTCCGGGCTTTCCGCCTCGGACGTCCTCGCCTCCTCTGCAGCCTTTCGCTGTGGACTCCGGGGGCCCTGGTGCTGTTGGGGTTGGTGATGCTGGGGGCACTGGTTCTGGGGGTGCTGACTCTGGGGGTGCTGGTTCTGGGGGTGCTGACTCAGGGGGTCCTGAGAGTCCTCTTGTTGGTGGGGTCGAGGGTACTGTTGCTGGAGTTTCTGGGGGTGCGTTGCAGCCACTGCCGCAGCGGCCGTTGTTCTGGGAGCAGCAGCCGTTGTCACCGCCGCTTCCTGGTGCGACTACTGGAGGTTCTGGGGGTGGTGTCTCTGGAGGTCCTGCCGCTGGGGGTGCTGGCGGTACTGGTGCCGGAGCTGGAGGTGCTGGAGCTGGAGGTGCTGGCTCTAGAGGTGCTGGTGCTGGAGGTTGAGATGCTGACACTGGAGCTGGAGGTCGTGGAGCTGGAGCTGGAGGTGCTGACTCTGAGGGTGTTGGTCGTGCTGGCGCTGGAGGTGTTCGTGGGACTGGCGGTCCTGGTGTTCGTACTGGAGGAGATGCGTCTGGGGGTGCGTCGCAGTCGCTACCGCAGCGGCCGTTGTTATGGGAGCAGCAGCCGTCGTCGCTACCTGAGCCGGCGCTTCACTACCTTCTCAGACTCCCGCCTGCCTCTACTGAGCCGACAGCCACTGGTACTACTCCTCCTCTGTTGTTTCCGCCGCCTGACCTGTCTCAGGCACTGTTGCCGCCTGACTCCCCTCTGCCTGCTCCTCCTCGTTAATCCCCGCTGACCGACTCCCCGACCGAGTGTCGGGAGCCTGCGTCTCGTCCTACCTAACCTGTTGCTCGTGTTCGTCGTGCTCGCCGTGTTCGCCCTCCTCCTGTTCCCAGTACGCGCACTATGGCACTTCGTCCTTCCTCTGTTTCACACCCTGCTGCCTTGCCTTTACCTCCCCCATCTTCTCTTCTTGACGTTCCTGACCCTGTGTCTGACCTTGCTTGTGCTGCTAGTCCGACTGTCACTCGTTGTCTTGCCACGCTTGTGACTGACCCTACTTTTTTCGACTGCTGCTTCTTCTGCCTTGGTCGCTGAGCTCACTGACTCTGCTGCTACTTGCCGCCTTGACTACCTCGCGAGTCTGGTTTCTGACTCTGCCTGTCATGCGGCCGTCGGGAGTGAGCTTGCCCTTGGCTGTGATGTCCTGGAGGACAGGTAGTTCGAGATGGAGTACCTCGCGACTGCTTCTCCTCATCTCGCTGCCATGCTGCTTGCCCCTGAGGGAGACCCGGATGCACTAGACATCCCGATCCCTCGCTCTTATGCAGAGGCGATCACGGGTCCTTACTCCTCTCAGTGGCTGACTACTATGGACGCAGAGATGGCTTCCTGGAAGTCCACTGGCACCTACGTCGACGTCATCCCACCTCCTGGGGCGAACTTCGTACGTGGCATGTAGATTTTTAGGGTGAAGTGGCCGCCCGGTTCACTGCCTGCCTTCAATGTGCGTTACGTTGCACGTGGTTTCAGTCAGCGTGAGGGGGCCGACTTCTTCCAGACCTTCTCCCCCACCCCGAAGATGACGACTCTTTGGGTGTTACTGCACGTTGCAGCACAGCGTGACAACGAGCTGCACTCTCTCGAACTCTCTACGGACTTCTTGCAGGGCAGCCTTCACGAGGAGATCTGGCTGCGCCGCCCATTCGGCTTCACTGGGTCTTTTCCTGAGGGTACCCAGTGGAGTCTCCAGTGGCCAGTCTACGGTCTCCGTCAGGTACCCCGCGAGTGGCACGACACACTGAGGACGACACTTGCGGCTCTTGGCTTCGCTCCTTCGAATGCTGACCCGTCCCTGTTTCTGCGCACAGACCCTGCTTTACCGCCGTTCTACATCCTTGTGTACGTAGACGACCTAGTCTTTGCGACTGCTGACAGTGAGGCACTGGCCTTCGTGAAGGCCGATCTGCAGAAGAGACACACGTGCACTGATTTGGGTGAACTGCGGAGCTATCTTGGCTTGCAAATCACCCGAAACAGAGTAGTGCGCACCATCACTCTGACTTAGTCACACATGGTGCAGCAGGTCATTCAGCGCTTCCGCTTTCAGTTCTCCTCGCCACAGCACACTCTCCTGCCTACGGGCCACACGCTCTCAGCTCCACCTTCTGACGAGTCCGTAGAGCCTAGTGGTCCGTATCCAGAGCTTGTGGGTTGCCTCATGTACCTGATGACGTGCACTTGGCCTGACCTCACGTAGCCTCTCAGCATCCTGGCTCGCTACGTTGCGCCCGGGAGACACCCGGGCACTGGCCGGCTGCTAGGAGGGTACTGCGCTACTTGGCCAGTACATCAGGCTTGGAGCTTGTGCTTGGGAGACATGGTCCAATTGTGCTCACAAGGCACTCAGGCGCTTCATGGGCCGACGACCAGGCGACTTCCCGGTCTTCATAGGGCTACACTTTCAGCCTCGGCACTGGCTCTGTCTCGTGGAGGTCCACTTGCTCGTCTTCTGTACTCAGCTCAAGCTGTGACGCCGAGATCTACGAGTTACACTGGCTGACCTACTTGCTCACCGACTTGGGGGAGCAGCCTCGTTCTGCACTGGTTCTGTACGCTGACAACAAGGCCATGATCGCCTTGTGTCAGTAGCAGAGACTCGAGAGCAAAACGAAGCATATTTCCCTTCGTTACTTTCTTGTGCGAGAGTTGCATCAGCGTGGTCAGCTTCGCCTTTCTTACGTGGCCTCCGAGGCCAACACTGCTGATATTTTCACCAAGGCCCTTGATTCTAGTGATCATCAGCGTTTCTGTATTGCTCTTGGCCTTGTGCCTACTCTGCCTCACTTTCTTGCCTCTTGACCTCGCCTTGTACTTGCTGTACTTTGATTTATATCTATACCTGCATGTGTACACTTGCTAGCTTGTGATCACTGTACTGCCTTTGTTGTTATAACATTGCATGTGAACTGACCTTATGGCCGCTTGCTTATGCTCGGATTGGGTGGTGATCTTGAGGTCCACCCTGAGCTTTGCTTTGTTGCTTCTCTTGACTGATCTTGTGACCGTTTGTGGTTCTTGATGTCTCTTGCTATCCCTCACTTCGCCTATGGGGGTGTGTCAAATGCTATATTTGTGTTGTAGGCTATAGTGAGGCATGCTGTAGGGAGTACAGCTTTGTTAGGGTTTGCTATTTGTACCCAACCCTTGCTACTCATTCCACTACGCTGTTTCACATTCTAGCATGTTGTACACAAAGAAGTAAACCCCGTTAAGGAAAAATGGGTTTTCCTTACACTACCCCCCTCCTTAAGAAAGGTGGGCAATATCCGCAACACGCTTCCGGGCGAGATAATTGAGAAGCAGCGAGGGTGCTTCAAGTGAGGCAAAGGGCACCCAAGTGTCGTCCTCGCCGGTGTGATCGGTCCAGCGAATCAAGAAGTACACGTGCGCCCACTAGCGTCAAGGCGTACGCGATGCCCCAAGATTTTTGACGATTCAAGCGTCGGTTCGGGTACAACTCATGCAGTTGGGGCGGCGTTTTGGCGGGCGATATCTGTCGTGGCAGCAACAAAAGGCTGAAGGAGGCTGACGTGGAAGGCATCGTGCACACGTTAGTCGTCGAGCATGAGAAGTTTCGCTGTCACCGGTTTCATCAATTTGATAATGCGGAAAGGTCCACAATATCGCGGGCGGAGTTTCGGCGAGATGGGCATTCGAAGGTTCTTCGTGTCGAGTAGGACTAGTTGCCTAGCAACCATGGTGATTTCTCGGCGTAGGAGATCGGAGCATCTGCGGGCGGTCGCATTGGCTTTGCGAATGGCTTCGACAGCTATTTCGCAGGCGGCCTGGAGTTCCGTCACAAAGTGTTGCGAATGTGGTACCTGGTTCTTGGGTTCTGCCCGCCACGCGCTCGGGGCGCGTGGCGGTTTCCTGCCCGCCGCGCGCCCCGGGCGCGCGCGGCAGTTTCACGCCCCGTCGTCCGTCACGGCGCCCCCAGGGACCTGCGCGCGCCCCCCCGTCGCCTGTCGCGGCGCCCCTGGGGACCAGCGCGCCGCCCCCGTCGTTCGTCGCGGCACCCCCGGGGACCAGCGCGCCGCCCCCGTCGTCCGTCGCGGCGCCCCCGGGGACTGTCGCGCCGTCCCCGCCCCGTGGGACCCGCGCGCCGCCCCCGCTGGACCCGCGCGACGCCCTGCGGGACCCGCGCGCTGCCCCGCTGGACCCGCGCGACGCCCTGCGGGACCCGCGCGCAGCCCCTGCTGGACTCGCGCGCTGCCCCGCTGGACCCGCGCGCCGCCCCTGGGGACCCGCGCGCCGCCCCTTCTGGACCCGGCAGCCCGCCCGCGCCCTGCACGTCGCGACGCCGCCCGCCCTCCCCTCCTCCTCCTTCGACTTCCTGCTGCGCTTGCAGCCGTGTGGAGTGTATGGGGGGGGCGGGGGTAAGGGGGGGTATGGGGGTGGTGGGAGTGCGTGACCAGCTGCTCCTCCTCCTCCTCTCTCTCCCACTGCTGCAGCTGCCGCTGAGGGGGGGATGGAGTGGGTGAGGTTGGGGAGTGGCGCTAGCCGGGGGGGATGTGAGAAAAGGGTTTGGGGGCAATGGGGGGAGGTTGGAAGGAGGTAGCCGCTGTGTCGCCTGCTGCTCCAGTATTCCGGGGCCCTTGCTCCGGTAGCACGTGAGCCCGTTGCTCCAGTCACCCATGGGTCCGTTGCTCCAGCCGCTCGTCTAGCCGCGGAGCCAGTTGCTCCAGTAGTCCGGGGCCCTTGCTCTGGTAGCCAGTGTGCCAGTTGCTCCGTTGCTCGTGTGTCAGCAGCTTCACCTGCTGCCTCCCAACTCCTCTCCTCTCGTAGTCCCTCCTCCTCCTCACTGCCCCTCTGCTATGTCTGCCACTAGGGCTAATTTGTGAACTTGCTCTATGACTGCTTGTTGTGCTGATTATACCCCACTTTGCCTATGGGGGTGTGTCAGAATGTTATATTGTCTAGTCTGCAGTGGGGTACTCAGTAGTGAGTACAGCCCTGTTAGGGTTTCGTATTTGTATCCCCTCTGCCTGCTAGTGCAATCCATCTTCCTTTCATTCTCGTTTACCTAACTGCTTTAACAGGAGTAATTTTTCTTATTGAGCAGGGTCGGGGCAGTTCGTGCCGATGAGCTGCTCCATTGTCTAATTGGTCCGCTCGGTCTGCCCGTCGGTTTGCGGGTGGTCGGCCGACGAGAACTGTACTCTTGTGCCGTACTGCGCCCACGTCTCCTTCCAGAACTTCGATGTCAACTTCGGGTCCCTATCGCTGACGATCGCAGACGGGATACCGTGAAGACGAACGACGACCGAGTTGAAGAGGCGTGCATTTTCTTCGGCTATGATTGTCGTGCGACATGGTGCGAAGTGCGCCATTTTCGTGAGTCGGTCAACGACGACGAACACTACGTCGTTGCCGGACACGCCAGCTGGCAGCCCAGTGACAAAGTCCATTGTCACCTGTTGCCACGCTCGCTATGGTGGTTCGAGGGGTTGCAGCAGGCCGGCCAATCGCTGACGTGTCGATTTCATTGCCTGTCACACTCTGCATGAAGACACATGACGCTACACGTCAGAGTTAGAATCGGGCCAATAGTACTGACGGTGGAGTGTCAAACTTATATGCTATAGTCTGTGTAGGCTGTAGTGGGGTAGATCATATGGGGTACAACACTTTAGGGTTTCCTACTTGTACTCCTCATGCTGCTCAATGCAATCATTCCTCGTTCTAACTTTCACATGGTTTCAGAGCAGGTTCCCTAGTGGGAACGATTTTTTTAAGGGCCCACCACTGAAATTTTTCATACCTGCCCGAAGCGCGCTGTCGCGCCTGCCTCACCTGCGCCGTCGCGCACCCTGCCCTGCTGTCGCTAGTCGCGACCCTGCCCTAGCCGCCCGTCGCGGCCCTGCCTTGTCACCGCCCGTCGCGGCCTGACCCGCCGCCCGTCGCGGCCCTGCTTTGCCGCCCGTCGCGGCCCTGCCCTGCCGCCCTACGTCGCGGCCCTGCCCTGCCGCCCCACGTCGCGGCCCCTGACCTGCAGCAGCCGTCGCGGCCCCTGACCTGCAGCCGCCGTCGCGGCCCTGCCGTCTCCGCCGTCGCGCCTGCTGCCACCTTCACGGCCCCGCCGTCGCGGTCCTGCCCTGCAGCCGCCGTCGCGCCTGCAGCACCCGTCGCGGCCCTGCCCTGCCGCCGTCGCGCCTGCAGCCGCCGTCGCGGCCTCACCGTCGCGGCCGCCACCGTCGCCGCCGCTGCGGCCCCGCCGTCGCGCCTGCCCTGCCCGCCCCTGGTGAGCACCTGCCCTACGCGCGCTACCCGCGCCGCCTGCCGGCCGAGCCGCGCCGCACTGCCCTACTGAGCCGCGCTGCCGTGCCGCGCTGCTCCTGCTGCTACTGCTGCTTCTACTGCTACTGCTGTTTCTGCTGCCACTGCTGCTACTGCCGCCATGGCTAGCCCTACGGTTCTTACCTTCGATGTTGAGGGTCGTGCAGTTGACTTCAATGTCTGGGTAGATGATCTGCAGCTGTTTCTTCAGTGCGATTCTAAGGACGGAGTCTCTCTTTTTGATCTCACGTCCGGCGCCTCTACTGCACCTGCTGCCGATGCTGACAGTACAGTTCGCTCGCAGTGGACTACTCGTAACGCTGTTGGTCGCCTTGCTGTTCGTAGTCACCTGCCTTCTGCTGAGCGCGCGCACTTTGGTCAGTACAAGACTGCTAAGTCTCTGTATGACGCTGTTGTAGCGCGCTACTCCTCCCCTGCCACTGCTACTCTCAGCCGTCTCATGCTACCGTACCTGTTCCCTGACCTGGCCGCCTTTTCTACAGTCGCTGACCTCATTACCCACCTCCGCACTAGTGACGCCCGCTACCGCGCTGCCCTTCCCTCCGAGTTATGCGCCAAGAACCCCCCCCCCCCCCATGTACATCACCCTCTTCTACCTAGTCACCCGTCTCCCTGACTCCCTTTGCTCAGTCAGGGACCACTTTCTCTCCCTTTGCCCCACCGAGCTCACCGTTGACCTGCTGGAGGAGCGCCTCACTGCACCTGAGAAGAGTATAGTTGCTGTAGGTGCTTCTCGCGGCGACCCTCGCGCCCCTTTCTTTGAGGGGTGTTCCCCCGTTCCCCTTCTGCCCTCTGTTGCTTCTGCTACTGCTGTCGACCTCGTTGGCACCGAGCAGGTCGGGGCTGCGTCTGCTCCTAGTGAGAGGCGCCGCAGTGACAAGGGCAAGGGGGGCAAGGGTGGTGGAGGGGACGGCGGGGGCGGCGGTGGTGGCGGTGGAGGAGGCGGAGGGGGTGGGGGTGGAGGCAAGGGTGGTGGCGGGGGTGGGGGTGTCGGTGGTGGCGGTGGAGGTGGTGGAGGCAGCGGCAGCGGTGGTGGAGGCAGCGGCAGCGGTGGTGGAGGCAGTGGCAGCGGAGCTGGAGGTGGCGGCGGCGGTGGTGCTGGTCGGGGTGGAGCTGCGCAGCGTGGAGGCTTCGGCGGTCGCCAGCGCCAGCAGCAGCAGCTTTCCCGTGAGACCCTGTCGCCACAGCAGCTTCGTGAGTGGTACGCTGGGCGTGGGAGGTCTGGGGGTGCTGGTCCCTGCACTTACGTTCTCCGCACCGGCGGTCGCCGTGGGGAGACGTTCGGAGGGCCACACACGTCGCAGCGCTGTTTCGGTCGCCTGTCTGACGCCTGGCGCGCGCAGTTTCCTGACGCTCCTGAGCTCCCTAGCTGGGCTGATCTGTTTAGGCAGAATGTTGATATCTTTGCTCTAGACTTTGATGCTATCCTTGCTGCCATGTATGCTGTGTCTACTAGTGCTGAGGGTGACTGTTACCTGTGTGTGCCGCCTGACCCAGGTATAGAGTCTACTGCTCTAGGTGCTGGTGAGGCTGCTGCTCTAGGTGCTAATGAGTCTGCTACTCCAGGTGCTGGTGAGTCTGCTCTCTCTGGTACTGCGCCTGCTGAGGCCTTGCATGTCAGAATGTTATATTATCTAGCCTGCAGTGGGGTGCTCTATAGCGAGTACAACATTGCTAGGGTTTCATATTTGTATCACCCTGCTGCCTAGTTCATTCATCCTCGTTCAGTTCTAGATTCTAACATGGTATCCGACGCCTAGGTCAGGACCTAGGACCGACGTTGGTTAGGGCCCACCGTTCCGTCGCGCCCTTGCGCCTCTACCCGCGCCGTCGAGCGCCCCTCCTAGCGCCGTCGAGCGCCCCTCCTAGCGCGCCGTCGAGCGCCCCTCCTAGCGCGCCGTCGAGCGCCCCAACTAGCGCGCCGTCGAGCGCCCCTCCTAGCGCGCCGTCGAGCGCCCCTCTCAGGACAGCCGCGCACGCAGCCGCCCGTCCGCCGCACGCGCAGCCGCCCGCTACGCTGCACGCGCAGCCGCACGTTAGGCCGCACGCGCAGCCGCACGCACGGCCGCACGCACCCACGGCCGCACGCACGGCCGCACGGCCGCACGCACGCACGACCGCGCGCACGCACGCACGGCCGCACGACCGCACGACCGCACGCACGGACGCACGGCCGCCCGCACGGCCGCCCGCACGGCCGCACGCACGCACGGCCGCACGCAAGGCCGCACGGCCGCACGCACGCACGACCGCGCGCTCGCACGCACGGCTGCACGGCCGCACGACCGCACGCACGGACGCACGGCCGCCCGCACGACCGCACGCCCAGCCGCGCGCGCAGCCGCCGCACGCCGCTGCGCCGCCCTGCCCGAGCCGAGCCGCGCCGCCCTGCCCGAGCCGAGCCGCACCGCGCCGCCCTGCCCGAGCCGCCCCGCGCCGCCCTGCCCGAGCCGGCGTGTACTGTTTCACCTAACTGCTTCCGCTGCTACTCTGTCTGTCGCACGCCTCGTGGCGTGCGACACGTTTTTTCATCTCGCCGTGCGCTCGGGGCGCGCGGCGGTTTTCTGCCCGCCGTGCGCCCCTAGGCGCGCGGCGGTTTCCTACCGTGGGGACCCGCGCGCAACCCCCGCCCGTCCTGTCGCGTCGCCCTGCAGGCCGCGCGCGGGCCCGTCTGCCCGTCGCGCTGCCTTGGGGACCCGCGCGCGGCCCCCGCCCTGCTCGTCGAGGCGCCCTGGGGAGCATCGCGCGCCCCCCGCCCGTCCGTCGCGGCGCCATGGGGAGCCGCGTGCGCCCCCCGCCCGTTCGTCGCGCGGCCTTGGGGACCCGCGCGCGGCCCCCGCCCTTCTCGTCGCGGCGCCCTGGGGAGCCGCGCACGCCCCCCCGCCCGTCCGTCTTGGCGCCCTGAGGAGCTGCGCGCGCCCCCCCCCCCCCCCCCCGCCCGTCCGTCTTGGCGCCCTGGGGAGGAGCGCGCGGCCCCTCCTGTCCCGTCCCCCCCCCCCCGTGCTGCCCATTCCTCCCGTGCCGCCGTCCGTTCTGCGGTGGTGGGGGGTGTGGGGTGGCAAGCATGGGGTTGTGGTGTTCCCCTCCTCCTTGTTCGTCTCCCACTGCTGCAGCTGCTGCTGAGGGGGGTGGAGGTGTGGGATCCGCGGGGAGTGGAGCTTGGGGGGTGACGTGGAAGTGAAGCTAGGGTTTCTGCAGGGGGTGTGTGTCAGGGGGGTGGGACTGTTTGGGGAGGCTGAGAGGAGGCTTCCGTCGTGTCGTCCGCAGCGCCTGTATTCCGGGGCACTTGCTCCCGGTAGCTCAGAGAGCCTGCTGCACCTGTCGCCCGTGGGTCCGTTGCTCCTGCCGCTCGTCGCAGCCGCAGAGCCTGTTACTCCTGTATTCCGGGGCACTAGCTCCCGGTAGCCACTGAGTCGCAGAGCGCACTCCTGTTGCCCGTGTGTCTGCAGCTTCAGCCGTCGTCTCCTATCTTCTTTTCCCTTACGGTTCCTCCTCCTCCTCACTTGCCCTTTGTGGTTGCCTCTGGCTTTGCTTATTATTTGTGAACTCTATGAACTGCTGCTTGCTGTGCTGATTACACCCCACTTTGGCTATGGGGGTGTGTCAGAATGTTATATTATCTAGCCTGCAGTGGGGTGCTCTATAGCGAGTACAACCCAGTTAGGGTTTGCTATTTGTATCCCAACTGCTGCTAGTGAAACCCCCTCTTTCTTGTTCCAAACTTTCTGCTCGTACTTCTGACATTGCACACCTTCACACTTGACTCAGGTGCTTCCCGCTCTTTCTTTCGCGACAGCACCACACTCACGCCGCTCAGTCGGCCAGTTGCAGTCTCCCTGGCGGACCCCTCTGGGGGCCCCGTCCTTGCGCACTCTTCCACGGTCCTACCGTGTCCGGCTGTCCCGTCTGGCTCACTGTCGGGTCTCCACCTCCCCTCATTCTCTACGAACTTGGTGAGTGGAGCTGACCTCTAGGATGTGTGGGTTGACCAGTTCACCCCTGGAGGTCAGCGTGTGACCCACTGTACGTGCTCCCGGACTGGTCGGCACCTGGACACGTTCACCCGAGCGCCTGGCTCGAGTCTGTACACACTGACCACTGTGTCCCCTCAGGTAGCTGCGTCTGCGTCTGCGTTTGCGTCAGGTCAGCTAGCGGCCCCCTGCTCGTGTCGCGCTCTGCCGCACCAGACTGTCCTTTGGCACCACCGTCTTGGTCACCCCTCGGTGCAACGCCTTCGTGGCATGCACCGACGTCTCCTTATCTCTGGACTACCAGAGACTTTGCCTCCTCTCCCACCCTCGCCTGCCCCTCCCTGCCTTCCCTGTGTCGAGGGGCGGCAGCGCGCCTCTCCTCACTCCTCCTCGTTCCCCCCGACGACTGCTCCCCTGCAGACCCTGCACATGGACGTGTGGGGCCCAGCCCGCGTCCGTGGACAGGACCGCGAGCGGTACTTTTTGCTGGTCGTTGACGACTACACGCGTTACACCACGGTCTTCCCCTTGCGCACCAAGGGTGAGGTCCCTGATGTTTTGATCCCTTGGATCCGCGCTGCCCGTCTCCAGCTCCGCGAGCGGTTCGAGACGGACTTTCCCGTCCTGCGTCTGCACTCTGACAGAGGTGGTGAGTTTGCCTCTGACTTTCTGCGGGACTTTTGTCGTGGGGAGGGCATTCGCCAGACGTTCACGCTCCCGGCCTCACCGCAGCAGAATGGGGTTGCTGAGCGCCGCATTGGCTTAGTCATGGAGGTCGCTCGTACCTCCATGGTCCATGCGGCTGCCCCCCATTTTCTGTGGCCGTTTGCGGTCCGATACGCTGCGCATCAGCTCAACCTCTGGCCCCGTGTCTCCTTGCCGGAGACCTCGCCCACACAGCGTTGGATGGGGAAGGTTGGCGATGCGTCAGTGTTTCGGGTCTGGGGTTCTCGTGCCTTTGTCCGCAATACGTCCGCGGACAAGCTCTCCGCCCGTGCTATTCCCTGCGTCTTCCTTGGCTTTGTCCCTGACGCGCCTGGCTGGCAGTTTTACCACCCCACCTCGCGCCGTGTCCTGCCCTCTCAGGACGTCACGTTCGACGAGTCGGTTCCCTTTTACCATCTCTTCCCCTACCGCACTGCTTCTCTCCCCCCCCGCCGCTCTTCCTTGCACCAGGTCCTCCTCCGGTAGACCCCCTCCCCCCTCAGGGTCCTGCTCCCTCAGGTGTGTCCCAGGTAGACCCTGTCGAGCCTGTCGAGGTAGCGGTTGACTCTGGTGCTGCTACTGGGGGTGGGGCTCCTGGGGGTGCTGAGCCTGAGCGTGCGGAGCCTGGGGGTGCTGAGCCTGAGCGGGTGGAGCCTGGGAGTGCTGAGCCTGGGGTTGCTGGGTCTGAGGGTGCGGAGCCTGGGGGTGCTGAGTCTGGGGGTGCTGAGACTGGGGGTGCTGAGTCTGCTGGAGTTCCTGCAGGTGCCTCGTCTCGGCGGGAGCCTCTCTCTCCACCGGAGCTGCGCGAGTGGTTTGCTCGCCGCTGGAGACTCCATCGAGGTGCTGCTGGAGCTGGAGCTGCTGGAGGTACTGCTGGTGCTGGAGCTGCTGGAGGAGCTGGAGCTGCTGGAGCTGCTGGAGGTGCTGGAGCAGCTGGTCCTGGAGGTGCTCGTACTGGAGGTACTAGAGCTGCTGGGGCTGGTGGTGCTGCAGGAGGTGGAGCTGGAGGTGCTGGAGCTGTTACTGCTGGAGGTGCTGCTGGAGCTGGAGCTGCTGGAGGTGCTGGAGCTGGTGGTGCTGTGGGAGTTGGAGCTGGAGACCCTGGAGCTGGGGGTGCTGGTGCTGTCTCTGCTGTTTCTGGAGGCGCTGCGCGGCCACGGCCGTACTACGTTCCGCTCCTTCAGCAGGTTCTTGGCCTCCCGCCTTCTACTGGTCCTACTCCTCCCTTACTGAGTCCACCGCCTGACCAGTCGCAGTCACAGTTACAGCCAGCCTCTCTACTGCCTGGTCCTTCTCCTTACTCTGGGCCGACTAGAGGTCTTACGGACCGTCGTGAGCCTGAGTCTCGTCCTGCGTCGCCTGAGTCTCGTCCTGCATCGCCTGTTCGCGCTGCCCGCACTGGTCGTCGTGTTCCGCGTCAGCGTCCTCCCCCTGTCCCCGGCACACACCTGATGGCACTTCGTCCTTCCACTGCTCCGCAGCGTGTCCCTCTGCCGTCTCCTCCTGCGTCCTCTCTTCCTGACGGTCCGGACCCGGAGTCTGACTCCCTTCGTGCTGCTAGTCCTACTGTCATGCGTCTCATGGCCACTGTTGTCACTAACCCTTCGTTTGAGTCCACTGCTGCGTCTGCTCTAGTTGCTGAGCTTGTTGAATTTGCTGCCGCCTGTCGTCTAGACTACGCCGCTAGTCTTGTTGCTGAGTCTAAGTCTGAGTCTGTCTGTCCTCCGTCCGTCGGGGGTGAGTGTGCTCTTGGCACGCACGTCCTTGAGAACAGACAGGAGGAGTTTGAGTGCTTTGCCGCAGCTTTACCTCATCTCGTGTCCATGCTGCTTGCACCTGAGGGAGACCCGGATGCACCAGACATCCCGACCCCGCGCTCTTACGCTGAGGCGATAGAGGGTCCCTACTCCTCTCAGTGGCAGACAGCCATGGACGCAGAGATGGCTTCCTGGAAGTCCACAGGCACCTACGTCGACGAGGTTCCCCCTCCTGGGGCGAACATCGTCAGTGGCATGTGGATTTTCAGGGTGAAGCGGCCGCCGGGGTTCTCCGCCTGTCTTCAAGGTGCGTTACGTTGCACGAGGCTTCAGTCAGCGAGAGGGAGTTGACTTCTTCCAGACCTTCTCCCCTACCCCGAAGATGACCACTCTTTGGGTTCTGCTGCACGTCGCCGCTCAACGTGACTACGAGCTTCACTCTCTTGACTTCAGCACTGCTTTCCTACAGGGCAGCCTGCACGAGGAGATCTGGCTGCGCCGCCCACCTGGCTTCACTGGGTCGTTTCCTGCTGGTACTCAGTGGAGCCTCCGGCGGCCAGTCTACGGTCTCCGCCAGGCGCCCCGTGAGTGGCACGACATACTGAGGACGACTCTTGCGGCCCTTGGGTTTGCTCCTTCCACTGCTGACCCGTCGCTGTTTCGACGCACCGACACCTCTCTGCCACCGTTCTTCGTTCTCGTGTACGTCGACGACTTGGTCTTTGCTACTGCTGACACTGAGGGACTCGCCCACGTGAAGTCGGAGCTGCAGAAGAGACACACGTGCACAGACTTGGGTGAGCTGAGCAGCTATCTTGGCTTGCAGATCACCCGGGACAGAGCACAACGCACCATTACCTTGACTCAGTCACACATGGTGCAGCAGGTCCTTCAGCGCTTCGGTTTCACGTACTCCTCGCCACAGCACACTCCTCTGCCTACTCGCCACTCGCTCTCAGCTCCACCTTCGGACGAGTCCGTAGAGCCGAGTGGTCCGTACCCAGAGCTTGTGGGCTGCCTCATGTACCTGATGACCTGCACTCGACCTGACCTTGCCTACCCTCTTAGCATTCTGGCACGCTATGTCGCTCCTAGGAGACACAGGAAGGAGCACATGGATGTCGCTAAGAGGGTGTTGCGCTACTTGTGCAGTACCTCGGGCATGGGGCTCGTGCTTGGAGGACGGGCTCGAGTTGTCCTCACTGGTCATGCAGACGCTTCCTGGGCTGACGACTTGGCTACGCAGCGGTCGTCACAGGGTTACACCTTCAGTCTTGGCTCCGGCTCTGTTTCTTGGCGGTCTACCCGCTCGTCTTCTGTTCTCAGCTCCAGTTGTGAGGCTGAGATCTACGCAGGGGCCATGGCTGCACAGGAGTTGCGCTGGCTCACCTACCTGCTGACCGACCTGGGAGAGCCGCCTTGTTCTCCTCCAGTGCTGTACGTCGACAACAAGGCCATGATTGCCTTGTGTCAGGAGCACAGACTGGAGCACAGAACGAAGCACATTGCTCTGCGCTACTTCCTTGCTCGAGAGTTGCAGCAGCGTGGTCAGCTTCGTCTTGCTTACGTGGCCACTCGGGCCAACACTGCTGATGTCTTCACCAAGGCACTTCAGCCTTGTGATCATCAGCGTTTCTGTACTGTTCTAGGCCTTGTGCCTAGTGTGTCTCACTTGCTTACTTCTTGACTCTGCTTGTACTTTGATCTCTATACATATACCTGCATGCTTACACTTGCTAGGTTGTGATCACTGTATTGCTTGTTCCCCTTTATATAACTCTGCATGTGAACTGGCCTTGTGGCCATTTGCTTGTGCTCATAATGCGTGGTGACGTCGTGATCCACCCTGAGCTTGCTTTGCCTTTCTTGACTGGTCTTGTGACCTCTTGTTCTCCCCCACTTTACCTATGGGGGTGTGTCAAACTTATATGCTATAGTCTGTGTAGGCTGTAGTGGGGTAGATCATATGGGGTACAACACTTTAGGGTTTCCTACTTGTACTCCTCATGCTGCTCAATGCAATCATTCCTCGTTCTAACTTTCACATGGAGAATTCTATGCGTCTTGTCAACTTCGAAATGTTAGAATCATGGACCTCATGGATAAGTAATTCACGGAGCTGGCGATAAGCGGGTATCCAAACTTGGCCAGCTCCGGCTTTTAGGTAATAGTCCCCTTTCTGCGTCGTCGCCTGCAGGTGATTGCCGGTCGCAAAGAACGGGTTCGTTTTGTAGCCGTGGGTGAATAGCCCCGAAAGTAGCGGGTTCAAATAGCAGATTGGACTCTCAGGTGGGTCAGGCCGTCGGCGATGTTGTTCGCGCCCTTCTTGTAGGTGATTTGACAATTAAAATGCGACTCCATATAGTCAAGCCACCTGATTTGTCGCGGGTTGAGGTTGGGTTGCGCGCGAAGGTTCTGTATCGATTTATGACCAGTGCGAATAGTGACATCGGTGCCAGTCAGGCAACAGTGCCACACCTTGAACACATGGAGGATGGCGACTATCCCCTTGTCGTGAGTCAGATAGTTGCGCTCGGCTACCTGCAATTTGCGTGACTCATAGGCAATCAGCTGTAAGCCCTTGCCGAAATATTGAAGCAGCACTGCGCTGATGGCGAAATCTGAAGCGTCGGTGATGACTTTGAACGGCCGGGATGGGTCGGCGATGCGAAGGACTGGCGGGGATACCAGTGATTGTTTCAGCTCCTGAAAAGCCGCCTCAGCTTCCCCCCCCCACACAACATTCCTGTCCTTGTCCAGTAGGTTGGTCAGTGGGCCAGTTATCTCCGCCATATTTGGGATAAACCGTATGACATAATTCACGAACCTCAGAGATCTCTGAAGTTCCGTGACATTAGTCAGGGCCGTTCACTCCTGATTGGTCCTGATTTTATTCGGTCGATTTTGATGTTGTTGCGTGAGATGACGTGTCCCAAAAACTTTAACTCCTGCTTGAAATAATCGCACTTAGACCCCTTGGAGATGAGGCGGTAGGCTTGGAGGCGTTTAAAAACTTTGTCGAGGTCGCGGAGGTGTTGTTCACGTGTCTAGCTAAATAGCAGGATATCGTCCAGATAGATGATCATACATTTGTTGAGAAGTTAGCGAAATACCCTGTTCTGTCAGAATCCCAACCACTAGACCACTGGGATAAAAGGGCTTGTTTCAGTAGCGGGTCAGTGCGCCCATAACCCCCCAGGCCAACATGCCTGTAACCCTTCCCTAGGATCAATCGGTTATCACCAGTGGACCTCTGACACCCCCCCGCACTGGGATGCCCGAAGTGCACACACTGGGATTCGAACCCGAGACCTTCGCTCTGATACCATGTCAGAATCCCAACCACTAGACCACTGCGATAAAAGGGCTTGTTTCAGTAGCGGGTCAGTGCGCCCATAACCCCCCAGGCCAACATGCCTGTAACCCTTCCCCATGATCAATCGGGGATCACCAGTGGACCTCTGACATGTTCATGGTGAGCTGGAAGGTTGAAGCCTTGTTCGTGAGGCCGAAAGGCATCACTATAAACTCGTAACTGCCGTAGCGGGTTTGGAAAGCGGTCTTGTGACAGTCGTCAGCGAAGACTCTAATCTGGTGGTAATCGCCGCGAAGGTCAATCTTCGAGAAGTAGCGAGCGCCGCGAAGTTGGTCGAGGAGGTCGTCGGTGCGTGGGATGGGATAGCGCGACTTTTTGTAACCTGGTTCAACGCGCTATAGTCGATGCACATCCAAATACCGCCGTCCTTTTTCGGAGTGAACAGGATTGGCGCGACAAAAAGTGAAGTAATGGGTCGGATGAAGCCCTTCTCCAATAGTGCTTTAAAACTTCGAAGCTCCGCGAGTTCAGGCTGAGTCAGCCGCCACTATGTTCGAACAGTCGGTTGCGCGCCGGGATCGAGAGTGATTTTGTGGTCTTCGGGTCGTTCTGGTGGTAGGCCAGGTGGCAGGTTATCCAAAAATATCTCGGGATATTGCTGAATCAGCTGTGCCAGCTCGGGCGGTACGGATGCATACAATTTTTCGATGTCGTTCCCGTCGGTGTCGGCGGCCAACTCGCGCAATTGAACGGCGTACAGCTGCGCACCCCTGTTGATGTTGACTACTATTGGGAACTAGAAGCTCTAGGTACACCTGTAATTCACACTAGGTGTGCTTAGAGCTTTTGGATCTCAATAGTAGTCAACAAGTGGTATCAGAGATGGTTCTTAGTCGTTTTCAACGCACTAAACGATGGGGACAACTAGAGAAGAAGGGAATTCAACTCCCGCGAGTAGTGGTAGCCAGAAATCTGGTGTCTCCGCCGCTAGGATAGCCCGGACGAGCCAGGGCCCGCTGCTAAGGGAAGTGCTGAAGAACTTCTCCATCGACAAGTTTAGTGGAGAAAGGTACGACGATTGGGCGTGGAAAATGCATCCGTACTTACGTCAAGTTGGGTTGCTGAAGTTGATGATGGGAGAGGAAAAGAGGCTGAGCGACCCCGTCCTGTAAGGGGAGTGGGACGATTGTGCGTCAGCCGGCTACTACCTCTTGTCGTAGTCTTTGGAGCAGAACTAGAGAGCACACGTAATGCGTCTGCTGGGGGAAGCTGATAATGGGCCACGTGCCTGGACGGTGTTGAAGGAGTTGCACGCACCAACCTCGGTGGTTGCAACGCTCATGCTGGAGCGTGAACTGGTGGTTGCGCCTGAGTGAGGGTGAGCCGATTCAGCCGGTGCTTGATAAGATGAGGGAGCTGTATGCAAAGCTACAGATTGCCGTCATCACCTATTCGGAGCAAACGAAGTGTTTTTGGATGTTCTCACTGCTGCCGGAGTCTTGGCTGCAGTTTACAAGCGGGTTAAGCCTTCCTCAAATCCAGGGACTTTGGACGTTGGAGTGGGTAAGGACCAAGATCCTGGAGGAGGAGTTTAGGAGGAGGCAACTGAGTTCTAATCATGACGGAGATGGCGACTATGGCATGCAAGGCAGCAATTGGCGTAAGGGAAAGGGCCGTGGTGAACGCGGACGATTCGGAAGCGGACGTGATGAAAGGAAGCAGAGGAGCAGAGGTGATCAAGAAGAAGAGGATGTTCGTGGGGACTATCCTAGATTCAAGGGTACATGCTGGTACTGCAAGAAGCTTGGGCACACTTGGGCTAAGTACTGGAAGCGGCCCAAATGGTGAACTCCCAAGCATGAGGATGAGGATGGTGAGGATAACCAGCAGCATGGGGTTGGTTATGTGGCAAAGACCGCAATGGAAAGGGGAACAGGTTATGAGCGAGCTCCTGGGAAGTTCTTCCATGTGCAAAGGAACGAGGGGAGTGAGAAATCATCTGCCAAGGAGAGAGTAGAACCTCATCCACTCAACACATGGATCCTAGACTCCGGAGCAGCATGACCCCGAGGGCGGATCTGCCTGATGAAATCGACAAAATAAACATCACTGAAATGAATTCAGAGTGTGGCCACAAGATGAAGGTGATGGGAATCGGCAAGGCAGCCTTCAAGGGAGCTGATGGGAAGCCGATCATGTTGGAGAATGTGCTCTTGGTGCCAGAGTTGAAGGGGAACCTGATTTCCCTAAGGAAAATTGGACTTGCAGGTGTGTGCACGGCAACTAATGGAGCTGAAATGTTCAAGGGGGAGCTCGGAGTAAAGACAAGGTTGTTGTTGTGGACAAGGAGAAGGGAGTGCACAAGGGTGACACTGGTGAACAACAAAAATGTGAGGTTAAGGAGAATCTGGAGAATGTAGCCGCTAAGGAGAAGCTGTTGATGCTGAATATTGCGAGCATTGCAGCTAATGGAGCTAGGGTGATAAGTGAACCCAAGGTGAAGCCGAGATTGGATGAAGCTGAAATTGTGGGGGAGAACAAGATTGACTTCCCTAAAACTGGAGTTGGGATCGGCAATCTGATGGAGCCGGTCGAATGTGAGTATACGGAGGTAAACAAATGGGGGGAGCAGCTGGGGAAGGATGTTAACCATCCTGTGCCAATGAGGGAGGTAGTGAAAGGAGTTATTGGAGCCGCCAATGACGGACACGGGTTTGAATAGTTGGCAGGTTGAGGGGGAGTTTGTTGAGTGCAATACATAACTTGCACGGCAACCTACCGCCTATTCGCCGACGGTGAAGGAAGATGATGTGTTTTGTCTAAAGGTAATTTGTTATGTGTGGGATGCGCATTTGTGTTTTGCATTTTGTATGTGCGCATTTCATTTTGCATTTTGTGTGTGCGCATTTGTTCGCGTTATGTGTTAGTCATTTTTCTGTTGTGTGTTCATGGCTCTCATGAGGCTCTCATGAAGCGCTCACATGAAGCTCCCATAAAGCTCTCATGGCGCTCACATGAAGTTCTCATGGGACTCCCATGAAAGTCTCATGAGCCTCCAAAATTTCATGCGAGGCTCATAGAGCTCCCATGGCGAGCGTGGGGTGTTCTGTGGGGGCTCGATAATTGGGGGTTTTGACTTTCGCGCAGGTCAATGATAAAGCGCGCGAAAGTTAGGACCCGCGCGTGGGATCCTGGCACGCGCAAGTGGCCCCACAGGGCTCGCGCGTGTGCCTCGCACTGTTGCGAGCGTGCACAGTTGCACGATCACAACAAGAGAGGGCGAATGATCGTCTAACGCTGCGCATTCAAGTTTGGGAGTGCTCTAGTGCACACAAGGGATCTCATACTTGGAAAATCCCTCTACAAACATGGACCCTTGGTTAGGGGCTGGTTCTACCAGACACCCGAGGACCCTTGGAGGTGACCCCGTGGGGACTACCTCGTGTGAATTATAGGTGCGCTTAGTGTTAGAATAGGAACGTACGAATGATGGACTAGGTAGGAAGAGTGAGTACAAGTACTACCTAACCCTAAAGTGTTGTACCCTCTAGGGTATGCCCCACTACAGCCTACAGAGAACAAATACAATTTGACACACCCCCATAGGCAAAGTGGGGGATAGCAAACACATTGGACGGTCACAAGACCAGTCAAGCAAGAGAACAAAACAAAGCAAAGCTCAGGGTGGATCTCAAGATCACCACGCATTCTGAGCACAAGCAAGCGACCACAAGCAGAGTTACAAAAGCACAAGCAGTACAGTGATCACAACTTAGCAAGAACAAGCATGCAGGTATATATATATAGATCACAGTACAAGAGAAGTCAAGCAACCAGCAGGTGAGGCAGAGTAGGCACAAGGCCTAGAGCAGTGCAGAAACGTTGATGATCACCAGACCCAAGGGCCTTGGTGAAGACATCAGCAGTGTTGGCCCGAGAGGCCACGTAAGCAAGGCGCAGCTGACCACGCTGCTGCAGCTCCCGAGCAAGAAAGTAACAAAGAGCAATGTGCTTCGTTCTCTGCTCCAGTCTCTGCTCCTGACACAAGGCAATCATGGCCTTGTTGTCAACGTACATAATTGGAGGAGAACGAGGCCGCTCACCCAAATCGGTCAGCAGGTAGGTCAGCCAGCGTAACTCCTGTGCAGCCATGGCCCCAGCATAGATCTTGGCCTCACAGCTGGAACCAAGTACAGAAGACGAACGAGTGGACCTCCACGAGACAGAGCAGAGCCGAGACTGAAAGAGTAACCCTGGGACGACCGCTAAGTCGCCTGGTCGTCAGCCCAAGAAGCGTAGGAGTGTCCTGTGAGTACCACTGGACCCCGTCCTCCATGCAAAAGCCCCATGCCCGATGTACTGCACAAGTAACGCAGTACCCTCTGCGCAGCTGTCCAGTGCTCCTTCCTGTGTCTCCCGGGGGCGACGAAGCGAGCAAGGATGCTGAGAGGGTACGCGAGGTCAGGTCGTGTGCACGTCATCAGGTACATGAGGCAGCCCACAAGCTCTGGATATGGGCCACTCGGCTCTACGGACTCGTCCGAAGGTGGAGCTGAGAGCGAGTGACCTGTAGGCAGAGAAGTGGGCTGTGGCGAGGAGAACCGAAAGCCGAAGCGCTGAAGGACCTGGTGCACCATGTGTGACTGAGTCAGCGTGATGGTGCACCGTGCTCTGTCCCGGGTGATCTGCAAGCCAAGATAGCTACGCAGATCACCCAGGTCAGTGCAAGTATGTCTCTTCTGCAGCTCCGCCTTCACAAGGGTCAGCGCCTCAGTGTCGGCAGTAGCAAAGACCAAGTCGTCGGCGTACACGAGGATGTAGAACGGCGGTAGAGTAGGGTCGGTGCGCAGAAACAGCGACGGGTCAGCAGTGGAAGGAGCAAACCCAAGAGCCGCAAGTGTCGTCCTCAGTGTGTCGTGCCACTCGCGGGGCGCCTGGCGGAGACCGTAGACTGGCCGCTGGAGGCTCCACTGGGTACCCTCAGGAAACGACCCAGTGAAGCCAGGTGGGCGGCGCAGCCAGATCTCCTCGTGAAGGCTGCCCTGCAAGAAAGCTGTGGAGAAGTCGAGGGAGTGCAGCTCGTATTCACGCTGTGATACCATGTCTGAATCCCAGCCACTGGACCATTGGGATAAAAGGGCTTGTTTGTGTAGCGGGTTTGTGCGCCCATAACCTGTCGAGAAACGCTAGTAGAAAGTTAGAAACAGAAAGAGGGGTTGCACTAGCAGCAGATAGGATACATATGGCAAACCCTAGTTTGGGCTGTACTCACTATAGAGTACCCCACTGCAGACTAGACAATTATAGCATTCTGACACACCCCCATAGGCAAAGTGGGGTATGATCAGCACAGCAAGCAGTCGCATAAGAAGTTCACAAGCACAAGCAAAGCTAGAGGCAGTCACAGAGGGCAAGTGAGGAGGAGGAGGGACTGTGAGAGGAGTGGAGATAGGAAGCGACGGGTGAAGCCGCAGACACACGGGCAACATGAGCGGCGCACACGGTGGCTACCGGAGCAAGGGCCCCGGACTACAGGAGTAACTGGCTCCGCGGCTAAGACGAGCGGCAGGAGCAACGGACCCACGGACGACTGGCGCAGCAGGCTCGCTGGGCTACCGAAGCAAGGGCCCCGGACTACTGGCGCTGCTGACGTCACGACGGCTACCTCCGGTCAACCTCCCCCAACTGTCCCACACCCCTTTCACACACCCCTTGCTGCACCCCTAGCTCCACTCCCACGACACCCCCCTAGCGCCACTCCCTCGGCTCCCACACACCCACCCCCCTCAGCGGCAGCTGCAGCAGTGGGAGACGGAGGAGGAGGAGGAGCAGGGGACGGCTCACACACCCGCCACCCCCATACCCGCCACCCCCATACCCAGGCGGCGCGGGGCAGTTACGTGGGCAGCAGCTGGGGCGCTGCGACGGGCGACGGGCAGGGCGGCGCGCTGGCCCCCAGGGCGCCGCGACGGGCGACGGGAGGGGGCGACGCGCGGGCCCCCAGGGCGCCGCGACGGGCGACGGGCAGGGCGGCGCGCGGGCCCCCGGGGCGCCGCGACGGGCGACGGGAGGGGGCGACGCGCGGGCCCCCAGGGCGCCGCGATGGGCGACGGGCAGGGCGGCGCGCGGGCCCCGGGGGCGCCGCGACGGGCGACGGGAGGGGGGCGGCACGCGGGCCCCCGGGACGCCGCGACGGGCGACGGGAGGGGACAGCGCGCGGGCCCCCGGGGCGCCGCGACGGACGACGGGAGGGGGGGACGGCGCGCGGGCCCCTGGGGTGCCGTGACGGGCGACGAAACCGCCGCGCGCGCCCGGGGCGCGCGGCGGGCAGGAAACCGCCACGCGCCCCGAGCGCGTGGCGGGCAGAAAACCGCCGCGCGCCCCGAGCGCGCTGCGGGAAGAAAAAACGCCGCGTGCGCCAGGCGCGCGGCAGGCAGAAAACGTCGCGCACCCCGGGCGCGCGACAGGCAGGACAGTAGCGGAAGCAGGTGGGCCCACAGGCCAGGAGCGTTCTCGCTCTGATAGCATGTCGAGAAACGCTAGTAGAAAGTTAGAAACAGAAAGAGGGGTTGCACTAGCAGCAGATAGGATACATATGGCGAACCCTAATTTGGGTTGTACTCACTATAGAGTACCCCACTGCAGACTAGATAATTATAGCATTCTGACATAACCCCCCAGGCGAACGCGCCTGTAACCCTCCCTAGGATCAATCGGGCATCCACAGTGCAGATCTAGTGACACCCCCCCACACTGGGAGGCCCAGGACTGAGCACAGCGGCAACGGCCTACATGTGCATACACCGGGATTCGAACCCGGGACCGCTCCAATACCATGTCAGAATAGGAACGTACGAATGATTGACTAGGTAGGAAGAGTGAGTACAAGTACTACCTAACCCTAAAGTGTTGTACCCTTTAGGGTATGCCCCACTACAGCCTACAGAGAACAAATACAATTTGACACTTAGAGCTTCTAGATCCCAATAGTAGTCAACAATTGACGTGACATATAATCGTGATAGCTTTGACGCATGTAGACTCGATGTCGCCCGGAGTTCACGTGGGTAGGGTAATCAGTCCTTCGTGCTTGCTGGTGCTGCACGATCTCGTAGTCCAGTGAATTATCGGGTTGTGCCGTCGCAGCCAATCGCGTCCCACGAGCACGTCACAGCCGTCCAGAGTTGACGCGAGAAACGTCATGCTGATGTCGAAATTGTCACAGCATTCAATCCACACCGTCCGTGTTTCCTCCAAAATCGCCAGAGGCGTCCCATCCACAAGGAGCGCGTCAATCTTAGGCATGCACAAGGAGTAATCCACATTTTTTGCTGTCGCAAAATTAAAGAGGCTATGGCTAGCCCCACCATCGATCGCAAGATTAAAGAGGCTAGGTGTAGCCCGACAAACCTTTTTTGTTTGTGTTTGTTTGTTTGTTTGCTTGTTTGCTTGTTTGTTGGTTTGTTTGTTTGTTTGTTTGTTTGTTTGTTTGTTTGTTTGTTTGTTTGTTTGTTTGTTTGTTTGTTTGTTTGTTTGTTTGTTTTTACAACCGTGCCAACAACCAGCACAGGGTGATCCACATGTTCACCCCCGTTAATTGTCCGAGTGCAATCGATTGCATGAATGGGAACCACTACTTGATGGGGATTGTGGTGTTCGGGCGAAAGAGCACAGTCAGTAAGGGGCCCATCTGTTACTGCCTTTTCCCATTTCCCGGCTCTTTCCCGTCGTTCCTCTTTCCGTGCGTCTTGTCGGAACAGTCGTTATACATGTGACCCGGCTTCCCGCACTTATAATACACCCCTGTAAAAGGGTGGTCTGGCGCATGGACTCTGTTGATCGTGACTTGTTGGGTCTGTCCACGAAACCGGTTTCCCTCCCGAGAACTCGATCTCGCCCGCCGCATCAACGCATCTGTAGACTGTGCCAATCGTACGGCTTTGATGAAGGTAGTCGGGCGGCTTCGGTGCACCTCGTACTGTATCTCGTATTTGAGGCTGCTGATGTGTTTGTCCAACCGCTCCGATTCCGCCATGTCGTCCACTTGGTCGGCGAGTGCCATAAATGACACCGTTTAGTCTTGAACAGATACCAACTGCAACCAGGCACGCAGCTTCATGCGAGCGTGTTTCGAGGCGGATACATGCTCGAAACGCTCTCGTAAGGCTGCGCCCCACTCCTTCCACGTGTGAATTGTGGTCACACCAAATATTGATGATGCCCTTCCGTTAGCAGAGTCCGAAGTCCCGTCTGCCGCATGTGTCACACTTGTCGCGGTCCCGTGTGTCCAAGGTTCGTTGCCACCAGTCCAGCGCTGGGCCTCGAAGAAGCGATATCGCGTAATTAATACGCGTGTCATTGTCGTTGA
Organism: Closterium sp. Naga37s-1; assembly: GCA_947471745.1. NCBI lineage: Eukaryota > Viridiplantae > Streptophyta > Zygnematophyceae > Desmidiales > Closteriaceae > Closterium > Closterium sp. Naga37s-1. The sequence continues at coordinate 262,360 of CANJKZ010000792.1, read as the reverse complement.
AGTTCGCTGCAGTGAAGAAGAATTCTACGCCAAAGAGTCACCCCTTAACTGTAGTATTCTTGTCCGTCGGGTTGAACGCGGGCGGGCTCGCGGGTATCGTTCGCTGGAAGGACAGCACCCCCACAGAGCACAGCTGGGTGCCCCTGGCCAACATTGAATACCACCCTGCCCTGCAAGTGTACCTGCGAAGCCGGGGATTCCGCGACATGCAGACACTCATGTTGTGGAGGGGCTTCTTGAGGGGAGGGGGGGGGGGGGTAGTGTAAGGAAGTTTTTGGCAATCCTTATTGCGCACCTCAATGTCGGGTACAAGACCAACCGTTCTTCGCCCGTTACGGTTAACAGAGCTTTCGCCGCCTTCGCACGCTGCATTTGCCAAACCATGCATCGCTGGCCTGGCCCGCGTCGGCCTACGTTTCGGGACTAGCCCGAATCTCTCTGCCAGCATCGCACTAGCTAGCTCGCACGCACCGCGTTATCGTTTACATGTTTCGCTTATGAGTATTCGCTCATGCCTTCGCTCATACTTTGTACTCGTTTGACAACTTATGCAATCTTAGCTACCTCGCTACATTGCACCCGTAACACTAACGAAAGCATGGTTTGACAAACGCTAGGGCCAACAGAACGGGAAGTTACGCTCGGTTTCCCCGGGTGAAGGCACGCTAGGGTTTCTGTGCCCTAGAGAAGAGAGGCAGGACACTCGTGGAACTGGTTCGTTGGAACTTGGACTCGACTGGCAGTGACACGGGCGGAGAACGACACTGGCAGTCGCTAAATTCCTCCGCTTCAAAGAGTACAGCGATTGTTTCCTCGGCTCAGTGTAGTGCGCCGCCGATTTACCCGGCCCCTCCCTGCAAATGGTGAGTGCCACTCGGCACTCACCACTCGGCCCGGGCCGAGTGGCGCGCGCCAGTCACTCTTTTCTGACTGGGTGCCCCAAAACGTGCCAGTCACTCTTTAGCCCTGCGCACGCAGCAGCCCTGCTGCCTTGCGCGTTCGCAGCAAGAATAAAAGATAGAATCTTAGCACCCCCAGTAGCCTATCATCTGCCGCATTTTCGCGTCCAGAGCTTGCTCGCAGAGCCTTATGGCCTTGACGAGCCAGAGCTTGCGCGCAGTACCCAACCGGTTGTCGACTTGCGCGTTCGCAACCTCGTTTCATCATATGTTTTTTTTTATGGGCATTGGCGACTCGCTGTCATTCTGCTCGGAGCAGTCATTCCGCCAGCGAGTCAAGGCTTCCACCCAATAATTCCTTTCACAGTCAAGCAAGAGCCACGCCTAGAATATTCACGACTAGCTGGCAGATCATATGCAGTATAAATTGGCAGAGAGTTCACGGCTGGGAAGAGAGCGCTAGTAGTAATAGTCAACGAACATAGTAAACGAACACTGTCTCCTAATCGCCGCCTAACTCCAATCGATACTTCCACTTCTAGTAGCCCGATATCACGAACAACCAATCATGGGTCGGCGAATCGCCAGTCGTGTAAATCACGCTATGATGCTTGCCGTCGCAGCAGTCGTCGTGGTCCTCTCCTCGATCCCGTTCGCTGCGGCGGGATCGCTTCTTGGCGGCTGGTCCGCCGTGAAAGGCGCGGCAAAAAGTAAGGAAGTGAAGGAAGTGGCCAGCTTCGCCGTCGACGCGTACAACAAGCAACAGGTACCTAGAGAATATATTTTTGCCGTTTTTGGCGAGCTTTGCCGTCGACGCATTCAACAAGAAAGAGGTACCGAGTCTTAAGACAGTCTGTCTTTTAAGGGTGCGTATCAGTCGGGCATGCGACGTCTTAGAATCAGAAGCCTCAGAAGAGACCATTCTTTTGAAGTGGATCATATATTTCTGAGGCGCCTCTGGGTGCTGCCGCCGCTGCCGTCACTCCGTCGCTCCCGTGACCAGCCTTGTGGCAGAGAGTCGATCACAAGTCGCCACAAGTCCCCTTGAAGCCGCAAGCCTCAAGTGACCGTGACAAACCTCAATTGCTTCTCTTCCTTCCCCACCCCACCCCACACCACCCCACCCCACCCCACCCCATCCCACCCCACCCCACCCTTCTAGGGCAAGAGCCTCAAGTTGGTCTCGGTCGTGAGTGCGAAGAGCCAGGTGGTCGCCGGCACCAACTGGAGCATCACTCTGAAAGCCGCCGTTGCCCCTGTAGCTCGCCCCTTGGGACGCCGCCGCGCCTCCCCACCCGCGACAAGCCTCGAATGATTCCCTTCCTTCCCAACCCCACCCCACCCCACCCCACCCATACCCACCCAGGGCAAGAGCCTCAAGTTGGTCTCGGTCGTGAGTGCGAAGAGCCAGGTGGTCGCCGGCACCAACTGGATCATCACTCTGAAAGCCGCCGCCGTTACCCCAGTAGCACGCCACTTGGGACGCCGCCGCGCCTCCCCACCCGTGACCACCTACGTGGCGGAGGTTTTTCAGAGCCTGTGGCCGGTGGGAGAAGACCCGACGGTTGCAGCACAGCCGGCGGACGCGGCACAGCCTGTGGGCAATGGGCAGCCAGCGGTGGGCAATGGGCAGCCGGTGGTGAGCAATGGGAAGCCGGCGGTGGGCAACGGGCAGCCGGTGGTGAGCAATGGGCAGCCGGTGGTGAGCAATGAACAACCTGTGGTGGATGGACAGTCAGGCGCGGCACAGTCGGTCATGAGCCGGCGGCACAAGACGGTGTTGGCGGATTATCTCAAGCTGGTCTCCTTTTCCAAGGAGAATTGATCGGCTTGAAGGACTGCGAGCTTTCCGAGCTGCCTTCCCTTGGCTAGGAGAGAGGGCAGGGCAGTCTTGAAGCGGTCAACGCAACAATGATAGTAGAAGATGCAACAATGATTGTAGAAGATGCAACAATGATTGTAGAAGATGCAACAATGATTGCAGAAGATGCAACAATGATTGTAGAAGATGCAACAATGATTGTAGATGATGCAACAATGATTGTAGAAGGTGCAACAATGATTGTAGAAGATGCAACAATGATTGTAGAGGATGCAACAATGATTGTAGAAGATGCGACAATGATTGTAGAAGATGCAACAATGACTGTAGAAGATGCAACAATGATTGTAGAAGATGCAACAATGATTGTAGAAGATGCAACAATGATTGTAGAAGATGCAACAATGATTGTACCGTAGAAGATGCAACAATGATTGTAGAAGATGCAACAATGATTGTAGAAGATGCAACAATGATTGTAGAAGATGCAACAATGACTGTAGAATATGCAACAATGATTGTAGAAGATGCAACAATGATTGTGATGCAACAATGATTGTAGAAGATGCAACAATGATTGTAGAAGGTCGTTCTGCTGCGGATGTGAACTTTTTCTTGTGTGGGCTGTGTGGTTGTGGTCTGGTCTGGATGTTGTTTCCTGTTTTCTATGTGGCATTGTGGGGTGTGTCGAGAGAACTGTGCAACAAGTATGAAACCCTAACTGGGGTTGTACTCTATACTGAGCACCTCACTGTAGCCTAGCAGAACTAATAACGTATAAATATGTTTTGACACACCCCCCTAGGCAAAGTGAGGGATAGCCAACACAACAAATGGTCACAAGACCAGTCAGGTAAGAGAACAAAGCAATGCAAGGACCAGGGTGGATCTCAAGATCACCACTCATTCTGAGCACAAGCAAGCGGCCACAAGGCCAGTTCACATGCAGAGTTATAATAGCAAGGCAGAGACAAGCAGGTGGGGCAGAGTGGACAGAAGCCCAAGAGCAGTGCAAAAACGCTGATGATCACCAGACCCGAGGGCCTTGGTGAAGACATCAGCACTGTTGGCCCGAGAGGCCACGTAGCTGACCCCGCTGCTGCAGCTCTCGAGCAAGAAAGTAGCGAAGAGCAATGTGCTTCGTTCTGTGCTTCAGTCTCTGCTCGTGACACAAGGCAAGCATGGCCCTGTTGTCGACGTACAGAACTGGAGGAGAACGAGGCCGCTCCCCCAAGTCGGTCAGCAGGTAGGTCAGCCAGCGTAGCTCCTGTGCAGCCATAGCCCCAGCGTAGATCGGCCTCACAGCTGGAACCAAGCACAGAAGACGAACGAGTGGACCTCCACGAGACATAACCAGAGTTAAGACTGAAGGTGTAACCCTGTGACGAACGCTGAGTCGCCTGGTCGTCGGCCCAAGAAGCGTCGGAGTGTCCTGTGAGTACCACTGAACCCCGTCCTCCAAGCACGAGCCCCATGCCCGATGTACTGCACAAGTAACGCAGTACCCTCTTAGCAGCATCCCAGTGCACCTTTCGGTGTCTACCGGGAGCCACGTAGCGAGCCAGGAGGCTGAGAGGGTATGCGAGGTCAGGTCGTGTGCACGTCATCAGATACATGAGGCAAGCCACAAGCTCTGGATACGGACCACTCGTACGGAATCGTCCGAAGGTGGAGCTGAGAGCAAGTGACCGGTAGGCAGAGGAGTGGGCTGTGGCGAGGAGTACTGGAAGCCGAAGCGCTAAAGGACCTGGTGCACCATGTGTGACTGAGTCAGGGTGATGGTGCGCCATGCTCTGTCCCGGGTGATTTGCAAGCCAAGATAGCTCCGCAGCTCACCCAGGTCAGTCCATGTGTATCTCTCCTGCAGCTCCGCCTTCACTAGGGCCCGCGCCTCAGTGTCAGCAGTAGCAAAAACCAAGTCGTCGACGTACACGAGAACGTAGAACGGTGGCAGAGAAAGTGTCGGTGCGTAGAAACAGCGACGGGTCAGCAGAGGAAGGAGCAAACCCAAGAGCCGCAAGTGTCGTCCTCAGTGTGTCGTGCCACTCGCGGGGCGCCTGTCGGAGACCGTAGACTGGCCGCCGGAGGCTCGACTGGGTACCCGCAGGAAACGACCCAGTGAAGCCAGGTGGGCGGCGTAGCCAGATCTCCTCGTGCAGGCTGCCCTGCAAGAAAGCTGTGGAGAAGTCGAGGGAGTGCAGCTCGTAGTCACGCTGTGCTACAACGTGCAGCAACACCCGAAGAGTAGTCATCTTCGGGGTGGGGGAGAAGGTCTGGAAGAAGTCGACCCCCTGTCGCTGACTGAAGCCTCGTGCAACGTAACGCGCCTTGAAGGCAGGCGGAGAACCCGGCGGCCGCTTCACTCTGAAAATCCACATGACATCGACTATGTTCGCCCCAGGAGGAGGAACCTCGTCGACGTAGGTGCCTGTGGACTTCCAGGAAGCCATCTCTGCGTCCATGGCTGTCTGCCACTGAGAGGAGTAGGGACCCTCTATCGCCTCAGCGTAAGAGCGCGGGGTAGGGATGCCAGGTGCATCCGGGTCTCCCTCAGGGCAAAGCAGCATGGATGCGAAACGAGGTAAAGCGGCCGCAAGACACTCAAGCTCAAACTGCCTGTCCTCAAGGACGTCACTGCCAAGGGCAGGCTCACCCCCGACAGATGGAGGATAGACAGACTCACACTCAGTAACAAGACTCGCGACGTAGTCGAGACGACTCCTAGTAGCAAAGTCGACTAGCTCAGTGACTAGAGCAAACGCAGCAGTAGACTCAAAGTCAGGGTCAGTGGCGACAGTAGGAAGGACACGAGTGACAGTAGGACTGGCAGCACGAGCAAGGTCGGACTCAGGGTCAGGAACGTCAGGAAGAGAGGACGTCGGAGGAGACGGCAGGGCAACACGCTGTGGAACAGAGGAAGGACGAAGTGCCATAACGTGAGTGCCTGGGACAGCAGGAGGATGAGGACGGGCGACACGACGAGCACGAATAGGTGTGGAAGCACGAGTCTCAGGCTCACGACGCTCAGTCAGGGACTCAGTCACCTCAGTGTGAGGAGCAGGAGCAGGCAGCGGGGAGCCAGGCAGTAGCTGTGGCTGAGACTGGTCTGTCGGTGGACACAGGAGAGGTGGAGTGAGGTCAGTGGAGGACGGGAGACTAAGAACCTGGCGAAGGACCGAGTCAGGCGGCGGCAGGGACGACTGCGGCTGCGGGGAGAAAAACGGTCGGCGCGGGGCAGTACCCGTACCGTCAGCAGCCCCAGCACCTCCAGTACCTCCAGCTCCAGCACCTCTAGCACCAGCAGCACCAGCACCTCCAGTACCTCCAGCTCCAGCGCCTCCAGCACCAGCAGTACCTCCAGCACCTCCAGCGCCAGCAGCACCAGCACCTCCAGTAGCACCTCCAGCACCTCCAGCACCAGCAGCACCACTAGCTCCGGCAGCTCCAGCACCTCTAGTACGAGCACCTCCAGGACCAGCAGCTCCAGCACCTCCAGTACCTCCAGTGCCTCCAGCTCCAGCGCCTCCAGCACCAGCAGCACCTCCAGCACCTCCAGCACCAGCAATACCAGCACCTCCAGTGCCAGCAGCTCCAGCACCTCCAGCACCAGCAGCACCAACACCTCCAGTACCTCCAGCTCCAGCACCTCCAGTGCCAGCAGAACCTCAAGCACCTCCAGCACCAGCAGCACCAGCACCCCCAGTGCCAGCAGCTCCAGCACCTCCAGCTCCAGCAGCACCAGCACCTCCAGCTCCGGCAGCTCCAGCACCCCCAGCACCTCCAGTACTTGCAGCTCGAGGAGCTGAAAAACTCCAAGTTCCAGCACCAGAGCGGCCTCGCCGAACGACCCACTCACGAAGCTGCTGCGGCGAGGGCGTCTCGAGTCGACTAGGCGGCTGCTGCTGTCCAACGCCAGGACCTGCAGCAGGAGCACCCACGGCCCCACCACCACTAGGAATCGCAACACCCCCAGAGTCAGCACCCCCAGAGTCAGCACCCCCAGAACCCTCACCCCCAGTCTCAGCACCCCCAGTCTCAGCACCCCCAGGACCAGCACCCCCTGCGTCCTCACCACCAGTGTCACCACCCCCAGCAGCACCAGTGTCCACAACTACAGGCTGCAGAGGCGGCGAAGACGGTCGAGGCGGAAAACCAGGAGGGGTCTCCAAGCGTGGAGAGCGACGAGTGGTCGCTGTGTCGTCAGCAGCGGGGTCACCCCCCTCAGCTGGGCCAGAGGTGTCAGAGGAGATCACCAAAGGCTCAACCAAGGGGGGTGGGTCTACCTGAGACACACCTGAGGGAACAGGACCCTGTGGGGGGAGGGGGTCTACCGGAGGGGGAACTGGTACTAGGAAGAGAGGCGACAGGGGGACCGGGTGGGACGCGTGCGGATGGAGCCTGTAGAAACAGACAGACTCGTCAAAGGTGACGTCCTGGGAGGACAGGACTCGACGCGAGCGAGGGTGATAAAACTGCCACGGCGGGGCGTCGGTGGGGAAGCCCAGGAAGGCGCAGCGGAGAGTGCGAGGAGAGAGCTTGCTCGCGGTGGTATCGCGAACAAGGGAGAGCGCGCCCCAGACCCGAAACGCCGACGCATCGCCAACCTCTCCCGCCCAACGGAGTGTGGGCGAGGTCTCTGGCAAAGAGACACGGGGCCAGAGGTTGAGCTGATGCGCGGCATATCGGACCGCAGACGGCCACAGAAAATGGGGAGTAGCCGCATGGATCATGGACGTACGAGCAACCTCCATGAACAAGCCAATGCGACGCTCAGCAATCCCATTTTGCTGCGGAGAGGCCGGAAGCGTGAACGACTGGAGGATGCCCTCGTCTTGACAGAACTCCGCAAAGAGGCCAGAAGAGAACGCACCGCCCCTGTCAGAGTGCAGACGCAGGACTGGCAATGTCAAATGTTATATGGGTTACATTAGTGTAGGCTACAGTGGGTTAGCCTATAGGGGGTTCACAACTCTAGGGTTGCATATTTGTACTCTCACTTGTTTCTAGTTCAACACTTCTTCTTTCTGACATGGTATTAAGAGCGTAGGTTTAGACCTAGGATCGCTTACCTAAGGGCCCACCGTTCCGTTAGAAGCGCCCTCGAGCGCCTTCATGTCCTAGCGCCCTCGAGCGCCTTTCTCCTAGTGCACCCTCGTGCGCCTCGCTGTCTCCTACTGCCCGTGCGCAGCTCACTAGTGCCGCACGCGGCCTCTTTTTCTTTAGCGCGCGTCGCCCGCTAGCAGCCCGCGCGCGGCCTTATCTGCGCGCGCGCCGATCGTTAGAAGCCCGCGAGGACCAGTGCCGCCGACGAGCAGCCCGCTAGCCGCCCGTCAGTCGCCCACCTCGCCGTTCAGAGCGTTGCAGCCCCGCCCGTAGACCGCCGCGACGCCCTCTTAGGCAGCCGCCCACGCGCGACTACAGCCCACACACGGCCACGACCCGCCCGCTACACCCACCCACAAGCAGGCCCACAGTCGCGCCGTGCCGCGTAGTCCGAACCGAGCCGCGCCGCCCGACCGAGTCGCGCCGCCCGAACCGAGCCGCGCCGCCCGAGGCGAGCCGCGCCGCCCGAACCGAGCCTCGCCGCCCTACTGTGCCCCACCTACTACTACTGCTACTACTGCTACTGCTACTGCTACTGCTACTGCTATTGCTACTACTGCTACTGCTGCTACTGCTCCTACTGCAACTATGGCTAGCCCTGCTGTGCTAGCTTTCGATGCTGAGGGCCGCCCACTGAAGTTTGAGACCTGGCTCGATGACCTGCACCTATTCCTTCAGCTCACTGCCAAGGAGGATATCTCACTGTATGATCACGCGCTAGGCCATGCTGCTGCCCCTGCTGCTACCGCTGACAGTACTGCCCGTTCACAGTGGCAGACTCGTGACGCCCACACACGCTTCGCTATTCGCAACTCCCTGCCGATCGATGAGCGTTAGCACTTTAGCCAGCACAAGACTGCACAGGCACTGTACACTGCTGTAGTGGCACGCTACTCCTCACCTGCCTCTGCTGCGCTAGGCCGTCTCTCGCTCCCCTACCTGTTCCCCGACCTGTCCGCTTTCTCCACAGTCGCTGACCTCATCACGCACCTCCGCACTAGTGAGGCCCGCTTCCGTGCCGCTATGCCCGCTGAGTTTCTTGCCACGCACCCCCCCCCCGCTCTGGCTCACTCTCTACCACCTTGTCACCCGTCTCCCTGACTCTCTTCGTGCGGTCAGGGACCACTTCCTCGCTCGCTGCCCCACTGAGCTCACCGTTGATCTGCTCGAGAAGGAACTGCTTGCAGCTGAGACTAGCATAGTCGCTGTAGCTGCCTCTCGTGGCGACCCCCGCACCCCTTTCTTCGAGGGGTGTTCCCCTTCCCCCCTTCTCCCCTCTGTCGCCTCTGCTGCTGCTGTCGACCTCGTTGGTACTGAGCAGGTCGGGACTGCGTCCGCTCCGAGCTGGCGCCGCAGCGGCAAGGGCAAAGGGGGCAAGGGAGGTGGAGGTGACGGCGGGGGAGGCGGTGGTGGGGGCGGTGGCGGCGGTGGGGGCGGTGGCGGGGCTGGAGGGGCTAGTGGCAGCGGTGGGGATGGTGGCGGCAGCAGCGGAGGAGGTGGCCGGGGTAGGGGCGGTGGTTGGGGTGGCGGTGGACGGGGAGGCGGCAGGGGCGGTGGTGGTCGAGGTGGTGGCGGCGGCGGTGGTGGTCGTGGAGGCGCTGGCGGTGGCCAGAGCCAGCAGCACACTCCGTCGTCCCAGGAGCTTCGTGAGTGGTACTCTCAGCACGGGGGGGGGGGGGGGGGGGTGGCCTTAGCTGCACGTACGTCATCCGCACTGGTGACCGCACTGGCCAGACGTGTGGGAGGGCACACACCACGCAGCGCTGCTTCTCCCGCCTTGACGACGCTTGGCGCACTCAGTTCTCTATTGCCACTGAGCTGCCCCGCTGGGCTGACCTGATGAAGAAGAACATTGATATCTATGCTCTTGACTTTGATGCTATTCTCACTGCCATGTATGTGTTGTCTACTAGTGGAGAGGGTGATCAGTACCTGCGTGTTCCGCCCGACCCGGGCATTCGGACCAGTAAGGCTGCCGCTCTAGGTGCTAGTGCGTCTGTTGCCCTAGGTGCTGGTGAGGCTGCCGCTCCAGGTACTCGCGTGTCTGCTGCCCCAGGTGCTGGTGAGGCTGCTGCTCTAGGTGCTAGTGAGTCTGCCCCCCCTGGTACTGAGTCTACTGAGGCACTGCACACCTTCACACTGGACTCAGGTGCTTCTCGCTGTTTCTTTCGTGACCGCACTGCCCTTCAGCAGCTTGCTCGGCCAGTTGCTGTCTCCCTTGCTGACCCCTCTGGGGGGCCGGTCATTGCGACCTCCTCCACTGTCCTTCCTTGTCCTGCGGTTCCGTCGGGCACACTGTCAGGTCTCCACCTCCCCTCGTTCTCTACGAACTTGGTGGCGGGTTGTGCGCTCCAGGACGGGGGTGTCCACCAGTTCACCCCTGCCTACGAGCGCGTGACACACTGCACGTGTGCTCGGACGGGCCGTCACCTGGCTACCTTCACTCGGCAGCCGGGGTCGGACTTGTACACACTGACCACTGAGTCCCCTCAGGTAGCTGCGTCTGCGTCTGCTTCAGGTCAGCTGTCTGCCCCCTGCTCGTGTCGCTCTCTAGCACATGAGACCGTCCTCTGGCACCACCGCCTTGTTCACCCGTCAGTGCAGCGCCTTCGTGGCATGCACAAACGGTACCTTGTCTCTGGTCTTCCCCGGGTACTCCCTCCCCTCCCACCCTCTGCTGCTCCTCCCTGTCTTCCCTGTGTCGAGGGGCGGCAGCGCGCCGCTCCTCACTCCTCCTCGTTTCCCCCAACGACTGCTCCCTTGCAGACGGTACGCTGCGCATCAGCTCAACCTCTGGCCCCGTGTCTCCTTGCCGGAGACCTCGCCCACACTGCTGTGGACGGGGGAGGTTGGCGACGCGTCGCGTTTCCGGGTCTGGGGATCTCGAGCTTTTGTCCGCGATACGTCCGCGGACAAGCTCTCCTCCCGCGCTGTTCCCTGTGTCTTCCTTGGCTTTGTCCCGGACGCGTCTGGTTGGCAGTTTTACCACGCCACCTCGCGCCGTGTCCTGCCCTCTCAGGACGTCACTTTTGACGAGTCGGTGCCCTACTACCGCCTCTTCCCCTACCGCACTGCCCCGCTCCCCCCCCCCGCCTCTCTTCCTCGCGCCAGGTGCTGCTGTGGTAGACCCCCTCCCCCCTCAGGGTGCCGCTCCCTCAGGTGTGTCCCAGGTAGACCCGGTTGAGCCTGTCGAGGTAGCTGTCGACTCTCGTCCTGCTAGGGGTGCTGAGCCTGAGCGTGCGGAGCCTGGGGGTGCGGAGCCTGGGGGTGCGGAGCCTGGGGTTGCGGAGTCTGGGGGTACTGAGCCTGGGGGTGCTGAGCCTGGGGGTGCAGAGCCTGCGGGTGCTGAGTCTGGGGGTGCTGAGTCTGGGGGTGCTGAGCCTGGGAGTGCTACACCTGGAGGAGCTCTCTCCTCACAGCAGCTGCGTGAGTGGTACTTACAGTACTGCAGCCTCATGAGGGGTGCTTCTGGAGCTAGGAGCGCTGCTGGAGCTGGTGCTCGTGCTTCCCCTCCTATGCGGGAGCTGCCCTCTCCCCAGCGGCTCCGAGAGTGGTACGCTCGGCGCTGCAGTCTCCGGAGTGGCGCTCCTAGTGTCGCGGAACCTGGTGCTGGAGCTGCTGGCGGTGCTGCTGGCGCTGCTGGAGGTGCTGGTGCTGCTGCTGCTGGAGCTGCTGGAGGTGCTGGTGCTCCTGGCGCTGCTGGAGGTGCTGCTGGTGCTGGTGATGCTGGAGCTGCTGGAGGTGCTGCTGCTGCTAGCGGTGCTCCTGGCGCTGCTGGAGGTGCTGCTGGTGCTGGTGCTACTGGAGCTGCTGGAGGTGCTGCTGCTGCTAGCGGTGCTGCTGGCGCTGCTGGAGGTGCTGCTGGTGCTGGTGCTACTGGAGCTGCTGGAGGTGCTGCTGGTGCAGCTGCTGCTGGAGGTGCTGCTGGTGCTGGTGCTGCTGGAGCTACTGGAGGTGCTGCTGGTGCTGGAGCCGCTGGAGGCACTGCTGCTGCTGGCGGTACTGCTGGAGCTACTGGAGGTGCTGGTGCTGGAGCTGCTGGAGCCGCTGGTCCTGGAGGTGCTCGTACTGGAGGTACTGGAGCTGCTGGGCCTGAGCCTGCTGAGGGGGTTGGAGCTGGAGGTGCTGAGCGGCCGCGGCCGTACTACGTTCTGCTCCTTCAGCAGGTTCTTGGTCTCCCGCCCTCTACTGGTCCTACTCCTCCACTACTGAGTCCACCGTCTGTCCAGTCGCAGTCACAGTTACAGCCTGCCTCTCCGCTGCCTGCTCCTTCTCCTTACACTGCGCCGACGGGTAGTCTTACGGAGCGTCGTGAGCCTGAGTCTCGTCCTCCGTCGCCTGAGTCTAGTCCTGCGTCTCCTGAGTCTAGTCCAGAGTCGCCAGTCTGCGCTGCCCGCACTGGTCGTCGTGTTCCACGTGAGCGTCCTCCTCCTGTCCTTGGCACTCACTATATGACCCTGCGTCCTTCTACTGCTCCACAGCGTGTCCCTCTGCCGTCTCCTCCTGCGTCCTCTCTTCCTGACGTTGCTGACCCGCCGTCAGACCTTGCTCGTGCTGCCAGTCCTACTGTCGCGTGTCTCCTTGCCACTGTTGTCACTGACCCTTTCTTTGAGTCCTCTGCTGCGTCTGCTCTAGTCGCTGAGCTTGTTGACTTTGCTGCCGCCTGTCGTCTAGACTACGCCGCTAGCCTTGTTGCTGAGTCTGAGTCTGTCTGTCCTCCGTCCGTCGGGGGTGAGTGTGCTCTTGGCACGGACGTCCTTGAGGACAGACAGGAGGAGTTTGAGTGCTTTGCAGCTGCTTTACCTCATCTCGTGTCCATGCTGATTGCCCCTGAGGGAGACCCGGATGCCCCAGACATCCCGACCCCACGCTCCTACGCAGAGGCAATGGAGAGTCTCTACTCCTCTCAGTGGCAGACAGCCATGGACGCAGAGATGGCTTCCTGGAAGTCCACAGGCACCTACGTCGACGAGGTTCCCCCACCTGGGGCGAACATCGTCAGTGGCATGTGGATTTTCAGGGTGAAGCGGCCGCCGGGTTCTCCGCCTGTCTTCAAGGCGCGTTACGTTGCACGAGGCTTCAGTCAGCGAGAGGGAGTTGACTTCTTCCAGACCTTCTCCCCGACCCCGAAGATGACCACTCTTCGGGTTCTGCTGCACGTCGCTGCTCAGCGTGACTACGAGCTCCACTCTCTTGACTTCAGCACTGCGTTCCTACAGGGCAGCCTGCACGAGGAGATCTGGCTGCGCCGCCCACCTGGCTTCACTGGGTCGTTCCCTCCTGGTACCCAGTGGAGCCTCCGGCGGCCAGTCTACGGTCTCCGCCAGGCACCCCGTGAGTGGCACGACACACTGAGGACGACTCTTGCTGCTCTTGGGTTTGCTCCTTCTACTGCTGACCCGTCGCTGTTTCTACGCACCGAAACCACTCTGCCGCCGTTCTACGTTCTCGTGTACGTAGACGACTTGGTCTTTGCTACTGCTGACACTGAGGCACTCGCCCACGTGAAGTCGGAGCTGCAGAAGAGACACACGTGCACAGACCTGGGTGAGCTGACAAGCTATCTTGGCTTGCGGATCACCCGGGACAGAGCACAGCGCACCATCACCTTGACTCAGTCACACATGGTGCAGCAGGTCCTTCAGCGCTTCCGCTTCACGTACTCCTCGCCTCAGCCCACTCCTCTGCCTACCGGTCACTCGCTCTCAGCTCTGCCTTCGGATGAGTCCGTAGAGCCGAGTGGCCCGTATCCAGAGCTTGTGGGCTGCCTCATGTACCTGATGACCTGCACTCGACCTGACCTTGCATACCCTCTTAGCATCCTAGCACGCTATGTCGCTCCTGGCCGTCACCGGAAGGAGCACATGGATGCCGCTAAGAGGGTGTTGCGCTACTTGTGCAGTACGTCGGGCATGGGGCTTGTGCTTGGAGGACGGCGCGACGTTGTCCTCACTGGACACTCAGACGCTTCTTGGGCTGACGACCAGGCTACTCAGCGGTCGTCTCAGGGTTACACCTTCAGCCTTGGCTCTGGCTCAGTTTCTTGGCGTTCTACACGCTCGTCTTCAGTTCTCAGCTCCAGTTGTGAGGCTGAGATCTACGCCACAGCCATGGCTGTCCAGGAGCTACGCTGGCTCACCTACCTGCTGACCGACCTGGGAGAGCGGCCTCGTTCTCCTCCAGTTCTGTACGTCGACAACAAGGCCGCCCTTGCCTTGTGTCAGGAGCACAGACTGGAGCACAGAACGAAGCACATCGCTCTGCGCTACTTTCTTGCTCGAGAGCTGCAGCATCGTGGTCAGCTTCGTCTTTCGTACGTGGCCACTCGGGCCAACACTGCTGATGTGTTCACCAAGGCGCTTCAGCCTTGTGATCATCAGCGTTTTTGTACTGTTCTTGGCCTTGTGCCTACTGTCCCTCACTTGCTCACTTCTTGACTCTGCTTGTACTGTGATCTCTATATATATACCTGCATGCTTACACTTGCTAGGTTGTGATCACTGTACCTCTTGTTATATTATCAAACTGCATGTGAACTGGTCTTGTGACCACTTGCTTTTGCTCGGAATTTGTGTGGTATCCTTGAGATCCACCCTGAGCTTGCTTTGCTTTGCTTTGCTTTGACTGGTCTTGTGACCCCTTGTTCTCCCCCACTTTGCCTATGGGGATGTGTCAAATGTTATATGGGTTACATTAGTGTAGGCTACAGTGGGTTAGCCTATAGGGGGTTCACAACTCTAGGGTTGCATATTTGTACTCTCACTTGTTTCTAGTTCAACGCTTCTTCTTTCTGACAGGCAAGTCCCGTCGAAACCTCTCGCGCAGCTGGTTACGAGTAGCACGGATCCTGGGGATCAAAACACCGCTGACGTCCGCCTTGCGCCGCAAGGGGAAGACAGTGGTGTAGCGTGTGTAGTCGCCAACCACCAGCAGGAAGTAGCGCTCCTGGTCCGTTCCACTGACGGGGGCCGGGCCCCACACGTCCATGTGGAGCGTCTGCAGAGGAGCAGTGGTCGGAGGAGAGGAGGAAGAGTGAGGAGCGGCGCGCTGCCGCCCCTCGACGCAGGGAAGGCACGGCGGCGCAAGCGAGCGCTGGAGGGGGGGTAGGGACCTGGGAGGGCCAGAGACAAGGAGACGAGAGTGCATGCTGCGGCAGAGAGGGGTGAGCGAGGCGGGGGTGCCAGAGGAGAGTCTGGTGGGAGAGTACACGACACGAGCACGACGCAGCGAGCTGACCAGACGCAGACACCTGACTCGACGCAGCCACCTGACCTGACACAGCCACCTGAGCAGACGCAATGGTCAAGGTGTACAGACTGGACCCAGGCTGCCTAGTGAACGTAGCAAGGTGACGGCCAGTCCGAGAGCACGTACAGATCGCCACACGCTGCCCTCCAGGAGTAAAGGTATCAACCCATACATCCTGAAGGACTGCATTGCTCACCAAGTTCGTCAAGAACGAGGGGAGGTGGAGACTTGAAAGTGAGCCGGAGGGGACTGCCGGACACGGGAGGACAGTGGAGGCTCGTGCGACGACGGGGCCCCTAGAGGGGCCAGCCAGTGAGACCGGGACTGGTGCAGCGAGCGGTGTGACTGTGGTGCTATCACAAAAGAAGCAACGAGATGCACCAGAGTCAAGTGTGAAAGTGTGCAAGGCCTCAGCTGAGGCAGCAGACTCACTAGCAGCAGACTCACTAGCACATGTGGCAGCAGACGCACTAGCACCTAGAGCGGCTGCAGACTCACTAGCACCTAGAGCGGCAGCAGACTCACTAGCAGCACAAGGCACACGCGAGTAACAGGCACCCTCGGCACTAATAACATCAACATACATAGCATAGAGTCCCTTGTTGATAGTAGCAAAGTCATGAGCAAACACATCTACTCCCTTCGCAATCAATCCCAGCCAGTTGGGGACCTCCTGCTCATCACCGTACTCAGCCACCCAGGCATCCTCAAGATGACCGAAGCAGCGATACTCAGTGTGCCCAGGGTTCCCGCAGGTCTGACCCTTCTTGAGCCCCGTGCGCCTAACATACGAGCAGCGACCAGAGCCCCCAGGGGAACCACGCTGGACAACCCACTCATGAAGCTGCTGAGGGGTGGGTGTGTCCGAGAGGCGTGGCAGCGGCGGTCCACTCCCATAGCCTCCGCCGCCACGAGCTGAGCCCCCAGAGCCTCCACCACCCCTGCCAACTCCACTCCGCCCGCCTCCACCACCCCCGCCGCCTCCACCACCCCGGCCACCTCCACCACTCCCGCCACCTCCACCGCCTCCACCTCCGGTGCCACCTCCACCGCCTCCACCCCCGCTACCACCACCCCCGCTACCACCACCGCTAGCGCCACCCCCACCTCCCTTAACCCCCTTGCCATTGCCGCTGCGGCGCCTCTCACTAGGGGCAGACGCAGCGCCGACTTCCTCAGCACCAAGGAGGTCGACAGCAGCAACAGTGGCAACTGAGGGTATGAGAGGGGAGGGAGCACACCCTTCAAAAAAGGGGGAGCGGGGAGTGCCATGAGAGGCAGCGACAGCGACACAACTGGTCTCAGCCTCGAGAAGGTACTTCTCCAGCGAGGCAAGCGTGAGCTCAGTGGGGTCAAGGGCGAGAAAGTGGTCCCTAACTGTGCGGAGGGAGTCCGGGAGGCGGGTGACAAGGAAGTACAGGGTGATATAAAGCGGGGGGGGGTTCTCTTTGAGGAAGGCCGGCTTGAGAGCGGCGCTGTAGCGAGTCTCACTAGAGCGAAGGTGGGTCATGAGATCAGCAACAGTGCGGAAATCTGCGAGCTCAGGAAAGAGGTACAGCAGAATGAGGCGGCTAGGGCTGCAGTAGCTGGCGAGGAGTAACGAGCGACAACTACGTCATAGAGGTCTTTGGCTGTCTTACGCTGGCCAAAATTGGCTCTCTCAGCTAGCGGGAGGTGATTGCGGACAGCAAGGCGGGCAGTAGCGTCACGTGTGAGCCACTTCGACTGATCTGAGCGGTCGGCTGTAGCAGGTGGGGCGAGGAGGGATCCGGACGTATGTTCTATCAGTGAAACTCCATCCCTAGCCTCGCTCTGCAGGAACAGCTGGAGATCGTCGAGCCAAACGTCAAAGCTAATCGGGCGACCCTCCGCATCAAAGCTAAGAACCGAGATGGTGGCCATAGTAGCAGGAGCAGCGACAGCAGCAGTGGTGCCAGCAGTAGCAGTAGCAGCAGCAGCAGCAGCAGCAGCAGCAGCAGCAGCAGCATCAGCAGCAGCAGCAGCAGTAGGGCAGTGCGGCTCGGTAGGGGCAGGGCAGCGCGACTCGGGCAGGGCGGCGCGGCTCGGGCAGGGCGGCACGGCGCGGCGCGGCTCGGCAGGGCACAGCGCAGCAGCGCGTGCGGCAGCAGCAGCTCAGGCGCAGCAGCGCGGTTGGCAGCAGCTGTGCAGCAGCAGCAGCGTATGCAGCAGCAGCAGCAGCAGCAGCAGCGCGTGCGGGTAGGGGCGCTCGCTGGCAGGCAGCACGCGCGCAGGCAGGGGGCTCGCGTGTTTAGCAGCGCGGGCAGGCAGCGCGTGCGCGTGCAAGGCAGCGCGCGCGGGCGACAGGCAGCGCGCTAGCGGGCATAAAACGCGCGTGCAGCAGGCAACGCGTTAGGGCAGGAAGCGCGCGTGGCAGCAGGGCAGCGCGACGCTGTACGGGCAGGGCAAGGCAGCGCAAGGGCGCTCCGGGCAGGTTCGAGCGGATCGATTTGGTGGGCCCTAAAAAATCTAACCGTGTTCCTGCTCTGAAACCATGTCAAGAGAACTGTGCAGGAATGATGAATGACTAGCAACAGGGAAATACAAGTATGAAACCCTAACTGGGGTTGTACTCTATACTGAGCACCTCACTGTAGCCTAGCAGAACTAACAACATATAAATATGTTTTGACAAGGTGTGTGTGTGTGTGTCCCCTCTGTTAACTCCTGTTAGGGTTGAGACCAGGGTTTAGGGTGTGTATTCTGTAATGAAATATACTGTATTTCATTGAGCATGTGACTGTAAAACTCAAATCTTCCCGCAACAAGCTCCCGCCTCCATACCCCTAATCAGCCAGCCCTTGGGTGTTGGCATTCTACCCTTCCCTCCGGTTTCAAATGCATCAAATCGGAGAGAACTGTAATTGTTCAGAAACAGCAATGGGTGGGTGGAGCCCACGGTAGTCAGCGCCAAGGGCGTTAGTGTCAAATTATAGATATCTTAGTTAGATACTCTAGGCTATAGTGAGGTTCTCAGCATATGGTACAATGTTTTGCTCGAGACTCATACTTGTACCCTACCCCTTAATAAACTCAACAATCCGCTACCGTAATTCACTTTGATATGGTATCACGCTAGGTAGTTCCTAAGCCACTGGCCGAACGCCCCTAGCTCCTACGTTCCTACGGTAGTACGGTAGCGCGCCCCTCCCTCCCCTCCCCTCCTACCGTCGTGCGCACGACAGCAGCGGCGCGAGCGCAGCAGTAGCCACGCTCGCAGCTGCAGTCACGCACGCGCCCACGCACAGTAGCAGCGCATGCAGCAGCAACAACGTGCGCTACAGCTGAGCATGCAACGGCAGCAGCAGTCGCGCACGCAGCAGCAGCAGCAGCAGCAGTCGCGCACACGACCTGCCACACGCATAGGCGCTCAGCAGCTGCAGCCGCGCACCCTCAACAGCACTAGCCACCAATTGCCAACCGCCAGCAGCTGAGCTAGCCACCAGCAGCAGAGCTAGCTGCCCACAGCACCCCCTCCCAACCGCCCACAGCAACAGCCGCCCTTGCAGCCACCAGCCGGTAGTGCCAGCAGCACCGGTAGCAATAGCCACCAGCAGTTCTCTCCGTGCCCCACATCACTCCAACCATGCTCACTGTCTCGTGCACACCTACTACCACTGGCACCTCCAGCAGTGACTGGCAGCCGCAATCACTACCACTGGCACGGAGTAGGGTTAGTGCTCCGACGTTTCTCACGCTTCCCGAAGCATCATTGCCTAGAGTGTCATTCCTAGAGTTCACGCCCTGGAGCTAGTGCTCCCTCTCCAGCTGTTTTCTCTCTCCAGTTGCTTCTAAAACCGGCCCCTCCTAGCTCCAGCCACTCCTAGCTCCAACCACTCCTAGCTCCGGCTACTCCTACCGCTTCCTATGGCGTCCGCTAGAGTTTTTCTCTTCGATGCAGAGGGTCATCCTATATACTTAAGCACGTGGCTCCACCAGGCCCGGCGGCACCTTACGAGCCAATATCAGGATGGCGCCACTCTGTTCGCTCGCGCGTCCGGCGCTCTCCCAGCCCCGCAGCGTCCTAGTCCCCTGCCTACTGATCCCTCTCCCACCGACACGGAGAAGGTGACGTACGACAGGCTGTTCTTGGCGCGTGACGTCTGGGACTCTCGTGACGTTGCTGCTTGCCTCGCACTGACGGACCTTCTCCCACCGGCTGAGGACGCCCACTTCTCCCAGGTCGAGTCTGCGAAGGAGTGTTATACTGCTATTGTTGCTCGTTATTCCACCCCTTCCTTTGCCTCCCGCAGCCGCCTCCTCATGCCATTCGTGTTCCCTGAACATGGCTTGTTTGAGACGGTTTCCAACCTTGTTACGCACCTACGTTCCCTAGACACTAGCTTCCGTGCCGCTTGCACCGAGGCCCAGCTTGCCCTCGCCCCCCCCGCCTATGTGGCTTGCCCTACACAGGATGGTCACACGCCTCTCTGACGGCCTCTCCTCTGCCCACAACGTGCTTCTTCAGAAGCACCCCAGTGAGCCTAGGATCAATCTTCTTGAGAGCACTCTCACTAAGATTAAGAGTAACCTCCTCTCTGTTGCCTGTGCTACTGCCGCAGTAATTCCCTGTCTCTTTGAGGGGTGTGCTGTGCCCAGCTTCCCACCTTCACTGCTTCTCTTGCCACTGCTGCATCATCTGTTCCTGAGGATACTACCGCTGTTTCTGCCACTGGTTGGAAGAAACGGGGCAAGGGAGGTAAGAAAGGGGGAAGGGTGGTGGTGGTGGTGGTAGTGGTGGCGGTGGTGGAGGTGGGGGTGGCGGAGGTGGTGGTGGTACCAGTGCGCCTGGTGGAGGTAGCAGTGGAGGTGGTACCGGGCCTCCGGGCCTGGCAGGTGGAGGCACAGGCCCTGGAGGTGGGGCGGGAGCACAGCAAGAGCAGCAGTCACAGCAGCAGCAGCCACAGCAGTTACAGCCGCAGCAGCAGGTGCAGCCGCAGCAGCAGTTCCAGCAGTAGGGTCCTCCGTAGCAGTGGGGACCTGGTGGTCTAGGGAGCGCTGGCCACAGCAGTGGCCACACCAGCTAGGGACCTCGTCCCACTGGCCAAGTCGTTGGCCCCTGCGACTACTGGATCCAAATGGGTCTAGGTGGGGGCGCCTACTGCGAGCGCCCTGACCACTCTGCAGTGTGCTGCTGCGCCTCGATGACCTCTACCGTCATCGACACGGCCCTGAGGCAGTCCCCCCGAACTGTTCGACGCTGGTTGCTCGTCGCATTAGGTGTTTGATCTGAACATGGATGATGTTTGTGCTTATGCATATGCCATGTATGCTAATGTCGACTATATAGAGCCATTGGATCTGTTGGCTCGGGTGTTCCTAGACTAGGATCCTTGCTTGTTGCTAGTGTAGGTGCTTGTGTTTCTAGTGTAGGTGCCTGTGTAGTTACTAGCCCAGGTGTACCCACGACTGACGCGTCGCTGTCCTTCACGCTTGACTCCGGCGAATCTCAGTGCTTCTTCCGCGCCCACACCACTGTCACACCTCTTACTGCACCAGTCTCTGTTGCCCTGGCTGATCCTGCTTCAGGACCAGGACTTTTTGGACGAGTAAAACCCTGTATTTTACTGTAGCTAGCTCTTCATGCTGGAGCGGCGATGCTGGTTGGCAAAATTTCCAACTCGGCACTGAAGATTCAAAGTCGGACAGAGGACGACTCGGACAAATCAGACAGCTTAAAAAAAAATGAAGACCATGTTTGCGACTCATAAGGCCGTTGTTTGGCCAATTCTCTAGCACTAATCAAACCATGCTTGAATATTTTCCGGTTAGAACCCTTGAATGAACGTTGAAGACGTTAGACTGGAACCTTCAATCATTTCCTTGTGAGGCAGGTACTCATTGTTGTCCCCACACCAGCTCTTGCTCAGCACTACCTCTGGCGAACCCACAATCCAGGTCAATAAGAACGCGGAAAATGCTCCCACCCCATCCCACCACGCCAGAACGCGGGCCTCAAGTTCAAGTGGGCGAAGTCTGTGTGGAAGGTCCGCTGTCGACGCACACAACAAGAAAGAGGTAGGCACCTAGAGAAGGCTCAGTGCCATTTAGTGTTTTGAGGTGCCTAATGAATTACTTGTGTTGGCCAAGTTCGCCGTTGATGCGCACAGGTACCTGGAGAAAAGACTCTGGAGGTAGTAGGTACCTGGAGAAACGACTCTGAAAGAGGTAGGTAACTGGAGGAGCCCCACTGCCGCTCTGTCTTCGAAGGAGCGCCAGCACCCTAAACTTTCGGAGGTGCCCCATAGATGTCTCAAAACTACAAGCCTGATCACCACGTGGTGGTACAATGCTCTGTGAAAAGCCTCAAGTTCTCCCCTTCCTTTTCCATCTCCCACCCCATCCCAGCCCATCCCATCCCAACCCATCGCACCCCATCCCACCGCGCCAGAACGTGGGCTTCAAGTTCAAGCTGATGAAGTCTTTGTGGAAGCAGCAGCAGCCGCAGGCGGACGATGGCATCAAGTGGCGCGTCTCCTTCCACGCCGCGCCCCCCAACAATAGGCAGGCGAACGGGTTCCCCGTCCGTCTCACCCATCCCATCTACATGGTGGAAATTATGGTAAAGCCGGCGCCGGCAGCAGGACAGCCAGCGGCGGCCGTGACTCAGCTGGGAACGGCCTCTCGCAAGCTGCTCTCGTTCACCATGACATAATGAAAACTTTGCACCCACTTGTGAGGCGGCACTGTAATCACAGGCTTGGACCGATTGTATTGTGATACGCCTCAAAAGATGGGGAACGTTCACGAACCGCTCTCCCTTGGCTTGACAAGGAGGCAGGGTGGTCTTGGGAGCTGGAACGAGGCGAGGGCGAGGGTGCACAGTGATCAATTTTGTAAATGAAAGCCTCAGTGGTTGTAGAAGTTTGGGTTTGAGTGAGCTATGCTGTTGCTTCTTATGTGAGGTAGTGGGTATGCTGGGGGAAGGCCTTTCTGGCAGTACCTGGTGTAATATTGTATTATCTTTCTCATATTTTCTTCTCTTTCTGTTTTATGATAATGTGAAGTGTATCTCCACCTGTTCTAGGTTGCCAAAATGTGAATATTGTCGGGACTCTTTTGTAATACATGGGTAAAGGTTACAACCTCTAACTAGCCCCTTTGCAACCCATGTCTGCCAGTTGTTAAACACCACCAACTACTGGTACCGGTATGTAAAACCTTTCCCCAGCAGTGTCCGCAACCACCAGTTGACTGATCTGCTTCCCTCCACACAGCAGTTGAACGCAATGAAATAAATCAAACATCCTTCCTTCCCCCAAGCAGTGCCTTGCCTTGCCTACCCCAGTTGCAGCATCACAGCATACATTGGGTGGGAACTCCTTTTCACGAATACACCCATTACGACAAGCTCTTGATATAGCTGTACTTGATGCAACCTATAACAAGCACTTAAACCATGCTGTTACTGTATACAAAACGATACAGAGTAGAAGGTGCAGTGACGACCCTCGCCATGCTTGACAAATGCGCACTTCTCTAATTGCATTCCCACATTCCCTAGATGTTGAATTGCAGTCTCCAAAAACCCCATTTCTGTAGCAGAATCTGCTGCCAGCAGCAGCTGGCACACACGTGGCACGTTGCGATTGGCTGACCATTGTGCTATGATAGATGCGGAGGTTGAAGATAGAGGTACCTGGGGTGAGGAGGGGCAAAGGTGTGGTGAGGTTGGGCAGAGAGATGAGTTGGTGGCCTGTGATTGGCTGACCATTGTGTAACTACAGATGCTGAGGTTGGGGAGAGAGAGAGACACCTGGGGGTGAGGAGAGGTAAGGACGGGACAAGGACGGGCAGAGAGGAGAGGTGAGGGGGGCGGGGATAAGAGGTGGTTGTAGGAGGAGGGCAGGAGAAGTGGGCTGGGAGGAGAGCAACGGTGCATCATGAGTTGGCTCAGTAGGAAAACAAAGCAACGAGTCACTCTCTCAGTTGGCTTATTCGCCAGGAGAGGATGTACTGGAGAAGAGGAGAAGTGAGGTTGGATGGGAACCGTGTCTTATCTCCCTGCCTGTTTGCTTCTCTCCCCCACTGTTTCTTTCCCTATCCCCTTCTCTAAGAAAACAATGGGACTGTGGGGGAGGGAAGCAAACAGGCATGGAGATAAGGAAACTTCTGGTCATTGAGAATTCTCAATACCCAGAGATGGTGCAGTGATGGGGTCATAGCAGATTAAAAGGGATTCTTGAGCGCCGAGTCAGAAGGAAAGCAAAGCATCACTCACAAGGAGAACATCGACTGGAGGGTCGTTCTTCTGTTCTTCAATGTGCAGCCATGCGAGCGGACGGTGCGAGATGGAGATGCCTTTGACCCGACGGCACAGTTCCTCTTTCCATGCACTAAACACTTTTGCATCCACAACTGGTGCTACAATGTTACCGCCAGGTGATACAGCAGCAACAGCTGCTACAGTACCAGGTGTTACAGTCCCAGGTGTTACAGTCCCAGGTGTTACAGTCCCAGGTGTTACAGTCCCAGGTGTTACAGTCTCAGGTGTTACAGTCCCACGTGTTACAGTCCCACGTGTTACAGTGTCAGATGTTACAGTGTCAGGTGTTACAGTGTCAGATGCTACAGTGTCAGATGCTACAGTGTCAGATGCTACAGTGTCAGATGCTACAGTGTCAGATGCTACAGCAGCACCATGAGCCTTGGTATCATCCAGCAACCTCCTCTCCACTCCACCGCTGCTACTCCCGTCACCCCCCTCTTGTGACAACTGGTTTGTAAGAAGCGGATTGCTGTCTTGACTGCCCTCCACCTCAACCACCACCTGGCTGTTCGCGGAAAGAGATAAGAAGAGAAGTGCAATCACCGCCCACACGGAGGAACAAAAGAGAAATGCAGGCAGGAACGTTTGAAACATCACCGCTGTACCGATTACGGTAGCACTTGGCAGAACCCATAATGATGCAATGTTTATGACTGCAAGTTGACCAACAGGGGAAGGTGTAGGGTGCTATACAGACGACATTGGCATCGAAGGAAGAGGAAGGGGATGAGCAATATAAATACCTCGAGGCAGTAAGCAGGGAGAGAAAGGTGGAAAATCTTCCGTCTGCCCTTGGCCCTCCCCCCACCCACGCGCTGCCTCCCATGCGAGCTCGCACACACACCGCCCGGGGTGACGGCGCATCCCAGGAGACTGTGAGGGTGCGGAACTGGGGGGGTGAAAAGGAGGGGGGTGGAAAGGAGGAGGGTTGGGGGAATGAGAAGTGGGCGTGAGACACAAAGCACCCGCACACAGACGGCTCGGGATGATGGCGGTGCATCCCAGGGTGCAATGAGGGGACGGAACTGGATGGAAACGGTCGAGTAGATTGAGGGGAGGTGGGAAGCCGACATGAGCTCGCACGCACACCGCTCGGGGTGATGGCGCATCCCATGATACTGTGAGGGCGCGGAACTGGAAAGGTGACGTGGGAAGAGGAAGGATGGGAGGGAAGGTGGGAAGGTGGGAAGCGGAGATTGAGCTCAATCTCCTCTTCCCACCTTCCCTCCCATCCAGTTGAGCTCGCAGACAGACTGTGGGTGCGCAACTGAGCTGGGAAGGTGGGACGGATGGGGTGATGGGTGCATACTAGGAGATAGTGCAGGTGTGCAACTGAGGGATAGGAAAGGAGCGGAGCCGGATGGGATGGAGCATCACTGGGATGCACACAGACGGCTCCGGGTGATGGAACCCAGGATACATCCCAGGAGATGGTCCATCCCAGGATACGGTGAGGGTTGACTTTTGAGTCGACTCAAAAGTCAACTTGGGATGGACCATCACTGGGATGCACACAGACGGCTCTGGGTGATGGTACATCCGAGGATACGGTGAGGGTGCGGAACTGGAAGAGAGGGGGAGGAGAGGGGTTGGGGGATTGGAAACGCGGTGTGAGACACAAGGACCTGAGCTCGCACACACACTCACCTCCTCCCACGCAGTCACACACTCGTCAGTGCTCCCCATTGTATATTTTGAGATGTCTAGAAAACTCACCTCCCCCACTCTCACCTGTTTCCACGCCTTCACACACTCGTCAATGCTCCCCATTGCCTCCCACACAACCTGCCCCGCCCCTCCGCCATCTCCCCTCCTATCACTGCATCAAACTCCCCCTCCCACCCCTTCTCCCAATCCCACCCCACCTCCCACTCTCGCCTCTTCTCATTCTAGCCTACTCCCACTCACCTCATCCCACGCCAGCACACACTCGTCAATGCTCCCCATCGCCTCCCGCACCACCTGCCTCCGCCCCTCCGCCATCTCCTCCCCCATAACCGCATCAAACTCCGACTCCCACCCTTTCTCCCACCCCCTCGCCGCATCACACACCCCCACCTCCCCCTCCCCCGCTTCTGGGCCCGGCCAATTAGGTTCGGAAGGGGCAATGCGGGAGACGAGAGCTCGGGCCTGAAGGAAAGGGGCAGGCGGGTGGGGGGAGGAGAGATGAATGAGGCTGAGTCACACACCCCCACCTCGCCCTCCCCCGCTGCTGGGCCCGGCCAGTTAGGTTCGGAAGGGGCGATGCGGGAGACGAGAGCTCGGGCCTGAAGGAAAGGGGCAGGCGGGTGGGGGGGGGAGGAGAGATGAATGAGGCTGAGTCACACACCCCCACCTCGCCCTCCTCCGCTGCTGGGCCCGGCCAGTTAGGTTCGGAAGGGGCGATGCGGGAGACGAGAGCTCGGGCCTGAAGGAAAGGGGCAGGCGGGTGGGGGGGGGAGGAGAGATGAATGAGGCTGAGACACACACCCCCACCTCGCCCTCCCCCGCTGCTGGGCCCGGCCAGTTAGGTTCGGAAGGGGCGATGCGGGAGACGAGAGCTCGGGCCTGAAGGAAAGGGGCAGGCGGGTGGGGGGGGGAGGAGAGATGAATGAGGCTGAGTCACACACCCCCACCTCGCCCTCCCCCGCTGCTGGGCCCGGCCAGTTAGGTTCGGAAGGGGCGATGCGGGAGACGAGAGCTCGGGCCTGGGGGAAGGGAAAATGGGGAAATACGGCCAGTTCTTCCCAGAAGCACACAGGCGGTCGCACGGGCTGAGTGACTTTCGAGTCAACTCAAAAGTGAGCTCGTGCCTGGGGGAAGGGGAAATGGGGCCAATTCTTGCCAGAAGCACACAGGCGGTCGCATGGCCGGCAGTGGCAGCAATCTCCCCTTATCAGTTACCTTGCTCCCAGAAGCACACGGGCGGCTGCACGGGCGGCATTTGCCGCTATTCAGCGGTACAGAGGAGTTGAGGGAGCAGACGGCGGGGGCACAGGGCACAGAGCAAGAGTCGCCTGATCCCTCCTTAGTTACCCTTTCCCCAGCAGCACATGGGTGGCAGCGCATGGGTGGCAGCACATGGGTGGCAGCGCATGGGTGGCAGCGCATGGGTGGCAGCGCATGGGTGGCAGCGCATGGGTGGCAGCACATGGGTGGCAGCGCATGGGTGGCAGCGCATGGGTGGCAGCACATGGGTGGCAGCGCATGGGTGGCAGCGCATGGGTGGCAGCGCATGGGTGGCAGCACATGGGTGGCAGCGCATGGGTGGCAGCGCATGGGTGGCAGCGCATGGGTGGCAGCGCATGGGTGGCAGCGCATGGGTGGCAGCGCATGGGTGGCAGCACATGGGTGGCAGCGCATGGGTGGCAGCGCATGGGTGGCAGCGCATGGGTGGCAGCACATGGGTGGCAGCGCATGGGTGGCAGCGCATGGGTGGCAGCACATGGGTGGCAGCGCATGGGTGGCAGCGCATGGGTGGCAGCGCATGGGTGGCAGCACATGGGTGGCAGCGCATGGGTGGCAGCGCATGGGTGGCAGCGCATGGGTGGCAGCGCATGGGTGGCAGCACATGGGTGGCAGCGCATGGGTGGCAGCACATGGGTGGCAGCGCATGGGTGGCAGCGCATGGGTGGCAGCGCATGGGTGGCAGCGCATGGGTGGATCTGTTCCTTGAGAATCCTAAAAAACATGGGTGGCGGCACATGGGTGGCGGCACATGGGATGGGACGCCTTCGCCTTGCAGGGATTTTGCGAATCCTCGAAAACCACCAGTGACAACTGTTGATGTGCCTTAAAAACCCCATCCCTTCTTACCTTTTCGCCTGTAGCACACGGGCGGCTGCACGGGCGGCATTTGGCGCCATTTAGCGGCACGGAGGAGTTGATTGAGTAGACGGTGGGGGCACAGCCGTCGGGGTAGGTGCGTTGGCTGAGCACACAGAAGGGCAGGCTGGCTCGTTGCACTGTGATGCCCGCCAGAGATAGCTGGGCTTTAAAGGCTCCTTCAGAGTTGAGGTTCCTGGGAGGAAGAGCAAGAGGAGGATGGGAGGTCGGGCATGGGAGGAGGGTAGGTGAGCACACAGAAGGCCATGTTGGCTCGTTGCAGCCTGATGCTCCCCAGGGCTAGCTGGGCTTTTAAGGGTCTCTCTGAGTTGAGGTCTCTGGGACGGGGAGAGGATGGTGGGAGGGAGAGGCAGAGCAGGGGAGGGCGAAGCAGAGCGGGGAGGGCGAAGCAGAGCAACATTCGCACCCCTTCACACCCATTCACACCCATTCACTCACCGCATCTTCCGCCTTGCCAGCAGCTGCAGGGCACTAAGTCTCTTCAGCGCTGCTTCACTCGCCTGCCTCCCTCCCATCCCAAACCGGTCGTTCAGCCCCCACCAGTCCCACCCATACGGAATTGTGTAGACCAACCCATCACCCACCCCATCACCCAAACCAATGCCATTAAGAATAGCTGCTGCTGCTGGTGCAGCGGCGGTGGTGGCTATAGGGGGAACGCTGGGCGGCAGGATGGGCGGCGGGGGTTGGATGGACGCGGGGGCGGTCCAGAGGGAGTCGAGGCGGGCTCGCACGATCCAGTTGTAGCGCAGGGGCGGTGCTGACGTGGCTTGTGCTGACGTGGCTTCAAACGATTGGATCATGTCCCAGCACCCCTCCACCAGGCGAAAGTACTGTAGCAGACCCTGTAGGCCACTGGGGGAGTCACCAGTGAACATGACCCCAGTGGGGTATTTTGTCTCATCCACGTCAGTGTTTGGGAATATCTGCACAGCTGCAATGGCGCTCTCCCGGGCCAAACGCACCCAATCCTGACCCACCACGTCATCACTCCCCGCGATCCGATTTTGTCCAACATTTCCACTGGTACTGCTGCTGCTGCTGGCGAAGCTTCGGAGGAAGCTGAGCTTGGCAGCGGTTTCGTCCAGAGGCGCGTGCAGGAAGAGGTGTAAGGGGCGGTGGGAGAGAGAGGGAGAGGGGTGCGCGGAGGGCAGCAGCAGGTGGCGCAGCAGCGAGGGCCCCGTTGCCTCAAAGGCCCGCGCCGACCCCACCAGACACACTGCTATGGGCGGCTGGGAGCAGGGGGCAGCAGGGGGCAGGGAGCAGGGGGCAGGGCAGAAAGGAGAGCATTGGGAAAGACACATAGGGGGGAGTGAAACAGTTGGTTGAGTCGCCTCAATGGCCCGTGGTGGCCCCACCAGACACACGGCCATATGAAGCGAGGTGGGAAGATGGCGGAAGGGGAGAAGCGCATTGGGAAAATAACGGGGGAAGGAAAGAGGGGGAAGCGGCGGGTTGGGAGGGTCTGTGGAGTTTGAGAACGTGTTCATGGGGTGGTTCGGAGGGCATGTAGCGATCACACCTCACATGATGGTGAGGAGGAGGCGAGGCGGAAAGAAATTTGTGACACCTTGGGATGCCTGGATTTTAGCCAACTAAATCTGAGACTGACTTTGAGCTGACTGGATTTGCGACCTCTAGTTTTGAGCTGACTGAAATTGAGACTTGTAGCTTTGAGCTGACTGAAATCAAGACCTCTAGCTTACAGCTGACTGAAATTGAGACTTCTCGCTTTGAGCTGACTGAAATTGAGACTTCTAGCTTTGAGCTGACTGAATATGAGACTTCTAGCTTTGAGCTGACTGAATGTGAGTAGCTTTGAGCTGACTGAATTAAGACTTCAAGTTTTGAGCTGACTATATTTGAGTCCTCGAAGTTCACCCAAGTTCACTCACTCACTCTCTCGTTCATTCACTAACGCCCTCAATCCCTCCCTCACTCACTCTCGCCCTCACTCCCTCCCTCACTCCCTCACTCACTCACTCACATCATCATCCCCTCCTCCTTTAGGCGCCACGAGGTTGTCGCGCCACGAGCGTCTGAGCGGCCAGTGCACCGCCGAGAACGCTGCCGTCAGCACGGCGAAGACTATAACGAAAGTCCTCGCTCTTGAAAGCACCATCGCGCCGCCGCCTGCTAGTCCCGCCTTCGGGCGAATAAAGACCGCCCGAACTAGGCGAAGCGCCCTCCAAAAGTAGCCTATGGTGGCGGGTGAGGAGTGAGTTAAATCGTAGTAGACCAATTGAAGGGAGGTGAGTGAGCTAACGGGAAAATTCTGACAGAAACTCGACGCGTGACACTCGCTGGGTGTGACTATCAGACGCGGCTACTCGTTTCAGTCACAATCAGAACGACCAACAGCCTCGGCGAACGTGGTCCAGCGATCAGTAGGGCGGTTCGTCAGTAAGGCGATTCGTCGCGCAATCTCTCACTGTCAGAAAAAGCGAGACAGACTCTCGGACCGGCCCTCTCACTGTCAACTTTTGGCTTCTTTCGCAAGATCCTGGCGTCGATAACGCCCTAACAGACGATCTAATTTATCGTCCCCGAAGTCGCGGCACGAGCGATGGCAGACGAAAACGCCCTCGGAATCTACGCGGAACAGGCCAGGCCGCACTGCAGCCAGGAATCACAGCCCAAGTAAACAAACAAAACCACCGATTCCGCATCCTGGTATCTGCTCTGCACTACTATAGTAGTCTGCTGTTTCCGGTTTTTTTCGGCTCGTCTGATCGATCAAGACCGTTCCAGCCCAAGAGTGGAGAGCATCAGTTGCACCTGGGAATTATGGGGAACGTCGCCACGGGCATAATTGGGTTTCGTTCGACAACACTTCCTACGATAGGATTGGGTGATTACTTGACGTACCCTTCCGCAATCTCTGCATGATTTCGATTGGTCCGGTGCTGACAGAGTGTAACCTTGATTGGTCCGAAGAGGGACATTTATTCGTCTGACAACGAGTGCCGATCGGCTTGGCGACAGCTTACACTACTTATCGCGAAGTCCAGATTTACTAATCAGCCGATCATTTGCACCTAGGGATCAGCGCTGGCCGGTTGTGGTTATGGCGAATGTCGCCACGGGCAAATTGGGTTTCAACGACACTCCCTACGATTCGAGTGGGTGATTGACGTCCGCCCCTGCAACTTCATGCATGAGCTCGATTGGTCCGGCGCTGACATTATGCAACCCTGATTGGTCCGAAGTGGAATTTTGCTGGTCTGACAACGAGTAGTGTCGAATTTTCGTATGGCAACATATTTTGGTTTCCCGCCAAGTCTGGTTTGATACATCAGCCGTCCATCAGCTGATGTAATCCTAGTGCGAGGGTGATTGCGATGCGATCAATGAACCGTAACACGGAACATTGTAACCTATAACTCAATTGTTCGCAGCAACTGTTCGTCATTGCCATCGGGATTGGAGCAGCCCATTCAATTCTGGTCGGTGTCTCGGTAGTATCGACAGGCTGGCAAAGAACAAGTCTAGTAATGGCTAGTGGTAAAGCTAATCCTGGTCGGTTTCCCATGGAGCGTCTCCGTGCACCCCGAGCGTGTTATTTTGCGTCACCCCGCCCGCGCTCGTGTCAATGTTCGGCTTGAACGTTCGCAACGCGAATCTGGATCCACGGTTTTGACGGGAGATGATCACGTCGGGCCGTTTCTTTGCCAGGGCCGTGAGCAAACCGTTCGCTCATGCGTGTTTCGTTTCACCCCCTAGAAATTCGCGTCAGATATTGCCTTGTGCTTGCAAACCCTAACTTTTGAGTCGACTCGACAGTCGCGTCGCGTCACACCTGGGCTTGCGCCTCGCCTCAATTGCGGCGTGGATTTCGAGCCTGGACCACGCGCTTCGTCACCCCGTCACCCCTTTAAGAGTCGACTCAAACGTCAAGACGCACAGGGTGACGGAAGGAACGAATCCCGTCTGACTTGTAGCCTCAATTCATGGCTCCCTCCCCGTTTCGCCTTCCCAAGTCGCGTGATCGCGCCGTTGTTGGTTCCTATTGGCTGCAGCCGCGCTCGGGATTGCGGTCCGTGTGCCTGCTTGCAGCCTGCGCGGCGGCGCTGGTGCCGCTGCTTGTCTCATTCTCGGCCTTGAATGCAACGAATCAGGACACTTTGGAGGTAAATACTTTCCCGGCGGCTCATAAAGCCACTAGTGCTTTATGTGACAGTGAACCGCTACCAGTCCCAGAGCGCTCTTTTTTCCTTCCCCCTGTCCCCTCCCCCCTGCCCCCAGCCCCCCATCCAGGCCTTTGAGGCTATTTAACTAATCCTATTACCCCCCTCGTACCCCTACCCCCTCCCTGTCCCTCCCTTCTCCATCCTGCTTGCATTTCCCATTGCTACCTGCCCTGCCCCCAGCCGCCCATCGCAGTGTGTCTGGTGGGGTCGCTGCGTGCCTTTGAGACCAATCAAAGAGCTCTTTCACTCCCTCTTCTGCGTTTTTCTCTCTGCACTCTTCCCTGCCCCCTGCTCCTTGCCCCCTGCTCCTTGCCTCCTGCTGCCTCCCCCCCCCAGCCGCCCATAGCAGTGTGTCTGGTGGGGTCAGCGCGGGCCTTTGAGGCAACGGGGCCTTCACTGCTGCGCCACCTGCTGCTGCCCTCCGCCCACCCCTCCTCCCACTCCTCCGGTCGCTCCCACCACTCACACCGCTCCTCACACCTCTCCCACCCCTCCCACCGCCCCTTACACCTCTTCCTGCACGCGCCATTAGACGAAACCGCTGCTAAACTCGCCTTATTCGGGGGAATCAAGGGGGGAGGGTTCGGTTCGAGGGAGCTGGGAGTGGAGGGTGTGACTATAGCGAGCGTGAGGATCTTTGCGAGCAGTGATTTGGATGAGACAGACAACCGGAGGTTAGCGCTCAACTGGCAGTCTTCACCTCAAGGCTTGCAGGTGAGAGGAGAGGCGCTGGTTCTGCTTCTGAAACTTTTGAGGCACTAAGAAAGGCCGTCGAGGCCTCTAGGAGGTCAATTTGGTTGGAAGTTGTCGCATTGGGCCAAGGCTTGCCGGTGCGTGTTTAAATTCGGGATTGAAAGAGTTCCTCCCTTTCAGTGGCTAAGTAGCGCCTTCCAGATTGCCTTTCACATCCACCTGATTTTTTGCCCTGTTTCGCCCGTCTCGCTCTTCCCGCCCTGTTTCGGCCTCCCGCCCTCTCTCCGTCCGTTTCGTTTCATTTCCCGCGTTTGGCTTCTCATTGCGCCTCAAAAACGGATCTCCCCCTCCCACCCACCCTGCAGGGTCTGTTACAGTACTTTCGCCTGGTGGAGGGGTGCTGGGACGAGTTTTGAGACAAGCTTTGAGTCGACTCAAAAAATGGATTCTCCATGTGCCTTGCACCTGTCCTTTCATCTCCCCCTCCCTCCCACCCACCCTGCAGGGCCTGCTACAGTACTTTCGCCTGGTGGAGGGGTGCTGGGACATGATCCAATCGTTTGAAGCCATGTCAGCACAAGCCACGTCAGCACCGCCCCTGCGCTACAACTGGATCGTGCGAGCCCGCCTCGACTCCCTCTGGACCGCCCCCGCAAACATTCAGCCCCCGCCGCCCATGCCGCTCGGTTTTCCCGCTGCTGGACCAGCAGCAGCAGAAGAAGCGGCAGAAGCAGCGGCACTAGCAGCAGAAGCAGCGGCAGTGGCTGCTGGGGACATAGATGGTGCGAGTGGGGTGGGTGATAACTTGGCCTACACGATTCCATATGGGTCGGACTGGTGGGGGTTGAACGACAGGTTCGGGATGGGAGGGCGGGAGGCGAGTGGTGTGGCGTTGAGACGGCTGAGTGCTCTGGATAAGATGGTGGCCGTTGGATACAGGTGAGAGGGGAGGGTGGTGGTGATGATGGTGGTGGTGATGGTGATGTGATGGTGATGTAATCGTGGTTGCAGCAGCTTGGTGGTGCGGTGGTGATACTGTTGACGATGCTATGGTGGGTGGCTGCAGCAGCGTTGAAAAGGCTGCGTGGTTTGGATGGACGAGATGGTGGTTGGTTGCTGAGTACAGATGAGAGGCTGCAGTGGTGATGGTGTGGTGGTGGTGGTACTTTTGGCAATACCGTGAGTGCGTGATGCTATGGTGGTGGGTGCAGTGCAATGCAGGCTGCAGCAGGGTTGGTTGGTTGCAGCAGGGTTGGTTGGTTGCAGCAGGGTTGGTTGGTTGCAGCAGGGTTGGTTGGTTGCAGCAGGGTTGGTTGGTTGCAGCAGGGTTGGTTGGTTGCAGCAGGGTTGGTTGGTTGCAGCAGGGTTGGTTGGTTGCAGCAGGGTTGAAGAGGCTGAGTGCGCTGGATGAGATGAGATGGTGGTTGGTTGCTGGGTACAGGTGAGACGCAGCACCAGAATCAGCCTCCTCTTCCCTGGCCATTGTTCCCTTCCCCTCCACTTCCTTGCCCCCTCCCCTCCCCTCCCCCCAGCCACCTCAACTCAGAGCAGGCCTTCAAGGCGCGGATACACATGAGGGGAGTGAGAGTGCAGCGCCGGAACCCTCCGCCTCTTTCCTTTTCTTCATCCTCTCACCCTTCTCCTCCCCCTCCCCTTCCCTGTCCCGTCCCTGCTCCCCCTCCCCTTCCCTGCTCCGTTCCCTCTGCCCCTGTCCTGTCCCAGCCAAGTCAACTCAGAGCAAGGGTCTAAGGCGCAGATTGGCACGAGGGGCGTGAGAGTGCAGATTGGCACGAGGGGCGTGAGAGTGCAGATTGGCACGAGGGGCATGAGAGTGCAGCGCCAGAACCCCTTTTTCTGCATCCTCACTCGCCCTTCCCACTCGTTTCTTCTCCTTTCTTTTCTGCCCGTTACCCCTCCTTTCCTGTCCCATCCCCCCTCACCCTGCCCCCAGCCAGCTCAATTCAGAGATGGCATTTAAAGCCCAGATGAACATGGGGGGCGTGAGAGTGGATCGACAGAACCCCCTTTTTTTCCCTTCCCCCTGCCCCCTTGCCGCCCCCCTTCCCCCTCCCCTTCCCCTTCTTTGATGTCTCATCCCTCCCCCTTTCCCCAGCCAGCTCAACTCAGAGATGGCATTTAAAGCCCAGATGGACATGGGGGGCGTGAGAGTGGATCGACAGAACCCCCTTTTTTTCCCTTCCCCCTGCCCCCTTGCCGCGCCCCTTCCCCCTCCCCTTCCCCTTCTTTGATGTCTCATCCCTCCCCCTTTCCCCAGCCAGCTCAACTCAGAGATGGCATCTAAAGCCCAGATGGACATGGGGGGAGTGAGAGTGGATCGACAGAACCTCTCCTTCTGCATCCTCACTCGCCGAATGTACCCCTTAGAGGACGACTCGTGTCCCGTGAAAATCCTGAGTGCTGCTGCCAAGGTGCCTCTGAACGGCGCCAAGTGCCGATTGTGCACCCCGTGCAAGGCAGAGGAGGAGGTGAGTTGAAAGGCAGGTGGGAGGAGAGAGGCGAGGAGAGAAAGGGGAAGCAAGCGGTTGAAGATGGGGTGCTTTGCTTGGTTATGTGATTGCTTGTATTGCTGCCAAGGTGCCTCTGAACAGCGCCAAGGCCGGGGAGGAGGTGAGTGGAGAAGGGGAAAAACATGGGACTACGTTTGATTGCCTGTGGTGCCAAGGAGCCTCTGAACGGGGAGGAAAGGGGGGATGGTGACTACTTATAAAAGGGAGAGGAACAGGAGACGGATACTCCAGGTGCATTGAGTTGAGCTTTGAGGCGCCTCAAAACTCTACTTATAAAAGGGAGAGGAACAGGAGACGGATACTCCAGGTGCATTGAGTTGAGCTTTGAGGCGCCTCAACACTTTACTTACAAAAGGGAGAGGAACAGGAGACGGATACTCCAGCACACTGAAAGACTTGAGTCGCAATCCTCGACACAGCCGCGAATCGTTTGGGCCCATTCACTCGAAGCACTGACATCTGCTCTCAGCTTCTTTTCGCCCACCCACTCTCCACCCACCCACTCTCCACCCCTCACCCCAACCTCCCTGAATCATTCACCCCTTAGGCGCGCTAGCTGCCGTCATTCACCCACTGCTCAAAGGCCCCAACTGGCCAGGGCCGGTTGCTCATTGCTCATTGCTCAAAGGCCCAACTGGCATTGATATTTTATTCTAGCTTCTTTTCGCCCACCGCTCTACTCTCTCCATCCCCCTAACCTCCGTTCCACAACCTCCATCCTCCCACCAGGGAGGCTGAACAGGCGCTAGAGGCCATTCCCGACACGGCCACCAACTGGCCAGGGCCATTCACTCAACTGTCCCTCCTTTCCTTCACGACTCTCCATCCACCCAAACTCGATTCCACTTGCCAGGCTGAACAGGCACTAGCTGCCATCCCCGACACGGCTCCCAACTGGCCAGGGCCGTTCACTCAGGGGATTGACATGTGCTCCATCCACCAACCGTGGGAGGACACGTGGCAGCAGCAGTACGACGCTGTCATGGGCGCTGAGCTGGCACGGCAGCGCCAAGCTGTCACCCGCATGGCTGCTGACGTGGCTCTCTGCGTGCGATCTTTTGAGCGGGTACGAGGCGAGGGTAATCTGCTAAATGCCTCACTGTTATACTAAATTCCTTTTCTGGTATCTTTTCGAACCAGAGGGTACTGAAACGGCTGGAACGGCTGGAACGGCTGGAACGGCTGGAACGGCTTATTTCTCTGTGATGTACCTTCCGCCTTTTCTCTGTGTGAGGGGCATTGGTTGCATCACATGCTCCCCTTCCCCCTATTCCCCTTCCCCCCATTCCCCCCCCCCAGCTCTGCGCCCTCTCCTCTGTGCGGTCCACGCCCTCCCCCGTGCCACTGTGTGTAAGAGGCTTTAATTTGATCGCTGGACATTCCCCACCTCCCGCTCCCCTGCCATTTTTTCCCACAACCCCCTCCCCCTCCCCCTCCCCCTCCCCATTTCCCCTCCCCCCCCCAGCTCCGCGCCCTCTCCTCTGTGTGGTCCGCCCCCTCCCCCTTGGCTCTCTGTGTGCGGGGGCAGCTGGGAGAGGCGAAGCTTCTGGGAAGCACCCCACGACAATTTGCCACTTTCACTCGCCTGCTCTCTGCCTCCAGGTGTGCTGCTGTCTCAGGTGTTTTTTCAGGTGTGCTGGCTCAGATGTTTTTTTTGTGGGTGGCTCAGGTGTTGTCTCAGGTGTGTGGCTCAGGTATTTTTTTCAGGTGTGCTGGTATAGGTGTTTTTCCGGGCAGGTGGTTCAGGTGGATATCAGAGAGGGGAGAGATCCTGATACTCAAGTGTAACCTCGCACCGACTTTTGAAATGCTTCAAAAGTCGTCTTTCTCCCCACACTCTTTACGTTGATAGGATTCTCACGAGATTCTGGCACTCATTTGTTATGCGTCTTACAAGTATGTCTTATGATGTAAAAGATGTATATTGTATCTGTTGAAATCAGTTGGTTTCGAACCGCAGAAAGCCTACTAAGATGTATCTCGCATGGCCTTTGATTTGAGCAGTGTTGACTTTTGAGTCGACTCAAAAGTCGCCTACTAAGATGTATCTCGCATGGCCTTTGAGCAGTGTTGTGGTCTCCGTCTCCTCTCGCCCAGAATGCAACGCAGTCACCAACGCCACAGCAATGGGTGTTCATAAAAATCTCAGAAACGCCCTGCGCATGTTTCTTCTGTGCCACAGCAATTGGTGTTCATAACAAATCTCAGAAACGCCCTGCGCATATTCCTTCTGCCGTGTTCATCCCCTGTGCCATCCGAGCAGTGCCGTCGTCTCCATCTCCTCTCGCCCGGAGTGGGAAGCGAGGCGGCCGCCACCGCCAAGGCCCCTGCAACCGATGTTTTTTATAGTTGACCTAACCCTGCTGTGTGCATTTCTCATGCCATGTACCCCATGTGCCATGCCATCTGAGCAGCGTTGTGGTGTCCATCTCCTCTCACCCGGAGTGGGAAGCGAGGCGGCCGCCAACGCCACGGCCCCTGCAACCGGTGAATTTCTATAGTTGACCTCACCCTTCTGTGTGCATTTCTTCTGGCGTGTATCCCCTGTGGCATCTGAGCAGTGTCGTCGTGTCCATCTCCTCTCGCCCGGAGTGGGTGGCGGCTACCAGTGCCACAGCGACAGCATACAGCAGAGAAGGGGCGAGAAGCACAGGGATGCCAACGCATAGTGGCAGCAGTGAATCGAGCACAAGTAGCGGCAGCAGCAACAGCGACACAAGAAGTGACAGCAGTAGCAGCGACAGCAGCAGTAGCAGCAACAGCAGAAGTAGTAACAGCACTAGCAGGAGCGGTAGCAGCAGTAGCAGGAGTGACAGGGAGAGCAGCAGTGGCAAGTGGTGGGTAAGCAGCAAGAGGAGCAGGGATAGGAGGAACAAGGGCAGGAGGAGGAGAAGCAGTGGCAGGGGCAGCAACTCAAGCGACAGATTGAGAAGGAGAGAGAGAGAGCGAGAAAGAGGAGGGAGGAGCAGAAGCGGCAGCAGAAAGAGACGGGGTCTTAGACGATTGCTCAGTGAGAAAGGGAGTGAGATTGAGAAGAGTAGAGGACATGAAATCGACGGTGATGGTGATGATCTACCTGGGATAATCAACGGCCGTGGTGGTGACTCTGCTGCCCCTCATGGTAGCAACCCCAGCAGCACAAGTAACCAGTCTGTCGAGTTACCGATTCTGCCTCTCCTGAGTGACATGACTTTGACTTTTCAGTCGACTCAAAAGGCACCAAGTAGCACTGGAAACCCGTTCAGGTCATCCCCTGTCTCGCTTCTCCGAAGCGAAGGAGTGGCCAGGCGGGAGGGGGAGGACAGCCAGAAAGCAGCAGAGAGCCCTTCCCCTTTCGGGAATTCTGAATTGAACGGGCAGAAGGCAGCAGAGACAGGGGGCAGCTGGGAGGCGGACCTTCTCTCTCTCTTCCCCGCCATCTCCATCCTCCATCGCCCTCCCTCCTGGTTGCAGCAATGGCAGCAATCCGACAGCACGGGTGGTGGGGAGCGGGAGAGGGGGAGCCAGGAGGATCAGGGTGGGGAAGGATTTCAACGTGGGGAGGTGGCGAGGGAGGAAGAATACAAGCGCGAGGCTGATGATGGGCTGCTGTGGCGTGTGGATGTGATCAAGGTGTGTGTGTGTTGTGCTTTCACGTGCGTGTGGTGCTTTCATGCATGTTTCTGCTATGTGCGTGCATGTTCTGAGATATGTCATAAGTCCCGTGCGTGTGCATGTGCGTGCTTGCGTGCGTGTGTGCGTGCTTGCGTGCATGTGTGCGTGTGCATATGTGTGTGTGCGTGCGTGTGTGCGTGCTTGCGTGCATGTGTGCGTGTGCATATGTGTGTGTGCGTGCGTGTGTGCGTGTGCGTGTGCGTGCGTGTGCGTGCGTGTGCGTGTGCGTGCGTATGCGCGCATGTGTGCGTGTTCGTGAGCGCGCATGTGTGCGTGTGCGTCTGCTACTGCCATACATACTCCCACGCGTCTGTGTTGCCCCATAACTGGCTCTTCCCACCCACAGGTGGATGTGGACCATTTGGACCCTGCTGTGATTGCAACCTGGGCTACAGCCATGCTACAGCCATGCTACAGCCATGCCATGCCATCCATTGTGGGGCGACGAACGTTGATACGCACCCTGTCATGCCTCTCTCAATTGCCTGCTTGCTCCCCTGCAGGTGGATGTGGACGATCTAGACCCGGCTCTTATTGCAGCCTGGGCTTCTGCCATGCACGATGCATTGTCTTCAGGGAACACGCCGTCACCACCATCATCACCATCACCACCACCACCACCACCACCATCACCATCACCATCACCGCACCGCCTACCATCGCTCGCACCTCGCCCGCTCTCAGCAGTGTGTCAGCTGCTCGTGTCGTTCCCCGTGGGCGAGGCAGCCACAGCAGCTAGAAGGCACGTGGACGAGCAGCTGCAGCGAGCTGGCTTCCACCTGGCCTTGTGTGTCGGCTCTCCTCCCGACTGGGACCGACAGTGCTGCTCATATTACCATGTGCGTAACTGTGTCCGTTAAACGCACTCCACGGACACAGCAGCGAGAAGGCACGTGGACGAGCAGTTGCAGCGAGCTGACTTCCACCTGGCCTCCTATGTCGGCTCTCCTCCTGATTGGGACCGCCAGTGCTGCTCTTACTTCCATACTAGTAACTGCGTCCGTTTAAGCACAAGGCATGGGTCAAGCAGCAAGCAGGGAGAAGGCACACACCGTGCCCAATTGAGATTGCCAGTGCTGTTCCTGGTACTACCGTCTTGTGTCTGTTTGAAGCAGGAAGTAGATAGAGTTGGCGTGGATGAGCATATGGAGCGAATGGTGTTTCAGCCGGCCGTATGTGTCGGCTCCGTGAATGGGGTTTCAACTGGCATTGCTGCACTGCTGCTCCTACTTCCATCGCACAACTGTTCTGGCTGAAAGCCCCCTCACAGCATGCCTGCACCTTGAATGTACTACTCATATAGTATTGGTTATAATCCATTCAATCTCAGTCTTGTTATCCTGCTAGCACAAGCTTGCACACGCTAGTCTATCACTTGTTCCTCGTTTATGAATCCCACTTTAGGTACCAGTGTTGGTTTGTTCTGGGAACAATGTGGTACATGATGACTTCAAATGAAAAACCATTAGGGTTAAGTAACGAGAACCACTTGTCCCTAGTACAGAACACGTCAAGCGAATCTGAAATCGAAGAAGATACTGAGATGATACGTTCTAAGATGTTACGGCTGTGCTCTGACCTGGTACATCCTCGTTTGTGTGCTCCGCGTTACTCGTCTGTTGTGGCTGTTTCTGCGACTCTACATCAGACGCGGTGGGGGTTACACCCTCTTGTCGCATGCGCATGCAGGTCCACGTGGTGTCGATGATAAATAGGAGGAGGGTCAGCGCGAACAACGCGAGGAGTACGATCCGGAGAATCTCGTAAGCCTCCACTGCAATCGGAAATACACACAAACACAAAAAATCATTGGGAAAGCAATGAGGAAAGGTGTGAACAGTCTGAAGTTGTAAGGTTGGAAAAAGTTGTGATATGGATTGGTAAGTAGTGATGATAACGGGGAAGGTTTTGGCCAGTCAAAGCTAAAATAGCTATGATCAAATAAGAGCTCAAGGTTAGTTCTGGTGAATGACAAAGAGGAGCATTGCTGATGCAGTACTTACTAGAGCGATGGAATTCAGCTATTTATGACAGGAGAAAGCCATTATGCATATTTCTTATAGAGGTCACCGGCGGAAATAGAGCTGTTGCCTCCGATAGACTTCAAATAGTTGCTGATATCATAGAATGAAGTCAGCAAGTCGAAATCTACCTGTTCCCTATACTCGTTGAAATATTCGTCTTCTAAAACATAACGCAATGGCGCATCTTGGCGAGTGACAGACAGACGGAGGAGAGGAGAGCTTGGATGCGTTTTGCCCAGAAAAGGGTATGTGCCGCGGAGAGAGAAATCAACTGTCTACGAGTGGGATGAGGAGATGCAGCGAGAAAAAAGCAGAAGAGGAAGTCAGTCGACCCGCAGACCCAAATCGAGATCATGTGGGGG
This sequence comes from Closterium sp. Naga37s-1, assembly GCA_947471745.1. NCBI lineage: Eukaryota > Viridiplantae > Streptophyta > Zygnematophyceae > Desmidiales > Closteriaceae > Closterium > Closterium sp. Naga37s-1. The sequence continues at coordinate 221,725 of CANJKZ010000792.1, read as the reverse complement.
GATGCGAGGGATAATTGTAGTCGCCGTACTTCGCGCATTCGTAACTGGTTCGCAGAACCGCCTCTCCTCACTCGCAACGTGTCTACCGCCTGCATCAGCATCGCCATTCTTCGCATGTTGCAAAGAGCCTCCCATGCTGTCTGCTGCTTCCCCTGATTCACCCTAGTACTAGGCCGATGCTTTCGCCTCTTCGCCTGCAGCCGCTCCGACTGCTGCGTCTTCAGCCACTTTGGTTGGCTGCGGTGGCTTCTGAGATTCGACGTCCGCAGGCGAAACATCGACGACTTTTATTGCGCGACTGCGACAGCAGTCGCAATAAGCGTAACACATGTAGACGAGGATTCCGACAAGCGCTACGAGCGCAAGTGCTAGCACAACTATGCGAAAGACGCTGAAAGTTGCCACTGGGGGGCGCGCGAAAGTCCTCATAGCTGCGGAAAGCAATGGAAGTATAAGAAGTAGCATCGGTAATCACAAGACGCAAAGAGAGCCATATTTGAGATGGACATCAAACAAAATAGGACGCCGATGTGGACCCAGAATGCATAGTATTTTTTTCGTAACTCTGTATTGCTTCCATGTTGTGATGGTCCAGAACGAATATATGAGACAAGGAGGAAGCGGCGATGTGTCATCCGAAGCTCACCATCAACACGACGCTTGATTCTCCGTTGCCGTTCCAAAATCTCCTTGAGTATCAGTACTGGTTACTCTTACTTGTGATGCAAGTATACAAAAGTTGTTTCTGATTGGTCTATTACTTTCTGGTAGTTGTATGTGAGCGCTCATCTATCGGGTGTGGCTGGTGAGGAACTATTAGGCAGATTCTTGCCGATGAGAACGAGCAATGGCCTTTCCCTTGGACACGATCATACGGGCTGTGTTACTGGATCTTATCAGGCGACAGAAACAGAGGAAAAATAATACAATAAACCGTTCATGAGGGATTGCAATGGAACTGGGCTGTGCCGGTGGTCTGCAGAAGAATTTCGTCCAATTCTCTGGCGAGTGGCAGATTCTGAAGGTGGTGGGAGGATAAACTGGAAACGAGAGGAGCTTTTTGTACGAGGACTTGTAATTGTCGAGAACCAGCTTCTTGCGCAGCTTGCGGTGGGAATCGTAGCGAACTTACTGGGCGACTCGGTTCGGCGTTGCCGGTTTGACGGCCAGCGTCTCGTCGGGATCATTTCGGCTACGCAAGGGGTTGCCGAAACCAGAGGAATACTATTGACAATCATTTCGGCTACGCAAGGGATGATTACGTTTAGATTACGGTTACATGAAGCAATGCTCCATCTTAGGTGCGTACCAAGGTTCAGAATCATGAGTTTAATATACTATTATAGCGCAAAAACACAAAGCTAGGCAGCAGACACTTTCGTTTTTCCTGTTTAACACTCCGCATGAGACGCATGAATGCTGCGTCCCACGTTTCTGGCACGGAAACATATTACTTCTAGAGCACCAAAATGTGCCAGTTGCTATTCCTGAGGTATATGTTGTGGTCCCCGTACTGGTTTCTCCCCAACCCCACTGCCACATCCGTACAAGTATCACAAGCATCGTCCGTACTGTACAATGTCGTTGACTGGATTCTTTGTCTGCGTCAGCCTAGGCAGGTACTTTCGCCGCATCGTCTGCTACTGCCGCTTCCGCCGGGTTGGTTGGCTGCTGCGGAGGTTTTTGCGATTCGACGTCCGCAGGCGCGGCGACGGGGACTGCCTCCACTTTGCGAATGCGACAGCAATACACGATGAGGAGGATGAGGAATGCGACGTCTACAACGATAAACAATGTCAGCGCGACAAGTCTGAGGATTCTGGTGGATTTGTCCGCTGCGACGGGGTACACGAAAATCGCCATCTCCTGACGGGGGTGTTAGAGCAAGAATACGGAGAAACTGACGTATGTATTTACCGTGGGCGACGAATCAGCAGAATACAGCGCGTTATAAAGAATGTTGAAATCTAACAAGACAGATCAGGAAAAAGGTCGTTACTGTGCCGGAGTCCTTGGTAATAAAGGAAGAGGAAATGTATTACCGAAGCTTCCTGTCACGATTTTAGTAGAGTGAGCCGAGGCTGTTGTTGAGTGGTTGCGCTATCGGGAGCGTCAGGCCTATGTTTCTATTAGTTCGGTGAGCGCGCTGATGCTGTGGTAAACGGCGAGGAGAAAACACTGCATGGCACGACCAGGAAACCAAGTTGTGGAGATGAGGGCTCGTGATTTGTGAAGGGAGACTTGTAGCTGTGTTTTACAACAAGGTATGGAACGGGGCTGATTCTGAGGTTCCATATAAGCTGATAAAACGCGAAGATGAGCGAACTCTCGAAACCAAGCATAACAGCGATACTTGGTTGAGCAACTCTGGTTTGCGAAATTGACAAGCTGCTTTGGAGCGCTGGATGGCGACGAAAGGCGAAGGAGATTGCCTAGGTGGTGTACGATGCGACAGAAACCTGCCGACACTCTGTAACAGTAGAGATTTGGCGAATGAGATGGCACGATCTCTTGTGGAGGGATAGCGCACGATTTGCACACCATCACACGTTTCTCCAGTGCTAGGGCGGTTCGGCGCCGTGTTTGACGGCAAAGACCCCGCGCAATTATTTTTGCTACAGTAGAGTGCCTGAAACCTCAGAAACTCTTTTGGAACCTCGAATAAGAAGGTAACTTATAACGAATCACGAAATACTCGATTGGTTTTTGCAAGGCTAGTGCAAATTTGTCTCATTCAGTCAGCCATCGCGGAATGAGCAATCTAGTACGCTAGAAACCACTTGGTAACAACCACCGACCTCAATTGTCGTGAATCTCGTTCTTTCGCACACCATGTTGTACCAGCGAGGGTTACACAATAATCTAATATAAGTAGGTATGGCGAAGGGTAACAAGGGTAAGCGAAGAGCTGCGCAAAAGAGACACGTCGCCGCGGGCGACTTTCTGGAGGAATTCCGTCGACAATCCCTAGAGGCCGCAGAGGAGCTTTCTCGGCAATCCCTAGACGCCGCAAAGGCCGGCTCTAGCGAAACGGGTACGGATGTCGCTGCTTCTCTAGCGAAATCCGCCGTCTGCAGCAACGGGGGCAAGCGTGGTGGTGATCTAGCACGGCAGGGCAGCAAAACGGGCAGCCAAACGGGCAGTTTCCTCGTGGAGTTCCACTGCCACAGCACGTGCAGCGACGGGTCGCTCTCCCCAGCCCAGGTCGTCAAACGAGCCGCGTCGCTAGGGGTGGGTGACACTGGGGAAGGTTGCACCTGAGACCGACGGACCGGTCGTTTCGCCAGCAGCTCAGAGGGGCCAGCCGAGGAGTAGGTGATTCTTAGGGGTAGGCAGCATGCTGGGGAGGTCGCAACTCTGTTTAGGAATGCATTCCCTAAACCCGAAATCTGATGCATTATGCATCAACTAGACTTTAAAACCCGAAACCCTGATTCATTCTAGAATTCCACAGCAAATGGCATCATGGGGGATATGGTAGTAGCAACGGCAGCAGTATTCCCCCGCTGCCACCATGCCACCATGCCACACCATGCCACACCATGCCACACCATGCCATACCATGCCACACCATGCCACACCATGCCATACCATGCCACACCATGCCACACCATGCCATACCATGCCACACCATGCCACCATGCCACACCATGCCACACCATGCCACACCATGCCACACCATGCCACACCATGCCACACCATGCCACACCATGCCACCATGCCACACCATGCTACACCATGCCACCATGCCACACCATGCTTCCCCTCATTTTCCTTATCCATCCACCTTCCACCATCCACCATCCACCATGCCACACCATGCCACCATGCCACACCATGCTACACCATGCCACCATGCCACACCATGCTTCCCCTCATTTTCCTTCTCCATCCACCATCCACCATCCACCATGCCACACCTCAGGTGCGCATTCTCGCCCTGACGGACCATGGCAGCATGGCAGAGGCGGCAGCGGCTCAGGCGCTGGCAGCAAGAGCAGTTACCCCTCCCTATTCTCCCCACACCCTCTTTGTGACTTTTGAGTCGACTCAAAAGTCACCTCGCCGGCAGCAAGAGCAGTTACCCCTCCCTATTCTCCCCCACACCCTCTTCCCCTTTCGCCCTTCTACTTTCCCCACTCTTCCGCATTCTCTCCTGACGGAGCGTGACAGCATGGCAGGGTTGGCAGAGGCGATGGCAGCAGTGGTGGGAGCAGCTTCCCCTCTCTGCTCTTCCTCACGAGTTCTTCGTCTTTCAACTTCCCCCTTCCACCTTCCACTCCCCCACTCCTCAGGTGCGGATACTCGCCCTCACGGATCGTGACAGCATGGCAGGGGTGGCAGAGGCGACAGCAGCAAGAGTTCCATTCCCTTTCTTCCCCTCCCCCTTCCACCTTCCCCCTTCCACCTTCCCCCTTCCACCTTCCCCCTTCCACCTTCCCCCTTCCACCTTCCCCCTTCCACCTTCCACATTCCACTCCCCCATCCCTTAGGTGCGGATACTCGCTCTAACAGACCATGACAGCATGGCAGGGGTGGCAGAGGCGACAGCAGCAGGGCGGGAGGTGGGAATGTGTGTGATTCCTGGGGTGGAGGTTAGTGCTTACTACGACTGCCACACCCCCAAAATAACAGGAGGGGGCGCTGTTGCAAACGGGAGTCGAGGAGATGGAATGGAGGAAGAGGAGGGAGGGGTAGAGAGAGATAGAGATGAGGGGGGAGGGATCGAGAGGGGGGGAGAAGGGAAGAGGGAAGGTGAAGCGGAGGGGGTGAGAGAGGGGAGGGGAGGTCAAGGAGTGCATGTGTTGGCGTACTTTCCTCCCCTGGGCATGCGAGAGAGGTGGCAGAGTGTGCGGAGCGGCGAGAACGGGGACGGATGTGGAAGGGAGGAGGGGAGGGACGGGGAGGAGGAAGGAGAGGATGGGGAGGAGGGAGAGGAGGGAGGTGAGGGGGAGGGGAAGAAGCAGCGAGTCAGCGACGATGTGATTGGAGTAGTGAGAGAGGAGGGAGGAGAAGCTAAGTTAGCATGCCAAGAAGGTGCTGAGGGGGCAGCAGAGGGCGCAGCAGAAGGAGCAGGGGGTGTAGTTGGGAGTGCAGGAGGCGAGAGCAAGGCAGGAGGGGAGAGCAAGGCAGGAGATGGACTTAAAAAGCTGGTGGAGGTGTTGGAGGGGATCAGGGAGGGGCGGCACAGGCGGGCGGCAGGCATGGTGCAGTGGCTGCAGCAGCTGGGCGTGGGTGTGACTATGGCGGATGTGATTAAGGTGAGCGGGGGGAAGGGGTGGGAGGTGTGTGAGTGGTGTAGAGGATTGTGGAAGGTGGATTTTGGAGAGCTGGCTCGTATGCTAGACAGGCACGCAGGCAGGCAGGCGGGTGGCGGGCGGGCGGGCAGGCAGGTGGGCAGACATGGTATAGTGGCTGCAGTGGGATGGGCGTGGGTGTGACTGTGGTGGATGTGATTCAGGTGAGAGTGGGGGGGAGGGGGGGGTAAGATGATGGTGATTCTTGAACCCCCCCATTCTCCCATTGTCCCCACTTCCACCCCACCCAGCAGTGGGGGTGGTCACAAGTAGCACTTGGACCCCACCCTCCCCCCCCACCCTCCCCCCCCACCCTCCCCCCCCACCCTCCCCCCCCACCCTCCCCCCCCACCCTCCCCCGCCACCCTCCCCCCCCACCCTCCCCCGCCACCCTCCCCTCCCCTCCCATTGTCCCCACTTCCACGCCACCCCACCCAGCAGTGGGGGTGGTCATCAGTAGCACTTGAACCCCACCCTCCCCCCCCACCCTCCCCTCCCCTCCCATTGTCCCCGCTTCCACCCCAACCTCCCCTCCTCCCCCCTTTCACAAACTCCCACCCTTCATTTCCGCTCACCAGCAGCAACTGGAAGATCCCAAGACAGCACTAGGCAGGGTGCACGTGGCGAGGGCGCTGGTGGCAGTGGGGGGGAGCAGAGGGGACCATTAGCGCATATGATGTAATGACATTTAGCAGAGGGGACCATGAGCACGCGTCTCCCCTGTTCCCCTTGCATTCCTCCCCGTTGTAGCAACTTGACGATCCCAAGACGGCACCGGGCAGGGTACATGTGGCGAGGGCGCTGGTGGCAGTGCGGGCGGTGGGGGATATGGAGGAGGCGTTTCAGAAGTATATAGGGGACCATGGGCCTGCGTATGTGAGGTGCGAACGTGTGCATGTGTGTGTGTGCTTGGGAGAAGGAAGGTGCAGTGCGGGCAGTGGTGCTGGTAGTGCAGGCAGTGGTGAGTATGGAGGAGGCGTTTCAGATGTACCTAGGGGACCATGGGCCGGCGTATGTGAGGTGCGTGTTTGAGTGCGTGTGTGTGCTTGAGAGCACCGTTGTGTAGTGGGGGCAGTGGGAGCAGTGGGGGCAGTGGGAGCAGTGGGGGCAGTGGGAGCAGTGGGGGCAGTGGGAGCAGTGCGGGCAGTGGGAGCAGTGCGGGCAGTGGGAGCAGTGGGGGCAGTGGGAGCAGTGCGGGCAGTGGGAGCAGTGGGGGCAGTGGGAGCAGTGCGGGCAGTGGGAGCAGTGCGGGCAGTGGGAGCAGTGCGGGCAGTGGGAGCAGTGCGGGCAGTGGGAGCAGTGCGGGCAGTGGGAGCAGTGCGGGCAGTGGGAGCAGTGCGGGCAGTGGGGGCAGTGGGAGCAGTGGGGGGCACGAGCGAGGCACGGGGGGAGGTTGGGTTGGGGGAGGGAGCAGCAGAAAGTGAGAAGCCAACACCCTTATTCCCATCTGCCCCTTCCCCACACCCATTTCTCCCCACAGAGGCTCCGAGATCCCAGTGGTTGAGGCCATCCGCGTTATAAGCGAGGCAGGAAGGGGAGGGGGAGGGTGGGGATAAGGAGTAAGTGAGAAGCCAAAGCCCCTCTTCCCATCTGCCCCTTCCCCACACCCATCTCTCCCCACAGGGGCTCCGAGATCCCACTGTCTGAGGCCATGCGCGGACTATATAAGGCCGCGTAGTGCCCATACATGGCCTTATATAGGGCCATACATGGCCTTATATAGGGCCGAGGTGACTTTTGAGTCGACTCAAAAGTCACCATGCGTGGACTATATAAGGCTGCGTAGTGCCATACAGGACCTTATATAGGGCCATACAGGGCCACGCAGTGCAGTGCAGGCAGCATCCATGAAGGATCCACCCCCTCGTGTAAAAAGTGGGCTTTTGAGACGTCTCAAAAAATCCCCACAGGGGCTCCGAGATCCCAGTGGTTGAGGCCATGCGCGGACTATATAAGGCCGCGTAGTGCCCATACATGGCCTTATATAGGGCCATACAGGGCCTTATATAGGGCCATACAGGGCCTTATATAGGGCCATACAGGGCCACGCAGTGCAGGCAGCATCCATGAAGGATCCACCCCCTCTGCCCCCCCCTTCCTTCCCCACACCCGTTTCTCCCCGCAGGGGCTCCAAGATCCCACTGGCTGAGGCCATACGCGTTATTAGCGAGGGCCAAGTAGCGCAGGCAGCATGTATAAAGGATCCAACCCCGCTGTCACCCCTTACCCATGTTGCACACCCGTTTCCCCTTACAGGGGCTCCGAGATCCCAGTGGCTGAGGCCATACGCGTTCTAAGCGAGGCAGGAGTAAGTGAGAAGCCAACCGCCGTCTTCCCCTCTGCCCCTTTTGACACCCGTTTCTCCCCGCAGGGGCTCCGAGATCCCAGTGGCTGAGGCCATACGAGGCAGAGACAAGCCGCGTTATAAGCTAGGGGCAGGCTCGTGGGAGGGAGTAAGGCAGCAGTAAGTGAGAATCCAACACCCTTGTCTTGTCACCCTCTGCCCTATTTTCTCATACCCGTTTCTCGCCCCAGAGGCTCTGAGATCCCAGTCTCTGAGGCCATCCGCGTTATAAGCCAGGCAGGGGGGGCGGCAGTGCTGGCGCACCCGTGGACTATACCGGAGAGCGCACTAAGGGGGATGCTGAAGCGGGTGGCGGGCGCTGGGCTGGTGGGCATGGAGGTGTATCGAGGGAAGGAGATTCAAGAAGGTGGGTTGTGGTGCTGAGGGGGGTGCACTTGACTTGAGGCATCAAAAGTGCTGGTGGGTTGGTGGTGGGCGCTGGGCTGGTGGGCATGGAGGTGTGCCGAGGCAAGGAGATTCAGGAAGGTGGGTTGTGTGGTGGTGTGGTGGTGAGGGCCTTGACTCTTCCTCATCCTGTTCAAGATGATGGTGGGTGCTGAGTGCTTTGGAATGGCATTGGCGGGCGCTGGGCTGGTGGGCATGGAGGTGTATCGAGGCAAGGGGATTCAAGAAGGTGGGTGGTTAGGGCCCTCACTCGAGGTGAAATTTGGGTAGGTGGGTGGTGTTAAGGTTTGCACTTGATGCATCAAAAGCCTGGGTGGATGGCGCTGGGCTGGTGGGCATGGAGGTGTATCGAGGGAAGGAGATTCAGGAAGGTGGGCTGTAAGGGCCCTTACATCTCCTAATGACGTTTAAGTAAGTGGTTGGTGCTGAGTGCTTTGAAATGGCGGTGGGCGCTGGGCTGGTGGGTTGGTGGGCATGGAGGTTTACCGAGGGAAGGAAATTCAGGAAGGTGGGTGGTGGTGGGGCAAGGGGAAGACGTTTTTATAGATATGTGATATGTGGGGTTGGACACAACACTGGCCTGGTGGGCACGGAGGGGTACCGAGGAAAGGAGATCCAGAAAGGTGGGTTTTGAAATGCGGGTAGGTGGGTGCTGCTCCTGAATGCTTTGATGCCACAATAGGCTGGTGGGCATTGTGTAATGAGGGAAGGGCATTCAGGAAGGTGAGTGATTTTATTAGAGCATCGGAAAGGTGGATGCTGCGAAGCGAAGTGCATGCTGATGATCTCCCTTCCCCCCTTGTGAAATATTTCTGAGAATTCTCAAAAGACCCTCCTCCTCCCTTCCTCTCCACCTCTGTCCCATCACCGTCAGAGTACTGCCGCCTTGGCAACGCACACGGGTTGCTCGAAATCAGTGGATTAGACTTCAACAGGCCAGCTGAGCTTCCACTGGAATGTTAAGGACGTGTCAATCCTAATCTCCCCTCCCCCTCTTCCTGTCCAACTCCCACCATCCACCCGTCCCACCACCATCAGAGTACTGCCGCCTTGGCAACGCGCACGGGCTTTTGAAGATCGGAGGGTCGGACTTCCACGGGGCGGCGAAGCTTGCCAAGAACGGGAATAAACCCCTCTCCTCCCTCTTCCTCTCTACCACCTCCCATCCATCCCTCCCATCCACCCCTCCCACCACCATCAGAGTACTGCCGCCTTGCCAACGCACACGGGCTGTTGAAAATTGGCGGGTCGGACTTCCACGGGGCGGCGAAGCTCGCCAAGAAGGGAAATGAATGAAGGACCCCCTCCCCTCCCTCCCCCTTTCTACCACCTCCCGTCCACCCCCCCAACCACCATCAGAGTACTGCCGCCTTGCCAATGCACACGGGCTGCTCAAGATCGGCGGGTCGGACTTCCACGGGGCGGCGAAGCTCGCCAAGAAGGGCTGTGTGGACCTGGGCGGCTGTGAGCTGCCTGCTCTGGCTGTGCAGCGCTTCCTGGAAGCCGCAGGGAGGAACTGGCGCACGTGTTGACTACAGTATTGTGCTCACTACAAAAACATTCATTTACGCTTGAAAAATTTGCACTGCTATTTTAATGATTTGACTGCTGTTTTAGAGCAGTCTTTTTGAGAATGTTATTTTCAGTAGATGCCCTTAGTATGATTTCCCGCTGTCGTAGTTCATTGTTGAGTACCGTATATTGTGTTTTCTTTGCTTTAAAGAGGCAATCTTAATCTATGGTAGCGAACATTTCCAGCGTAATCTAAGATTTCTCTGGTCTGGTGCCCAGGTGTACAGTTTGTTGATATCAATATTGTTTCGGCGTTTTCATTAGCGGCTCCTTCCTTCCACACGAGCAAGATTCAATCTAGTGTGCTTGTGGGTCCACCCAGCCGTCCAAATAGCCGTTCATAAACGCGTGTCCTTCGCTCCACGCATCCGTTCGATCACCGCGTCGTCGCGTCTCTCCGCGATCTGCTGCCGCCGCGCCTTAGCTTGCGCGACCAACAGTCTTTCCGATCATTGACGGGGGTTGGATTCCAATATTTAGAAAGAGAGCTAGTGGGCGCGGCGCGTTTCCCGCCATGTCGTGGTGTACAATCGAGTCGGATCCAGGTGCGTGCGTGGATTAGTAGTTTGGCTCGATAATTGGCTTGGTGATTGGCTCGGTCCTTGGCTCGGTGCGTGGCTCGATGCTTGGCTGGGTGTTAGGCTGGGAAGGTAACCTGCGTGGTTTGGTGCCCGGCAATCTTTTCCTTCCCTCCTCGCCCCTTTCCCCTCCACTGCTCCCTTCACTAGTGTAACTCAGTGCCTGGCCCGATGCTCCTCGGTGCTTGCCTCGGGTGCTTGCCTCGGTGCTTGCCTCGGGTGCTTGCCTCGGGTGCTTGCCTCGGGTGCTTGCCTCGGTGCTTGGCTCGGCGCCTGGCCTCACGTATTTCCTCTGCTCCTGCCCCTTTTGCAAACTTAATTACCACTCTCAACCCTGACCCCTTTGTCCGCGCGCCACTCTCTCCCCGCAGGGGTGTTTACGGGGCTGATGCAGCAGATGCAAGAGTCGCCAGCACTTCTGCTTTCCCCACTCTCCCCCCACTCTCCCCCCCACTCTCCCCCCACTCTCCCCCCCACTCTCTCCTCCCGACCCCACTCCTCCCCCCAGGGGTGTTCACGGAGCTGATGCAGCAGATGCAAGTGAAGGGCGTGCAGGTATGGGCGTGCAGGTATGGGCGTGCAGGTATGGGCGTGCAGGTATGGGCGTGCAGGTATGGGCGTGCAGGTATGGGCGTGCAGGTAGGGGCGTGCAGGTATGGGGTGAAGGGCGTGTAGGTATGGGCGTGCAACGCGGCTCGAAAGTTGACCAATCGGTGTTTGTGTTGCAAACTTACATATTTGCATTGTAACTATCTATTCGCTCTCTCCTACGCACCCTCCTCCCACTCCTCTCTGCCTCTTCATGGTGATGCCTCATAGAATTTTGCCTGCCTTTTTCCTCTCCCTCCCTCACTCCCTCACTCACTCCCTCACTCTCTCACTCACTCCCTCACTCTCTCTCAGGTGGAGGAGCTCTACAGTCTGGACCTAGACGCGCTCAAGCAGCTCAGGTACTGTCAGGTGAAATCCCAGGTGTCTTTTCGAACCACCAGGTGGGAGGGAGAGCTCTACAGCCTGGACCTAGACGCCCTCAAGCAGCTCAGGTATTCTCAGGTGGAACCCCAGGTGTCTTTTTGAGCCATCAGGCGATCATTAGTCGTAACACCAGCTGCCGCTCCAGTCAAATATTCATATTCCCAGCTCCCCTTCTATCCCTCTGCTGCTTAGTCCAGCAGGTTCTTTCCTCTCTTCCCCTCTCCCCCCACCAACCCCCATCACCAACTTCCAACTGGCGCCCGGGTGACTTGTGAGCCAACTTGAAGGCAATCCGTCTCCTCCCCACCCATTCCTTCTCCCAACTAACCTCCAGCCCCGTGTACGGACTCATATTCCTCTTCAAGTGGCGACCAGGCGAGCTAGACACACGTCCCACAGTGCCGGACTCGGCTGCTCCAGACGTGTTCTTTGCAAGCCAGGTGCGTCTGGGTGGTGAAAAGAGGGAGGGGGAGAGGGATAAGGCGTTCTGGGTACAGGATAGGGTGCTTGGAGACCCCCAGATACATCCAGGCGAGCTAGACACGCGTCCCACGATGCCGGACTCGGCTGCCCCGGACGTGTTCTTTGCCAGCCAGGTGGGTCTGGACTGGAAGAGTGTGATGAGAAGGATAAAGATAAGATGATTCCAAGGGATGTCACAGGGTGTTTTGAGGGACAGGATAGGGTGCTTGGAGGTCTCAAGTTGGGTCCAGGCGAGCTGGACACGCGTCCCACAGTGGCAGACTCTGCTGCTCCAGACGTGTTCTTCGCCATCCAGGTGGGTTGGGAGGGTGCGGAGACGGTTAGGGATAGGATGAGGTGCTTTGGAAGGTAGGGTGAGTGGTTAGAGAGTTTTAAGCGGTCTCTAGTTGGGTCAGGGCGAGTTGGACATGCGCCCCACCGTGCCCGTCACTGCTGCCCTGGGCGTGTTCTTTGCGAGTCAGGTGGGTTGGGTCGCTTAGAAGGAGCGGGACAGGGCTAGAGTGTTATGAGGGATGAAATAGGGGGTATTAAAGTCTCCAGTTGGCGTCCAGGCGGGCTGGACACGCGCCCCACGGTGCCAGACACTGCTGCTCTGGATGTGTTCTTCGCGAGCCAGGTGGGTTGGGTCGCTCTTTGAAGGAGCGGGATTGGATGGGATGGGATAGCTTGTTTTGAGGGCTAGAGTGTAATGAGGAATGGGTTGGGGAGAATTGAGGTCCTTAGTGGCGACCAGGCGAGCTAGACACGCGTCCCACGGTGCCTGGAGCTGCTGCTCCGAATGTTTTCTTTGCCAGCCAGGTGCGGCTGATCCACTACCTCGATCCATTACCCTGTGCTATCCTACGAGCTCAGTGGGGGACAGTATTATGACAATTTTCATGATGCGTTCGCTACAGATCAACAGAATAACATAGGAGAGTGGAATTTAACATTGGAAAGGGTTCAGAAAGTCAATGGTAACGGAGAAACATCAATCATTAACTATATTCAGTCATTTCCTTGGCCAGGGTTACCAATTGGTGAGAGGAATGACTTTAACACAGTCAAGGAGTAATGCTTCTCCGTTACCATTGATGATTGATCATTTGAACCCTTCCAATGTTAGGTTCCACTTCCCTATGTTGTTCTGTCGTTCTATGATGAATGCATCATGAAATTGTCATACCGCTATCCCCCGCAAAGCTTGCAGGATAGCACAGAGTAGTGGCAAAGGGTAATGGATCAGGGTAGTGGTCGATGTGGAGATAGAGGGGGAGAGGTACGGGTAGGGTGCCTTCATTGCATTAGCGTAGGATGATCCTGAACCAACCACATAGTAAGATTATTCAATATTGAGCGAATACCAGGGCTATTCGAAATAGCATGCCCTGATTCTGATGTCAGCTGGCACACCTGTAATTTCCACTTGTCATGTAGTTTCCACCTGGCACTCCTATGTTTTCCTCCTGGCACACCTGGAATCTCCACTTGTCATGAAAGTTGCATGTGAACCTGCTCTTGAGTCCTACCTCACGCACTCCTCCTCTTCGGCCTTCCCTGCTCAGGTGATTAGCAACGCATGTGCGACCCAGGCGATCATATCGATCCTCCTAAACGCATCCAACCGCATTGAAATCGGTCCGGAGCTCTCCACACTCCGCTATTTCACCCGCGACTTTCCCCCCGAGCTGAAGGGTCTGGCGATCAACAACAGTGAGGCGATCCGTGCCGCCCACAACAGCTTCAGCCGCCCGGAAGCCATAGTGGCTGCCGAGGAGGCCCGGGCGGCAGAAAAGGACGACGACGTGTATCATTTCATCAGCTACGTGCCGATCAATGGGGTGCTTTATGAACTGGACGGACTCAAGCCCGGACCTATCCGGCTCGGGAAGATTCCAGGCTCGGGAAAACGTTCGGGTGGTGATCCAGGAGAGGAAAAAACAGACGTGAAACCAGAGGGAGGCATGGAAGGAGGAGAAGGAGGAGGGCAAGGAGCCAAGGGAGAGAACAAGGAAGGCGAGAGGGAGGGGGAGGAAGAGGAGGATGACATGGCATGGTTACGCATGGTGCAACCGGTGATTCAGCAGCGCATTGACAAGTATGCGGAGAGTGAGATCCGATTCAACCTCATGGCTGTGGTGCGCAACAGGAAGGAGGCCCTGGAGGAGCGGCTGGGGGCGCTGAGAGAGAGGAAGGAGGGGCTGCTGGGGGGGATTGAGAGGAGAGGCGGAGGGGGAGGGGGGATGGAGGTGGATGGGGGTGAAGGAGGAGATGTGGGGGCGTTGGAGGGGGAATTGGCGGAGATTGAGATGCAGATGGCACACGTGCAAGGTGAGTGATGGTGAGGCACGTGTAAGGTGAGAGGGATAGTGGGGCACGCGCAAGGTGAGAGAGTGAGATCCGGTTCAACCTCATGGCTGTGGTGCGCAACCGCAAGGAGGCCCTGGAGGAGAGGCTGGGGGCTCTGAGGGCGCGGAAGGAGGTGTTATTGGGGGAGATTGAGAGGCGTGGAGGGGGAGGGGGTGGGGGGATGGAGGTGGATGGTGATGGGGGGCGGGATGTGGGCGCGTTGGAGGGGGAATTGGCGGAGATTGAGATGCAGATGGCACACGTGCAAGGTGAGAGGGGTGATGAGATGTGTGCAAGGTGAGAGAAGGATGTGTGAGCTGTTTGAATTGAGGCACTGATTCTGGAAGGCAGTGGTTCTGGAATGCAGATGGCACACGTGCAAGGTGAGGGGCGATGAGGCATGTGCAAAGTGGGAGGCGGGGAGGCACGTGCAAAGTGCGAGAGACTTGTTTTGGCCTATTGTTGTGTCTTGTTTACGCTTTTCAACCTTCCCCCCCTCTCCCCTCTTCCCTCCCTTCCCCACTGTGATGCAGATTCAATAGCAGGTGAGGGGGAAACATGGAGGACGGGAAACACTCTCTCCCTCACCTGCTAGGGTTAGATAAAAAATCTTTTCAAACCTGCCGCCCGCGTTCCCCCTCTCACCACCACTGTCTTGCAGATTCAATCGCAGGTGAGGAGGAGAAGTAGTGGCAGTGGCGGACGGAGAACACTCCCTTCCCTTGCATGAACGCTTTGCAAGCCCCCTCTCCCCCACCCCCTCCTTCCCCACCCTCCCTTCCCCTCTCCTTCGCACCACCACTGTGTGCAGATTCAATCGCAGGTGAGGAGGAGAAGTACCGGCGGTGGCGGATGGAGATAAATTCTAGTCAAACCCCCTCACTCATTGTTTCGCCCCTCCGCCTCCACCACGACCACTGATATGCAGATTCAATAGCAGGGGAGGAGGAGAAGTACCGGCGGTGGCGGACGGAGAACATTCGCAGGAAGCACAACTACATCCCCTTCCTCTTCAACTTCCTCAAGATTCTCGCCGAGAAGAAGCAGCTGCGACCATTGATTGAGCGTGCAAGGCAATCGACATAGCTAGATTCTTGAGGAGCCTTGAAAGACATCTCCTCCTCAACTTCCTCACGATTCTTGCCAAGAAGAAGCAGCTTCGACCATTGATTGAGCGTGCAAGGCAGTCCGCCTAGATTGGTGCAATGTTGTAAGCATTGGTGCTACTATCGTCTGCATATAAAATGCGTTGACTTACTTTCAACCGCTTTAGAGATCTGATTCTTGATCATATACCGCACGCATCCTACCAGAGCAGTGACCAGGGTGTAACATAAGGACCGTTCTCTACACTTGTGGTCAAATCAATGTGCGGTGTAGTCCGCATGACTATACACTACGACGAAGCACTCCCATTGGGCCATTCTGACACGAAGTTCGTGGTCTGGGATTCTGGTCATGCACGGTACACTGCGGTACGGTGCGATTCTGTGTGGTAATGTTGCGGCGTCTGCTTCCTCCTTATCCACAACATGAATGAGATCACCTAGCTTTAGCCTCGAGAATCCCGAGTCCCAAATCCCGTTGCCAACTAGTTCCTGAACCCTCCATAGCTACTTCCGACCTCTCTAGACATGGAAGCCATGGCCGATTCCAACCAGGCGATAGAAGCCAGCGCTATAGAGTCAGCTTCGATCCATCAATTATCGGACGATCTGCTTGGTCGAATCTTCAGCTACGTCGCACCGACGCCACGTGTCGACTCCTCAGCTCCCCGTTTGCAGCAGCACTCTCGCGGTCAGAACTCAGGGTTTGTGTTTCGCTACGTCGAATCAGACCGAGATCGGCCGCTTTTAAGTCCCCCGAGCATAGACTCGAAACCCTTATGGCGGTCGAAATCGAATCTTCAGGGTAGCTTCATTCTCGTCTGTCGCCATTGGCACCGCGTCGCATGCGCGACTCGATCGCACGTCGCGCTGTCGCAGAACCGTCGGCTGTGCACCGGACGTTTCTTGAAAGGTCTCCCTTCGTTCCCGTCGCTGAGATCGCTCACCCTGCCAAACGGCAGCCTCTCATTGGCCAACGATCATTTCTTGACCCAGCTAGCTGCCTCGTGTCCATCCCTCGTTCAACTCCACCTGGGAGACATGGGCGAGCCGCGATTGCTTCCTAGTCTCAAAGGCATTGCGACAAAAGGGCCTCAATGGGATCCCCGGGTTTCTTTCACTGCTGCCGGGCTGGCGGTTTTTTTCTCCTCCTGCCCGCGGCTCGAGTCTCTGCAGCTGCACTGCCCGCCTAATCTGACCCGCCTCCCTCCGTCAATCTGCGAGTTACATCACTTGACGGCGCTAGTGATCACTGGGTATGGACTGAGGCGCCTTCCTGACGGTTTCTGTCAGCTCTCCGCTCTCGTCCGTCTATCTATTCGCTCGGATTCCCTGTCGAAACTTCCAGCCTGCTTTTCAACGGGAACGGACGTTGACGGAGGCCGTATTAACCAATCAGACAACTATTCTGACGACGAATGGTCGTCAGACGAGGACTTCAGTAACAGCGACTCGGATCAGAAGAACAAAGCTTCGTCGATTCTTCCAGTCATCTCCCTCCCGCTCCCACACAACCCCCCTACTCCCCCACCTCGTCGCTCCACACTCTCCTCCCTCCGCCACCTTTCCCTGACCCGCCATTTCCTCCGCTCCCTCCCCGCAACCCTCCCCGCCGCGCTCCCCCTTCTCGAGTCCCTCGAGCTCCGCGAGTCCTATTATATTTCCGCCATTCCCCTGCGCCTCCCCGCGCGCCTCCCCCGCCTCCGCGCGCTCACCCTCGGCTATCTCCCCCGCCTGCGCGCTTCGCTGCCCGCGATCCTCGCCGCTGATCCTCCTCCCGCCGCAGAAGCCGCCGCTCCCCCGTCCGGGGAGACCGCAGCCGCAACAGAAGCCGATGGAAACTCTGGGGGAATTCTGGAACGGGGCACGGAGGAGGCTTATAGCGGGGCTGATCGTAAGGAGTACGCGGAGGGGTTATGCCAGGGATTAGAATGTCTGGAGTTATTCAGTTGGGAACAAATCAGCGAAATCTCAGGGAGTACCTTCGCCGCCTTATCTCCGTCCCTAATCCACCTCACTCTAGCGGACTGCTCCTCTCTCTCCTCCCTCCCAGACGAGCTCTCTCTCATGCCCAACCTCCGCTCCCTCACTCTCTCCGGCCTCCCACGCCTCTCCTCACTCCCTTCCTCCCTCCACCTCCTCTCCCACTCTCTCCGCGACCTCAGCATCATTTCGTGCGACTCCCTGCAGGCCCTTCCCTGCTCCCTCACGCTTCTCTCTTCCCTCTCCTCCTTGCACCTCTCCGGCTGTGCCTCTCTCACCACTCTCCCTTCTCCTCCTCTTCCTTCACCACTCAGTGAAGCGACTGCAGGCAACCGCAGCTCTTCCCAGGAAGCAGCAGCTCCTCACCTCGCCACCGGCGCCACCACCATCACCATCAGCAGCAGCAGCAGCAGCAGAGGCAAATCTCCCATTCCGGTGTTCCTTCCATCGCTCACGAGCCTGCGTGTGTGCCGCTGTAAGCGCCTGTCAGCCCTGCCGCATGCCTGGCAATGGCTGCCGTTGCTGCAGCATCTGGAAGTGGACTATAACGCACGTATGGAGGCACTCTTTGAAGGGGATAATACTGTTCATGCCGGCACGATGCCTCCTTGCCACACTGCATCGGAGGCTGACGTGTCTCCTCCCCTCCCTTCGCCGCCT
The DNA here is from genome assembly GCA_947471745.1 of Closterium sp. Naga37s-1. Lineage (NCBI taxonomy): Eukaryota > Viridiplantae > Streptophyta > Zygnematophyceae > Desmidiales > Closteriaceae > Closterium > Closterium sp. Naga37s-1. The sequence continues at coordinate 203,994 of CANJKZ010000792.1, read as the reverse complement.
CCCTCCTCGCCGCCTCCTCCCTCGCCGCCTCCTCCCTCCTCCCCCGCCCCTCTCCCCTCTCTCCGCTCCCTGACCATCTCGCAATGCGTCCGCCTCTCCCTCCTTCCGTCCTTCCTCTCCCGCCTCACATCCCTCCACCACTTGGCCCTGTACCGACTCTCTTCCCTCGGCCGCCCGCCGCCTCAAATCACTCCCAACGCTGCTGCTACAGCCAGCCCTGCTGCTACAACTGACTCTGCTGCTTCAACCAACTCTGCTGCTACATCCGACTCTGCTGCTACAGCCGACTCTGCCGCTACAGCCGACCCTGCTGCCGAACCTGACATTCCTACTGTTTCCGGCACGGCCACTGTGACTGGTGCTGCGAGGATAACAGGCGAAGATGGTTCTACCGGTATGGTTGTGATAACTGGCACTGTTTTTATACGCGGTATTGCATTGTTGGCTGGTACTGCAACCATCAGCGGCACTGCCACTATCTCCGGTCGTGCTACCATTTCTAGTGCCGCTGGTGCAATCGGCACTGCTAGTGATGCAATGACTACGAATATGACAGGCGATACCAATTCTGTGAGCAGTTCTGCTGGCGCTGACAGCCAAACACCGGTGCTAAGGGCACCCCTCGATGGGAGCCCTATAAGAGCAAGTAGTTCTGCTGCTGCTGTTGCTGCTGCTGGCGCGGGTGCTGCTGTTGCTGGTGCTGATGGTGCTGCTGTTGCTGGTGCTGATGGTGCTGCTGTTGCTGGTGTTGCTGGTGCTGCTGCTGCTGCTGTTGCTGGTGTTGATGGTGCTGCTGCCACTACTGCTGCTGCTGCTGCCGCCGAAAACGCCTTGCTTTCCACCTCTGCTGAGCCGACCGCGCTAGAGGGGTTGAGTGCGGTGACGTCGCTGCGGGCACTTCACATCGACCTGTGGCACAACCCCCACATCACACACCTCCCGCCTTCCCTTTTCTCACTCCCCTCCCTCGCCACCCTCACTCTCTCACACCTCGTTAACGTCTCCTCCATCCCGGAAACCCTCTCGCTCCTCGCTCCCTCCCTCACTCACTTGCACATCGGTCATTGCCCCATTCTTTCCTCCCTCCCATCCTCACTCTGCCTACTTTCCTCCCTGGAATTCCTTCACATCGAAGGTTGTAAATCGCTAGTAGCCGTTATGAAAGAGGTTCCAGGAGGGGAAGGCGAGGAGGAGGAGAGGGAGGAGGATGAAGTAGGAGAGGGGGATGATGAGGACGAGGGGGAGGACGAAAGGGACAAGAGGGTTGAGAGGAACGAGAGGGGCAAGTGGGAAGTGGAGGAAGATGAGGCAGAGGAGGGAAATGGGAGGGGGAAGGAGATAAGGAGGAAGATGGGGATGAGAAGGGGTTTCCAGCAGCAAAGAAGCAGAGGATTGACTCAGGGAGTTCAGCATTACGACACTCTATGGCCACCATGCAATCGTTACAGTCACTCTCCATAACAGAATGTGAATCTCTCAGACGCTTACCTGCCACTATCGGCCTCCTACCCCGCCTGACCTCCCTCCATCTCTCACTGCTTGAGAACCTCAGAGCTTTACCACCCTCTCTTCTCCTCCTATCCTCCCTCACCTCACTCGATCTCTCCTCCTGCGATCTCCTTCCTTCGCTCCCCGCTGCATTTGGGAACCTCTCCAGTCTCCGTACCTTGAAACTTTCGAACCTGCCCAGACTTTCTGAGCTGCCAGAATCTTTCGGGCGGCTACCTCGCCTAGAGCGATTAACCCTGCAATATTGCGACCTCCTCAGCGAGCTACCCAGTTCTTTTCCCTATCTTCGCCGCCTATCGGAGCTCATCGTCGAAGAATGCGAAAATTTTGAGCAGTTACCGACCAATATAGGGTTACTCTCATCACTTGAATGGCTACAGCTTACCACTCTGCCAAAAATGACTGAACTACCCAGGTCCATGAGGCATCTGCAACGGCTCTGGCAGGTGGAAATCAGGTGCTGCGGTTCAATCAGAATCATTCCGGAGTTCCTCAAAGAAAAGCCTGATTTGGGCCTGATAGTTTCTGAGCGAAGGGTTAGAACACCCTAGAAGTGCTCACTGGCAGGGGACGGAATTGGAGGAAAAATGGGTGGGGAAAAAGGGTAGGGGTGTTGGGGCAGAGTGGGATGCAATTTTAGTTTGTGATCTTTAATACTATTTGGTAGATTCATGCCTTCTTTTTTTAGCAACATACGGTAACCGCGCAGGTGCTAAGCGATGTTGTTTTCCGTGTGCAATGATCATCTTAGCGATTAATATGAGGGCATTGGGCAACAACTCATACAGTACCAGACTACCGAGAGATGTTTCAGGGTAGGTGAGAGTATATTGCACGAAAGTTCTATATATGGTTTTTTCTTCTGGATGGTTGTGAAGAAGAATTTTAAACGGGTACAGAGGTGGCTGGGGTGTTTGCTTGCAGCTGGTTTGCCCTTGAAAATTGGAATCAGGTGCTTTGACGAATCTTCCCGCGTTTCAAAGTTGTCGCTGATTCGCTGTTGCCTCCTCGCCATCGCCATCCCTAGTGGCACCGCGGCGCCACGCCACTAACCACGAGCCAGCTCCACCTCACACCACACAGATCCTCCGCCAGCACCTGCTGTGAATTATAGCCGCGCAACCCTTGCACCTCCACGCAACACTCCCAGCTCCGCGCAAAGCCAGCAGCACCGCGCGTAAGGCCAGCAGCACCGCGCGCAAGTCCACCAGGATTGCTGCGCGAGCACCACGCATTTTGACTGGTACCTTGGGCACCCTTTTGCCATATGTATCTTGGTGGGCTTGGCTGGGAGGCTAAGATTTTCAATTACAGCTCACAGGCAGTGAGGAGAAATTCAGGCAGGCACAGGCCAGAGGAACGGAGGTTCCAACTTCCAAGGTTCCTTGACGAGGAAGATAGGTCTTTCTAGGACGATAATTCAGTCATCCAACCCGTGTCTCCAGCTTCACTCTTGAAGCGTGGTGATTCTTTTCCAGACCAGCATTCCTGTTCTGGATCCGCATCCCTCCAGGGTGCATTGTGCAGCAGCTTCAGTGATATACCTCAGAGAGCTTTCCTAGAAATTCCTGAAGTTTTTTCTCAGAAATATATCATTTGAAATACTAAGCGTCAGGAAGCATGGGTGTTCCAGTGCCAGCGCTGTGCACGGGATTCCGCGTCTGGCAGTATGCCGACCAGCTGCTACTGGAGCCGTTGGATGCGTCCACCAGCTGCCTCGCCATCAGCCGATCTGACGGCAGCCTGAGCGTCGGAGGTACAGCCACTGACACATGGATGTTAACATTGCCAGCAGACTTGCGTTTTCCGAGCCATAGCCTGTCTAGCCGGCGAGAGGGCCACGTCGGATACTGCTGAATCCCTCAATGAGCTTACCGAATCTCGCTTAGGAAAGAACGACGTCGGCGGTGCTGTAGTTCGGATGATTAGACCCATTTCGTTGCAGAGGTTAAGGCTCTCAGCAGCTGCTGGGCTTGTTTCAAGAATTTGCTGCATTTTCATGAGTATATCTCTCGCGTTTCACTTGATAGCGCCGGGGAATGCGAAGGCGATACTTTGGATACCAATGCCTAAGGGAACCGCTCACTTTTCGGTAGCGAAAGTGGCGGAACTGGTTCTCGGCGAAGGAGAGACGGGGCGGATCGTGCTCGTTAAAGATTTGATAGTCTTGGCAATGCGAACGGCGGAGATTCGGCAATCCGTCAGGCTTTGGTCGGTACATCCAACGGCCTTTTGCGTGCGATCTGCGAGATTGACAGCTGGCAGATAGGGGCGACATGCGATGTTATTTCTCACGTGGCATCTTGCTGCTTTTAGCATTTTCTTCGCTCGTATATCAATGTCCTCAACTGCGCACTTTTTCGCATATCATCAACAGCTGCATGCGCGTGCGAAGTGCGCTATACGAGGGCCAAATTTCCGTTATTTTCACAAGTTTCGCGTTATTCCATCTTCGTGGGCGCTCGTGCATTCCTCCGTAAAGTCTAGTCTCACAAAATGAACAACCTCGCTACACACATTCCCCGCGTTTCCTCAATTCTCTGACATTTCAGGCGAGCCGTCGCTTGCGGGAACGGTCGCAGAGCCCAAGTCGGCGTGCCTTCTCCTGGGCTTCATCGAGCTGCTCGCAGGTGGGTTCTCACCCTCCCACCGCGTGTTTTCACCCGTTTGCACGCTTTCTACCCGCAACGCTCTCAGTCTGTCCAATCGCATCCACCCCTCTCCCCTTCCCTCACGCTCCTCCCGGTTCCTGTTCTCCTCTCTGTTCTTTCTGTTCCCCCCAATTCTCTCCCCCCTCCTTCTCTCCTCTCTGTTCTCCTCACCTTTCTACCCTTTACTCCTCCGCACTTTTCTCCCCTTCACTGTTCTCCTCACTGTTCGTCCCTTCACGGTTCGCCCATCAGGCACGTACGTGCTGCTGGTGACGAACCGGCAGCTCGTGGGCGCGTTCAAGGGCGCGCACGTGTTCCGAGCTACGGCCTTCGATATAGTGCCGTGCTGCTCCAAGGACTCCCTCACGCCCAAGCAGGTGCGTGCGTGATTGCAACGAGAGGGAAGCGTAACAGGGATTGAGTGTAACAGGAGCAGAGGAATTCGTGAGGGATGAGAGCACACGGCAAACAGAGGGAAGGTGGGGGAAGAAGGGGAGGATGTGAGTGGAAAGTATGCAAAAGTAAGCTTGACCAGGCTTTCGTTTTAAGCACCCGAAGTACTAGAACTGTTGTGATTTATTTTCCTACTTGATTGGCGGTTGACTGACAATGTTTGGTGCATGCTCCCAACCTTCATACATGGTTGATTTGATGCTCATCCCTCTGCATTGTATCCCCATCATGTCGTTACCCCCCGGAAAGCGCGGACAAGGAGGAGTACCTTGTTTGCCTGCGCCCTGTGATGTCAGCTCCTTGCCTTTTGGGGAATTCTCAAAATACCCTCTGCATTCTTTTCCCATCATGTCGTTATCCCCCAGAAAGCGGACGAGGAGGAGTACCTCGTTCGCCTGCGCTCCGCCCTGTCAGCTCACGGCCTCTTCTTCTCCTACGGCGCTGACATCACCACCAGGTGTGTGTGCTGACATCATCATCCGTATCCATATGATTCCATACATAAGCCTCAAAACTGCGCACTCCCCTTAACCCCCAGCATGTCTCTGCATTCCTTCTGTCATGCTCGCATTCATTCCCTGGTGCGTTTGGATTCTGCATCCCGGAACGTTCTCTGTGTGTGTCATAAGGCATACTTCGCGCTCCCGTGTGGCTTGTGCATAAGATAAGAGTGAAATGTTGAGACGTCTCAAAACTTCCCTCTTATCAATACCCTGGTGCGTTTGGGTTCTGCATCCCGGAACGTTCACTGTGTGTGTATATTAAGGCGTATTTTGTGCTCCAGTGTGGCTTGTGCATAATCGATGCGCTTTTTGTGTCACTAATCAATTTGCCACGCAGCAGAGGGAAGCAGTGATTTTGAGCCGCCTGAGAGAGAAACACCATCACCTATGCTCCGTGTTTGTGCAAATTTTTTTGTACATCTGCTATGCATGCAGCTTACAGAGGGAGGCTCTAGCTGAACCTGCTGGACCAAAGCCCCTGTGGAAGCAGGTAAGCTGCACCGCACATACCTGTGTAACTGAGTCGAGTCGTTAGTCACTAGCTGGGCAAGCAAGCTGAACATATCTGTGGGTGGTGTTACTGTGCTGTGCTTCATATCCTTGCACATACCAACTGATGTAGCCACGAGTGACGTGACCTTGGGAATTCAACTGTGTGTTACCACCTGTTAATGCATGTTATCATCACATATCCTTGCATGCATGCTGTTTATGTATCCACTGCTTGACCCACTACAAGCCTGCGTGTTTGTGTGCATATGTGTGTGTTTGCGCACGCGCATGCGTGCGTTGCGTATGCATGCTTATGTGGCGTCGTGTGCACATGCATGCACGAACATGGGTGTTGCGTTATGCGGGGTACGTGCTGGGGGGTAGTGCAAGCAGGAACTCGACCATTTCTTCTGAGAGAGTTTTCGAAAGTGTTTCATTGTGCTGTGTGCTGTGTTGCGTTGTGTTATGTTATGTTATGTGGGGTACGTGCTGGGGGGTGATAATACTACCACGAGCAGTGTCTTCCGGAAATTCTCAAAAGTGATTCGTTGTGCTGCGTGTGTTGTGTTTCTTATGTGGGGTACGTGCTGGGGGGTGATAATACTACCACAAGCAGTGTCTTCTGGAAATTCTCAAAAGTGATTCCTTGTGCTGTGTGTTGTGTTTCTTATGTGGGGTACGTGCTGGGGGGTGATAATACTACCACGAGCAGTGTCTTCCGGAAATTCTCAAAAGTGATTCCTTGTGCTGCATGTGTTGTCTTTCTTATGTGGGGTACGTGCTGGGGGGTGATAATACTACCACGAGCAGTGTCTTCTGGAAATTCTCAAAAGTGATTCCTTGTGCTGCGTGTGTTGTCTTTCTTATGTGGGGTACGTGCTGGGGGGCGATAATACTACCACGAGCAGTGTCTTCTGGAAATTCTCAAAAGTGATTCCTTGTGCTGCGTGTGTTGTCTTTCTTATGTGGGGTACGTGCTGGGGGGTGATAATACTACCACGAGCAGTGTCTTTTGGAAATTCTCAAAAGTGATTCCTTGTGCTGCGTGTGTTGTCTTTCTTATGTGGGGTACGTGCTGGGGGGTGATAATACCACCACGAGCAGTGTCTTCTGGAAATTCTCAAAAGTGATTCCTTGTGCTGCGTGTGTTGTCTTTCTTATGTGGGGTACGTGCTGGGGGGTGATAATACTACCACGAGCAGTGTCTTCTGGAAATTCTCAAAAGTGATTCCTTGTGCTGCGTGTGTTGTCTTTCTTATGTGGGGTACGTGCTGGGGGGTGATAATACTACCACGAGCAGTGTCTTCTGGAAATTCTCAAAAGTGATTCCTTGTGCTGCGTGTGTTGTGTTTCTTATGTGGGGTACGTGCTGGGGGGTGATAATACTACCGTGTTTGCCCGTGGGGCACGAGCAGGTGGACAACCGTTTCTTCTGGAACCTGCATCTCCAGCAGCGGGCCGTGAGCTTCCCCGAGGTGAGCATCAGACTGCTCTCAGCTTTCATTTATTTCGTCCCACGGTGAGCGATCACCTGTTTGTCTTCGATATGAGCTACCCCAATGTTTGTATGCAGTGGTTTCCCATAAATAAAGCCCCAGATTTCCACGTCCACCCTCTCTCAGACAGACTCACACCAACTGGGTTACACAAGCTAGCTCGCACAACAAGCTGCCTTGCCTCCACTGTCCAAAGCATCCTCTCACTTTGCCCCTCTGGTTTTCCTTTCACTGTGCTTCTTCATCTCCCCTCCCTGCCCCACCCCACTACCCTGACACCCCAACCCACTATTTATGGCCTTCTTGCTGCAGGCTGCGCCCTTTGTCGTCCCCGTCATGCAAGGGAATATCCTCTCCACGTCCCTCCGCCGCCCTTACCCCTGCACCCCAACCCTCTCACCCCGACTTTCGTCCTCTTTTCCTTCCACCGTTCCACCTTGCATTGCAATCATCCATTTCTGCCATTTCTGCCATTTCTGCCATTTCCATCCACTGGACACTCAGTTCATCGTCCTTCCTGTCTTCTCGTACTTCCCTCCTCCCCGTATCAACCTATCAATGCCTTCGCCTGGATTTTCCCTCCCGTGTTCCTGTCTCCTGTGTTCTTGTCACTTTCTCTTCTCTTCATCTCAAAATCCTCAGGCTAAGGTTTCCTTAACCAAGCGCCTTCCCTCCTCTCTTTCCTGCCCTTATTCCTGGTTGTTCCATTCCCTCTTGTTCCATTCCCTCTTGTTCCATTCCTTCTTGTTTCACCCCTTGTTGTCCAACCCCTCTCTGGATCTCCTCCGGCTGTTCTCTTGCCGGTTGGCCAATGGTTGCTCGTTCCGTCGGTCTTCGCTTGGGCTTGTCTCTCTCTCTCTCCCCTCTCCCCCTCTCCCTTTTTTCCTTCTCTATCGTGGCCCTGCTCTTGTGTGCCTATCTACCTAGCACGTTTCGCCAGCATCCAATCAGCAATCAACAAGTGTCCAGTCGAGGTCACCCTCATTGCTCGCCGCGGTGTCGACAGAATCGGTAAGGCCCATAGACTAGCTCTCAAATACTAGCTCTCAAAGACTAGCTCTCAAAGACTAGCTCTCAAATACTAGCTCTCAAAGACTAGCTCTCAAATACTAGTTCTCAAAGACTACTCTGGTGAATCATTAGCGTCCTTTACAGTTCTCAGCCAGCTGTAATTGTGAGCCTAGGCGCTCCGAACGTGATCCTCACCTCACAACATGAGTGCACGTATCATTGATGTTTCAACCCGTGCTGCAGGCACGCGCATGTGGCGCCGAGGTGCGGACTCCAAGGGTGCTGTGGCTCTCTCTCCTCCACCTCTCATCTCTGTCCTCGCTCTCTTCTTCTCTCCTCCACCTCTCATCTCTGTCCTCGCTCTCTTCTTCTCTCCTCCACCTCTCATCTCTGTCCTCGCTCTCTTCTTCTCTCCTCCACCTCTCATCTCTGTCCTCGCTCTCTTCTTCTCTCCTCCACCTCTCATCTCTGTCCTCGCTCTCGTCTTCTCTCCTCCACCTCTCATCTCTGTCCTCGCTCTCTTCTTCTCTCCTCCACCTCTCATCTCTGTCCTCGCTCTCTTCTTTCTTCCCTCTTGCAGGCACGCGCATGTGGCGCCGAGGTGCGGACTCCAAGGGTGCTGTGGCCAATTGTGCTATCGACTCATGTCCTTTCATTCCGTTCTCCTCACCTTCTTCCACTCTTTTCTCCTTGCTTCACACTCTCTTCTCTCCCCTCTCCTGCAGGCACGCGCATGTGGCGCAGGGGTGCGGACTCCAAGGGTGCTGTGGCCAACTGTGCTATCTACTCATCTCCTGCCCTCCTTTCTCCTTGCTTCATATTCTTTTCTCTCCCCTGCCTGCAGGCACGCGCATGTGGCGCAGGGGTGCGGACTCCAAGGGTGCAGTGGCCAACTTTGTCGAAACGGAGCAAGTGGTGACGGTGGATGGGGGCGCCGTTGCATCGTATGTGCAGGTGAGAATCGTATTTCTTTGTCATTTGATTGAAACGGAGCAAGTGGTGACGGTGGATGGGGGCGCCGTTGCATCGTATGTGCAGGTGAGAATCGTATTTCTTTGTAATTTGGTTGAAACAGAGCAAGTGGTGACGGTGGATGGGGGCGCCGTTGCATCGTATGTGCAGGTGAGAATCGTATTTCTTTGTCATTTGGTTGAAACAGAGCAAGTGGTGACGGTGGACGGGGGCGCTGTTCCATCCTACGTGCAGGTGAGCGGCATGGGAGTTAAGACAGAACAGCTGTGATATGAGAAGGCCCACCCAACCCACCTAGTTCAGTCAGGAAATGTTATTTCAGTGCTGTCTCCTCTCCTCTCTGCCCTTGTTCTCCTTCTTTTTGCCCTCCCTATTTCTCTCGCTCACTTCCTCTTTAGATCAGGGGCTCCATCCCTGTGCTGTGGGAGCAGATCGTTGACCTCACATACACACGTGTTGCTTTGAGGCGTCTCACTCATCTTGAAGGATGCCTGCTTGCCCTCACATACACCTTGCGTCGAAGCGCCTCATTTCAATGCTTCTTGCTTGCTATCCTGCACTCTCCCCTCTGCCCTCGCTCCCCCTCCTCTCAGATCAGGGGATCCATCCCAGTGCTGTGGGAGCAGATCGTCAACCTCACGTACAGTGCGTTGATTGAAGCACCTCACTTCAAACTTTAACGCTCAAATGCTCCCCTCTGCTCGCCCCCCTCTGCCCTGGCTCCCCCCCTCTCTCAGATCAGGGGCTCCATCCCTGTGCTGTGGGAGCAGATCGTCAACCTCACGTACACACACTCTGTTAAAGCGTTGTCTTCTTGCTATCCTGTCATCTCCCCTCTCCCCTCTGCTCCCCTCTCTCTCAGATCAGGGGCTCCATCCCTGTCCTGTGGGAGCAGATCGTCAACCTCACTTACAGTGCGTTGATTACTTTAACGCTCAAATGCTCCCCTCTGCCCTCGCTCTCCCTCCTCTCAGATCAGGGGATCCATCCCAGTGCTGTGGGAGCAGATCGTCAACCTCACATACAAGCCCAAGCTCCAGACGGTCGTCACAGCCGCTGTAAGATATGCCCCAAAGTTCCAAGAGAGCATAGAGCACAGAGCGCAGAGCGCAGAGCGCAGGGTTCTTTAGAATTCGCAGAAAGCGATCTCCATCTAAACCGTTGCTACAGCTTCTTTAGGTTGTATTCTATATATTCGGCCCCAGCTCACTGAGCTATTTCTGGATCTCGCGTGGCCCCAGATATTCATTATGTTTCCATGGGATAGGTGATAAAGCACTGCATGGATCTTTTCCCGAGTACCTTCCACGTTTGCCTTATCTTCCACCAACACCCCCCTGCACTGCACTGCACTGCACTTCTCTCACACTCCTCTACCCACTTGTAACATGCTTCCGCTTCTCCTCATACCCCACCCGCCTCGCCCTCCCCCTTTCCCGTCACTCCTGGGTCCAACGACCAACGCCACCCACCCTTTCCTCCCACTAACATCCCTCCCCTCTTTTGATTCGACTCAAAAGTCACCTCATGCCCCACCCGCCTTGCCCTCCCCCTTTCCTGGGTCCAACGACCAACGCCACCCACCCTTCCTCCCCCTATCATCCCTCCCCTCTTCCCCCCTCAACCTCCCAGCAACCCTTTGAAGCGGCCCTGAGGCATCATCTTAGGGGCCTCAAGAAGAAACCTACCGGGGCTGTCGGTTTTTGTTGTACTCAATAGTCCTTTCCTCCCCTACCCTACGCGCCCTCCTCTCTCCCCCCCCTCCTCCCTTTCTCCTCAACCCTCAGCAACCCTTTGAAGCGCCCCTGAGGCAGCATCTTAGGGGGCTCAAGGAAGTCTACGGGCCTGTCATTGCTGTTGACCTGGTCAACCAGGTACTGTACTGAGGGAGGAGAGTTGGGAAAATAGTGTCCCGTTGACCAGGTCAACAGTGTCCTGTTGACCAGGTCACTTACTGGGAGGGAGAAATACGAGGATATCTGTTGACCTGGTCAACCAGGTACTGGTAAAGATAGGGCGTGTACCTGTTAACCCAGTCAACCGTGCAGATGGGGTAAGATAGGCCGGTCCTTGATTGCTTGCTTGGTTTGTTTGACCCTGCTTGATGGCTGCGAGTCAGACATGTGCCCACTGCAACCAGTCATGCAGTGAGTGAGAGCCAGCAGCTAGTCCCGTCCTGTTGACTTTTGAGTCGACTCAAAAGTCAACTTGTTTGACCCTGCTTGATGGCTGCGAGTCAGACATGTGCCCACTGCAACCAGTCATGCAGTGAGAGCCAGCCAGCAGCTAGTCCCGTCCTGTGCTTTGCTATTCACTTTGTTTCACTGCTGCTGCTAGAGTATGCCTTTTCCATTCTGACGATTCTCTGCAATTCTGTTGACTGTTGTTGGCGATGTGCATGCATGCATGGAATAGAATGCCTTGCTGTGGGGGATGGCATCTGCAATGTGTTATGGCATGCCTTGTTTCTGGTGTGGCATGCCATGGTATGGCATGGCATGTCACGGTCACGGGTGTGGCATACCACCGCACTGCATGCATGGCATCTCATCTCATGGCAGGATGGTGGGGAGAGCCGCATCGGTTCAGCATATGCTGGAGCTGTGAACGCCATCAAGGACTCTGACTTGCGGTAAGGCCCCTATAGTGCCTATGCACTCTGATCTGAGTGTGGCCTGCACGCCTGCTGCATGATTGCATGATTGCATGTATAGCATCATCCAGTGTGCAGCATATGCTGGAGCTGTGAACGCCATCAAGGACTCTGACATGCGGTAAGGCCCCTGCATGTACCATGTACATACTCTAGGTGTATTTGGCATGCATGCATACACCTATCGTTTAGCAGCATAAGCTGGAGCTGTGATGTGAACGCCATCAAAGATGCTGACATGCGGTAAGGCCCCTGCATGTACCATGTACATACTCTAGGTGTATTTGGCATGCATGCATACACCTATCGTTTAGCAGCATATGCTGGAGCTGTGATGTGAACGCCATCAAAGATGCTGACATGCGGTAAGGCCCCTGCATGTGGTGTTTTGTGTACTGTAGTGTGGTTTGCATGTTTGCATGTGTGCACTGTGCACATCGTACAGCATATGCCGGAGCTGGGAACGCCATCAAAGACTCTGACATGCGGTAAGGCCCCTGCATGTACCATGTACTCACTTTTCAAGTAGAATGGACAGTCGCACACACACGCATACGCCTAGTGTTCTGCATATGCCGGTGCTGTGAACGCAATCAAGGACTCGGACTCAGACAAGTGGTAAGACCCACATACATGTACCACGTAGACACTCTGAGAGTGCAATATGCATGCATCTAGCCTCGTGTGCTCTGTTATGTTAAAGCCAGAGCTGCGAACCCCATCATCTATGTGGCGTGTTGACATGACGACACTCACCAGCAGTGATGCGTCACCAACGCTCATGTAATATCTCATTCAGCCAGCTGCGTTCTGTACTTCCCCCACCTCCTCTCTCCCTCCCTCTCCCACCAGCTACGTGCCGTTTGACTTCCACCACGAGTGCGGCGCCACCAAGTACCACCAGCTCTCTGTGCTGGACGGCCAGATCGGCAAGGACATGGAGACCCAGGGGTGAGTTGCTCTCGTCACACCCCATCACATGATCATGTGCCAGTCATTTCAGCCATGCCCTCTGCTGGACGATCAGATCGGCAAGGACATGGAGACTCAGGGGTGAGTTGCCTCGACTCTTATGAGAATGCTCAAGGGCGATCGAGAGTTTTCAAAAGTGATAGCAAGGATTCTCAAGCACTTTTAAAATCTTCTCTGAACGACCAGGTTGCCCACTTTTAAAATCTTCTCTCTGCCCCGTCTGTGTCGTCGCCGCCCCTTTTTCTGCCCTCTACCAGATTCTTCTTGCAAGGCAAGGACGGGTCGGTGCAGAAGCAGCAGCAGCAACGCACTCTAACCAGCCTGAAGTGGTTCCCTCTCTCCTCTCCCATCCTGTCCACCATGTTGCCCCCCACCAGATTCTTCTTGCAAGGCAAGGACGGGTCGGTGCAGAAGCAGCAGCACGGCACAGTGCGCACCAACTGCGTTGACTGCCTTGACCGCACCAACGTCACTCAGGTGGGTCCTCAGGTGCCTCTCAGGTGATTAGCAGCACAGCACAAGTGCGCACCAACTGCGTTGACTGCCTTGACCGCACCAACGTCACTCAGGTGGGTCCTCAGGTGCCTCTCAGGTGATTAGCAGCACAGCACAAGTGCGCACCAACTGCGTTGACTGCCTTGACCGCACCAACGTCACTCAGGTGGGTCCTCAGGTGCCTCTCAGGTGATTAGCAGCACATCACAAGTGCGCACCAACTGCGTTGACTGCCTTGACCGCACCAATGTCACTCAGGTGGGTTCTCAGGTGCCTATCAGGTGATTCGACAGGTTGCAGAAACACAGCACAGCGTGCACTAACTGTATTAACTACCTCGACTGCACTGCTCAGATGGGCTCTCAGGTGCCAGTCAGGTGAGTTCTCAGGTGGCAAGCAGAGTGCGCCTTGACTCCTCTGGTTTCATCACCTGCCCGCATTTCAAGATAAAGCCTTTCTAGTTCCCACAACCAGACTACTGTTGTGGGGTGACTCAATAAAATCCGCCCCCCCTCCCCGCCCCGCTCCCTCTATTCACCCTTTAAATCGTTCATTCTCAGAGCTTGTTCGCCCGGCACGTGCTGGAGCACGAGCTGAGGCAGATGGGGCTGTTGGGTGACTCATTATAATCCTTCCTACTTTCCTTCCTCCCCTCCCCTGATCGCCCTCCCCTCTTCCTTCTCAGAGCCGGTTCGCCCGGCACGTGCTGGAGCATGAGCTGAGGCACATGGGGCTGCTGGGTGATTCAGTAATATACGGCCCTCCCCTCCATTCCCCCCCTCCCCTCCCCCACCTCCTGCTTCTATTGCAGAGCTGGTTCGCGCGGCATGTGTTGGAGCATGAGCTGAGGCACATGGGCCTGCTGGGACTGAATAGACCCTCCTTCACCTGCCCATCCACTTCCCCCTCCCTTCCCCACTTGGCCCTCCCTTCCCCACTTGGCCCTCCTCTGATTTCTCCTTCTCAGAGCTGGTTCGCGCGGCACGTGCAGGAGGACGAGCTGAGGAACATGGGGCTGCAGGGTGACTCAGTAAACCCCCCCTTTTCTCCCCTTTCCCCTCCCTCCGTTCACCCTCCAATTGCTCCTCTCTGCAGAGCTGGTTCGCCCGGCATGTGCAGGAGGACGAGCTGAGGCACATGGGGCTGCAGGGTGACTCAGTAAACCCCCCCTTTTCTCCCCTTTCCCCTCCCTCCGTTCACCCTCCAATTGCTCCTCTCTGCAGAGCTGGTTCGCCCGGCACGTGTTGGAGGATGAGCTGAGGCAGATGGGCTTGCTGGGGAAGGACGAGAGAGTGGCAGAACACAGCGACTTTGATGCCAAGTACAAGATCAGTGAGTGGAGGGGGATTGGAGAGTGGTGGGTGGGGGGAATTAACAAGGCAGGAGAGGGGGCATTTACGTAAAGGGGACATGCATGCTGAGTGTTGTGAGCTGAGGCATATGGGGCTGCTGGGGAAGGATAAGAGGGTGGCAGAGCTCAGCGACTTTGATGCCAAGTACAAGATCAGTGAGTGGCTGAATTGGTGTGGGGAGAAATGGAGTGAGGAAAAGGAAGAGACAGTAAGAACACAGGCACTCCAGCACTCCAGGCAGACCTCTGCTGTACCTTCCTTCCCCATTGCATCACCACCTCGCGCTCTGCTGGTTGTTTTTTGAGAATTCTCAAAAAACAACCTCCAGCACTCAATGCAGACCTCTGCTGTACCTTCCTTCCCCATTGCACCACCACCTCGCGCTCTGGCCCCACTAATGCCTCTCTCTCGCTTTTTTCCCCTTCTCCCGATATACTCCCTGGCAGTGTGGGCGGATCATGGGGATGACATCGGCACTCAGTACACAGGCACGCCAGCACTCAAGGGAGATTATGTGCATTACAGCACACACCAGAACTAAACCCTAGACTCTCTTTCTCTCCTTTTTCCGTCACTCCTGATATGCTGCCTGGCAGTGTGGGCGGACCATGGGGACGACATCAGCACTCAGTACACGGGCACGCCAGCACTCAAGGGAGACTATGTGCGGTACGTGCGTGCCACCTGTTTTTCGGCGCCCCCAAAGGCGCGCCCCAAAGGACTCCATACAGAAGCATACTGGCATTCGGCATTCCATGCACCAAGCCTGGTCTCGTTACTGTCACAACCCCCATGCCCCACAGCCACAGGTACGGCGAGCTCATCCCAGAAGGTTTAGCTTGTCCCGTACCTTCACGCATTTCGCTCTGTCTACCCCCGTTACTGTCACACCCCCTGTGCCCCGCAGGTATGGCAAGCGCAGCCCGGAGGGTTTCCTCCAGGATAGCTTTCAAGTCTTCTGAGGCTTCTGAGGTACCTCAGATGTTGTCCCGTTACTCTAAACAGGTTGTTCTATCCCCGTTACTGTCACACCCGCTGTGCCACACAGGTACGGCAAGCGCAGCCCGGACGGATTCCTCCAGGATGGGGTGAGCTCTGTGATGCGATACTTCTTCAACAACTACACTGATGGCGTGCGACAGGTGAGGGCGATTCATGCGTGATAGATGCATCATACAGGTGGCTGGCTGTAACACAGCATGGGATGGAGTCAGCGCTGTGATGCGATACTTCTTCAACAACTACACTGATGGCGTGCGACAGGTGAGGGCGATTCATGCGTGATAGATGCATCATACAGGTGGCTGGCTGTAACACAGCATGGGATGGAGTCAGCGCTGTGATGCGATACTTCTTCAACAACTACACTGATGGCGTGCGACAGGTGAGGGCGATTCATGCGTGATAGATGCATCATACAGGTGGCTGGCTGTAACACAGCATGGGATGGAGTCAGCGCTGTGATGCGCTACTTCTTCAACAACTATACCGATGGCGTGCGACAGGTGAGAGGGGCTTGCAAGGGTTATGCGCCAATGAGGGGTGGTGCTGGTGGCTGGGATCCATGGTGGAGTCAGCGCTGTGATGCGATACTTCTTCAACAACTACACTGATGGCGTGCGACAGGTGAGAGGGGGCGACTGAAACAAGTAAGGGTGATTCGAATGGGGGGTGCTGCACCTGGTTGAAACCCAGGATGGAGTCAGCGCCGTGATGCGATACTTCTTCAACAACTATATTGATGGCGTGCGACAGGTGAGGATGACTGAAACGAGTGAGGGAGATATGAATGAGGGGTGGCTGTGTCACAGCATGGGGAGAGCGCCGCGATGCGATACTTCACGTGGCGTGATGCTATACGGATGGCGTGAGAGGTGAGGGCGACTTTAACAAACGAGGGGTGCTGCTGGTGTTTGGATCTCCTCTGGTCAAGCAGTCATGGGGAACTACACAGTCAAGCAGAGCGCTCCATTCATTCCATTCATTTCAGGCTCCTTCCCCTGTCCAACTTTTCTTCATTCGTATCTCAAAGCCTTGTCCTCCATCCGTCCCCCTTCATTGCTATCCCACTACCCACAGGACGGGCTGGATCTGGTCATGGGCAACTATACAGTCAAGCAGGGCGCTCCGTCCATCTCCATTCATCGCAAGGCTCCTGTTATCCTTCCGTGCTCCCTTTACTTAAACCCCACTACTCACAGGACGGCTTGGATCTGGTGATGGGCAACTACACAGTGCAGCAGAGTGCTCCATCTCCATTCACACGCACTGGCATCGAGAGATACACTGTACGTGGCCAAGCCTGTGCCTTCATCTCAGGTGCTCTCTAAAATTCTTGGAAAAACTATGCACAGTACGTGGTTTCACCTTCATATCAGATGGTACCTTGACCTGCGTGCTCCAGTAGGCGGTTAATGAGAACTTTCGTAAACCGCTACACGGTTATCATCATCGTTATATTTTTTTCTCCATTGCCCATCTCTTTGCCAATCGCCTGTAGCACCAACTCCCATCAGCCCGCCCATGATGCACTCACCTGTGCCAGGATGCTAGCCTTGTCGCCTGCCCAGCAGCCACGTGTAGCACCATCATTCATCGTTCCAAACCCGGCTATGGCTCTCGTGCCGTTCGTTTCCTCCATCTCACCTGCTCATCTTTCCATGCAACCGTTCACATGCGCCTTTCCCCTTGACTCCCCCTGTTTCCACCTTGGTGCAGAACCTGAGGGTAGCTCTTGTGGTGCTCGTGGCCTCCACTTACCTCTTCCTGCGGAACGTCATCCCCTGTGAGTTACCCTTCAACGAATCACGTGCGCTTGTGTTTCCTGGTGTTTACCCTTTTACAAATCACTTGCTCTAGTGTTTTTTGGTGTTTCATGGGTAAGTTCTGGCCCTCTAAGTAGTTCTTTCCAGTACCTGTTTCCACCAAGCCTAGCCCAATTGTCATCCCACTCCCAACCCCCATACTTCCCCCATCCCCCCTGCCTCCCTTCCCCTCACTCCTTCACAGCCTCCTCCTCCTCCCCTCTATCGCCAGTCATCGCAGCCACCTCGGTTATGATCGCTGGCTCAATTGCCGTCCTTTCCCCCTCCCAACCCTCCATCCCCACTTTCCCCCTCCCCTCCCTCTCCTGCAGCCTCCTCCTCCTCCCTCCTCTCGCCAGTCATCGCAGCCACCTCAGCTGTGATCGCCGGCTCATGCTTTGTCTCTCTCCTCCCCCAACTCCCCCCTGTTTCCCTCCCCCTCCTTCTTTGCAGCCTCCTCCTCCTCCTCCCCTCTGTCGCCAGTCATCGCAGCCACCTCAGCTGTGATCGCCCGCTCATGCTTTGTCTCTCTCCTCCCCCAACTCCCCCCTATCCCCTCCCCCTCCTTCTTTGCAGCCTCCTCCTCCTCCCCCCTGTCGCCAGTCATCGCAGCCACCTCAGCTGTGGTCGCTGGCTCGGTGCTTTTCGCCTTGAAGAAGTTCGGCCGCCTCTTCTGCGACCGTCCCCGCTTCTGCTCCCTGCGATGAACTGAAAGGGGTGCTTCTTCGTGGGTTTGGATAGCTTCCATTATCTCGATGGATTGTCAATAAAGTAGTGTATCTTTGGGCAGCATACCAATCATAATAATTCTGCATGCTACAACCTAATTCCAACAATGGTCCAGCATGCGTTTGAAAGTACGATAATCAGCTGTTTTTTTACCTACCGTACCATAACATGAAGCTGTCATGGGGTAGAACCAACTGTACTACGAGATGAAGACAAGATTAGTAGACAGAATGTGGATTGACGTGATATCCAAGTGTGACTTGCCTGCTGCTGCTGGCCCACCTGGGAGCAAGGGTGCAGTGCAAGCAGGGCGCAGCAAGACAAGAGGCATCAACACCAGCGCTTCAGACAGCAGCGCTTCAGACAGCAGCGCTCTTGCTGCAAGGCAGCTGGTTGAGGCAGAGCCACCTGGCAGCACATGGCAGGGTTTAGCGTGGAGACTGCAGGAGAAGCAGCAGCACGCATGGCAACAGGGGAAGGCACAGGCATGGCTCCCACGTGTTCTTACATGACAGGTCTATCCTTGCACCATCACTCACCGCTTTGCCCAGGTGGTGCATGCTGTGGGCCCATGTTCATGCTTCATCCGCTGCCCCTTCCGCCCTGTGTTCTATCTCTGGATGCTTCTTTCCCCGTGCCAATTGGTGCACGCCATACAGACCATGCTGTGTGTGCGCGCCCTCCCCTGCATCCGCCCACTCATCCCCGCCTGCACTGCTCGTCACCCCGCCCACTGCGACTCCCTCACATGACCGAGGATGCAAATTCTGTGTGCATTTGGATAAATGGCATTATTATTCGTCTATGCGTCTCCAAAAGGCCAGTTCGTCTGACCAAGATCTATGCCCCAGAGATTTCAGCAGGATCTGTGTTGGAAGGAAGTCGTGCATCGTGGTGATACATTTTATTCCCTTGCAATGTGCCGCAATACAATTACAACAACATTTGAGACGACCCGCCGGAT
This sequence comes from Closterium sp. Naga37s-1, assembly GCA_947471745.1. Taxonomy (NCBI): domain Eukaryota; kingdom Viridiplantae; phylum Streptophyta; class Zygnematophyceae; order Desmidiales; family Closteriaceae; genus Closterium; species Closterium sp. Naga37s-1. The sequence goes on along the minus strand of CANJKZ010000792.1, from coordinate 184,938 downwards.
TACACAAACCTGGAGCAAAAGGAAAAAAAGCAACAGAGAGCTTCCCTCAACAGCATGCGGAACTGGTAAAGCGCTCAGCCGCTTGGCTTTCTGTATCTGCCCTTCCTTGACGTCACGTCCATCCATGGTTGCAAGAAATAATGACCACCCCAAGAAGAACACCGAACTTGATTACTCCGGCTGCGACGCGTCGACGCCATGGATGGTAAGAAACCTTCCCCTGAAAATCCCAGAATGCTTAATCTTAGCCTTGCCCTTTCCAATCCGCACTTTCTTCGCCTTAGTCTTCGCGTCCACAACCTCATCCTTCCCCACGGTGCGACCATTCACGTCCGTCAGCTTCGACGCCCTCGCGATGTCGTCCTCTTCGTACACGCCGTCGAGCATCTGCGCGCGAAAGAGCTTCGTGAAGGGGTCGACGTCGCCGCGCTTCATGCCGGTTTTCACCATCATGGCGAGCGCGTCCGGGGCAGAGGAAGCAACGGCGCTGTCCTCGGGCAGCATGAAAGTTTTTTTATCGACTTTGTTGAGGAAATCTTCGTTTGGGTTCCAGTCGGTCTCTGCATCATCGCGAAGAAAACAGAAGCACTGAGTGTCATTGAAACATTGCCAAAGGACATATAACGAAAATTACCAGAAATCGAAGCGAAAGCGACGTGCATAAGTGACTTGCAGGAAATGCAGCAGGGTTTACCCAGTTGAGGGATGACATGGTCAAGAAGCGTGTGGGTGGCGTAATATCGGTTGTTCAGCTTGGAATCCGCAAGCGCGTCGCGGGTCTTCTTCAATTCGTCAATAAAGTCCTCCTTGGTAGGCCGCGCCGCAGCAGGCGCCAGCAGTGACGCGAGCGTGCAGAGGGCGAGAACGGAAAGCTGCCACGACGCCATGGCGCGGATTGACTGTATCCTCAAACGCCGTGGTTGATCCTGCGAGTGCTGGTCTCAATCTTCAGGCCTTGCAACGACGAGGGAGAAAATGGATGTGGGAAGAGTGGCACGGGGTGGAATTTATCAGTGACAAGGGTGTCGCATCACACAAACCCATGGTGACGAAATCGATTGTGACGCGAGCGGTGACAAGATTTCGTAGCCAATGAGAGCAGTAGCCTCGCTAATCGGAAATTCGCCGCCGCGCAGAATGCATTCCACCTGGTGCCTGCCCGTCTGGTGCGGCCAGGGAAAATTTGCCCCCATCTGGCACCATGTGTTACGGTCGCAACTTCATTTGCGAAAGTGGGTGGAGTTTGCGCGCTTGGTGAAGTTGCGAATCAGGTGTTTTAGGTGGAGGGGGGACTTCAGGTGCGCCATGCTTCGGCGTCTAACTGAACTGTATGTCAGGGCGTGTCCAGCGCGTACATTTACAGAGTCCTCGCGCTACAGTTACCACTTTTTTGAATTGTAACCACGTTTTTGGGTTGCGTAGCAACCCTATATATTTGGTTTCACATTTTAGGGATACCATTTGAAGAGTGTTATTTACGCACTTTTTAGAGCACCCGTTTGAATGTTTTGAAACTGTGTTCAAACGGATGCCTCAAATAGTGGATAAAAAACACTCTTGAATGGGATCCCCATATGTAAAACCAAATACTGGTAAACACGTACGTATCATGTTGAAACCATGAACTTGCTCGATCGTCCCAACCTCATCGATAAATACGGCGGATCGTACGGCCGAGCATAATGTTATGGCATCAACATGAACGAATGCAATTGTACAAATGAACAACAAGGTATGAGGTGGACTGGATGCTTCAAAGTGAATGTTAAAATGCATCATGCAGCAACCGAGGTTGATGGGGTCGTTGAAACAGCGAAAACCCGCTGCCCCAAAGACGATTAACAACCTCTAATTGCATACATAACACATACTAACACCACACTTTAAAACACACATCCCACAAACACGAAAGCAAACGCACGTAAAAAAGGTACAACCCACGTAACCGAACGCATCGAAGTGCATGGTTTGAAGCATAGATTCCCTGGGGTCACACACACCACGCTGGTGTGCAGCAAGGCTTCAGCGAACAAGGTGCATTGGTGCAACGAGCTGGGCATCGCCATGCTACAAGGCGCCAGAGAGTTGCAGCAAGGCACCGGCAGAGGAGCAAGCGGGCTGCCGTAGCAAGGCGTGAGCTCACTGCAGCAAGGCGTGAGCTCACTGCAGCAAGGCGTGAGCTCACTGCAGCAAGGCGTGAGCTCACTGCAGCAAGGCGTGAGCTCACTGCAGCAAGGCGTGAGCTCACTGCAGCAAGGCGTGAGCTCACTGCAGCAAGGCGTGAGCTCACTGCAGCAAGGCGTGCGCTCACTACAGCAAGGCGTGAGCTCACTGCAGCAAGGCGTGAGCTCACTGCAGCAAGGCGTGAGCTCACTGCAGCAAGGCGTGAGCTCACTGCAGCAAGGCGTGAGCTCACTGCAGCAAGGCGTGCGCTCACTGCAGCAAGGCGTGAGCTCACTGCAGCAAGGCGTGAGCTCACTGCAGCAAGGCGTGAGCTCACTGCAGCAAGGCGTGAGCTCACTGCAGCAAGGCGTGAGCTCACTGCAGCAAGGCGTGAGCTCACTCCAGCAAGGCGTGAGCTCACTGCAGCAAGGCGTGAGCTCACTGCAGCAAGGCGTGAGGTCACTGCAGCAAGGCGTGAGGTCACTGCAGCAAGGCGTGAGCTCACTGCAGCAAGGCGTGAGCTCACTGCAGCAAGGCGTGAGCTCACTGCAGCAACGCTTGAGCTCACTGCAGCAACGCTTGAGCGTGCGCAATAATTAGTCAGCGCTCTGCCGCAACAAGGCAGAAGCGCACAAGCCGCCAGCGCGTATGGCGCCAGCGCGTTTGGCGCCAGCGCGTTTGGCGCCAGCGCGTAAGGCGCCATCGCGTAAGGCGCCAGCGCGTTAGGCGCCAGCGTTGTTAGGCGCCAGCGCGTATGGCGCCAGCGCGTTTGGCGCCAGCGCGTTAGGCGCCAGCGCGTTTGGCGCCAGCGCGTTTGGCGCCAGCGCCGGCGGCATCTCCAGCCTGCAGGAGCGCGCTGGGTGCTAGAGTGCGCTGGTACCTAGCACCTAACGCACTTAGACGCCTAGACGGCCAAGGCGCCAGCGCGCTGCTAGGCGTCGGCGCGCTGCCGCAGCAAGGGGCTGGCAGCGTGCTGCAGCAAGGCGAATATCACTCTTGTACTCACGAAACATGCCGTTTGTCACGGGCGCTTGTCAGGGGCGTTTTCCACGAGCGGTTTCATGGTCACGGGCGCTTGTTACAGGATAAGGAGCTGAGGTTCATACCAGCGTGAGTCACTAGTGCGGGGTATTTCGTGAGGTACTAGCGGTAGCATGAGGTACTAAGCGTTAGCAAGAGGTACTAGCGTGATACTAGCGTGAGTGGAAAGAACTGGTTTCTTGGTTCTTGGGTTGGGTTGGGTTATCGAGGTGGTTTCACATATGTGAGCACGTGAGATTCTGCTGACTCAGCTGATACACTAGATTTCATGTGCAGTTTGCGTCAGCTCCAGAAAACTCGATGAAAGCGAAAAGCGAAACGCACGTTCCCCATAATACCCCATAATAGTAGAGTCGTAAATCACTCATATACACCAAAAGTAACCACATAGTACGTGCTTAAATTCTTCAGTCGAAATTCCACATGATTGGGCATTAGGTGTGAGATAGAATGTTTTGGTTTGTACTTTTTTTTTTTTAACGTGCGTTTGCTTTCGTGTTTGTGGGATGTGTGTTTTAAAGTGTGGTGTTAGTATGTGTTATGTATGCAATTAGAGGTTGTTAATCGTCTTTGGGGCAGCGGGTTTTCGCTGTTTCAACGACCCCATCAACCTTTGTTGCTGCATGATGCATTTTAACATTCACTTTGAAGCATCCAGTCCACCTCATACCTTGTTGTTCATTTGTACAATTGCATTCGTTCATGTTGATGCCATAACATTATGCTCGGCCGTACGATCCGCCGTACTTATCGACGAGGTTGGGACGGTCGAGCAAGTTCATGGTTTCAACATGATACGTACGTGTTTACCAGTGTTTGGTTTTACATATGGGGATCCCATTCAAGAGTGTTTTTTATCCACTATTTGAGGCATCCGTTTGAACACAGTTTCAAAACATTCAAACGGGTGCTCTAAAAAGTGCGTAAATAACGCTCTTCAAATGATATCCCCAAAATGTGAAACCAAATAAATAGGGTTGCTACGCAACCCAAAAAACAAAACGACTGTAGAGGGTGGAAGAAGGTGTTAGAATAAGCAGGCAGGAATGTTAAGAACAGAAGAGGGGTTTGCACTAGCAGGCAGGTGGGATACATATAGGAACCCTAAAAGGGTTGTACTCTCTGTTGAGTACCCCACTACAGCCTACACAGCAAATGACATTTTGACAGAAGGGTACGGATATATATAACGGTGTTGCATTTATCTTGAGTATGATATCAGCGTCTACGCAACCCTTACGACGTTCATCGTCGAGCCTTGTTATATATTTTTCGGACACGAACACCTATGATACGTAAAACTAGTAACAGCCCACACGTGCGCCGAATCGTTAACATGACGCGAAACGCACGTAACAAACCTCAGAATCAGTCTTGCACGCGTCCACGTTGCTATAGTGACGGTTAAGCGAGGTCAAGGCCGGATTCCGTGAGAATCTGGGGTTCTCGCAAAATTGATTCTCGCGAATATTTCTGGAAATCGAAGTGCCACCCTTCTGGTTACAGCGAAGTCCTGTCGCCACTGTCGCACAACATGATGTTCGGCTTGTGCTGAGAGGCGAATTGTGTCTTTCCGCACATTTTTTTACGCGAAACGAGAAGGGTACACCTGGCGGTACTGTTTCTGTGAGTGATCCAAATACGTTAAAATCAAGTAAAAATCCCAAAGTGTACGCGCTGAACACGCCCTCAGAATCGCCATACCGTATACATAAGCCCGATCGAAGCCCATAGCATACTCTTCCCAACCCCCACCCACCCCTTCCCCTCTCCCCCCACCTCCCTCGACGTGATCTGAGGGCCAAGCGCTGGCGCTCATGGAGCTCCGCGCGCAGTCCAGAGCGCCTGAACCGACAATGTGTATAATCTGGTCTTCTTTATCTTTATACTACTCTGTTTACAAAAAGGAAGAGGACGAAAAGGTGGGAGTGTACAGAAGGGGAGTATGCAGAAGAAAGATGGCACCAGAAGTTGTCCTGGTTATATGATGGAGGCTTTCCTTGTTTTCTTTTCCCCCATTTATCCTTGTATATTTTCAATGTCAAGATATGTTATACATATTTATATAATTGTTTGTAGGTGTACTGGAGATATCTAAACTTGTTGGTGGTGCACCCTTGTTCTTGCCTATTTGTGCGGAGAGTCACCCTACAACGGGAGTGGATTATGGAGGAGGGCACAGGGTTGTGCGGGTGATCGTAGCGCTCTAGCAAAGTTCTTACTACTTGCTGTGTTTACAGAGAAATTTGGCCAGAGTTCCACTAATGAAATTGAAAAGGAAACATAGAGAATTGAGAATTAGAGTACAAAGTGAGGCATGCAAGTTGATATGACTAGAATGGCACTGGAACCCCTTGCAAGCATTCTGCAAGGCGAATTGCCAGCACTGCGTCAGAGCGATTCGCCAACGCTGCAGCAGGGTGGCCTGCCAGCGCTGCATTCGCAGGTGAATATCTGCGCAGGTGTGCACCTGCCGAGTAGGTGCAGGTAGACGGTTGCACCGTCAGAGACATTGCGTAGGTGCCAGGTAGAAAACGTTCCGACTGTTTCGTGAGATGTCAACCATCGAGCACGTAGTCCCATTCCGCAGGTGAAATTTCGCTAAGAACCACCTGTGCGAATTTCGCATGCCTTCGCAGAGTTCCGCAGTCGCGCGAATTCGACCGACCAGTTCGCCGAGACGAGGCTCGCCGAACGGCGCCCTTCGATTAGAGAACGAGGCTCTTCGGACTGCACCCCGTCCGTCAGAGATCACGCGACTCACTAGCAGATCAGAGGACGAGCTCGTCGAACAGCACCCCGTCGACCAGAGCTCGTCGATGGGCTGGTGAATCAAAGGACCACCTCCTCGAAAACCACCGCGGATTCAGAGGACGGGTTGATCCAATGCGACGATCACTACGTCGAATTCACCACGTCGTCGCAGAGAATGCCTGCGCCCAAGCGTGGGCGGGGCCTTTCACTTCGACACTCCCCTGCCCAGCTCAAGCTTGGGCCCCCACACACAAGGTCCACCCATAACCTAAGTAATAGAATACAAGGGGATATTTCTCTGGCGTGCACTCCCCAGCACGCAGATCACCGCACCAGCCATGTTAGAGGACATGGCACCTACTGCTGCACGTCATCATCGTCTGTCAAACATCATACATGTTTATATTGTGTAGGCTATAGTGGGTTTAGCCTTAGAGAGTACAACATTGCTAGGGTTTCCTATTTGTATCACCCTGCTGCCTAGTTCATTACATTCTCGTTCACTTCTAGTTTCTAACATGGTATCCGACGCCTAGGTCAGGACCTAGGACCGACGTTGGTTAGGGCCCACCGTTCCGCCGCGCCCTTGCGCGACCCTGTCTGATAGTGCCTCGCGCCGTCGTGCGCCCCTACCCGCGCCGTCGAGCGCCCTTACTAGCGCCGTCGAGCGCCCCTTCTAGCGCCGTCGTGCGCCCTAGGACAGTTGCGCGCGCCGCCCGTCCACCGCACGCGCAGCCGCCCGCTAAGCTGCACGCGCAGCCGCACGTTAGGCCGCACGCGCAGCCACACGCACGACCGCACGAGAAGCCACACGCGCAGCCGCACGCGCAGCCGCCCGCGCAGCCGCACGCGCAGCCGCCCACTAAGCCGCCCGCACGGCCGCACGCTAGGCTGCACGCACGACCGCACGCGCGCCCGCACGCGCAGCCGCACGCGCAGCTGCCCGCCCAGCCGTACGCGCAGCCGCCTCACGCAGCCGCACGTGCAGCCGCAGCTGCAGCCGCCCCGCGCAGCCACAACAGCAGCTGCTGCCGCTCAGCAGCAGCCCGCGCGCAGGCCGCTGCAGCCGCATGCGCAGCCTGCTGCCCCCGCGCAGCACCACACCCGCGCACAGGCAAGCCGCCGCGCCGCCCTACCCGAGCCGAGCCGCACCGCGCCGCCCTTCCCGAGCCGCGCCGCGCCGCCCTGCCCGAGCCGCGCCGCGCCGCCCTGCCCGAGCCGCGCTGTGCTGTTTCACTGCTGCTGCTGCTGCTGCTGTTGCTGCTGATACTACTACTGCTGTTCCTACTGCTCCTACTGAACCTATGGCTAGTCCTGCAGTTCTAGCTTTCGATGCTGAGGGCCGCCCGCTGCGTTTTGACACCTGGCTCGAGGACATCCATCTGTTCCTCCAGCTCACTGCTAAGGAGGATATTTCGCTATATGATCATGCGTTAGGACTCGCTCCTGCTCGTGTTGCGACTGCTGACAGTACTGCCCGCTCACAGTGGCAGACTCGTGACGCCCACTCTCGCTTCGCCATTCGCAACTCCCTGCCGGTAGATGAACGCGAGCACTTTGGCCAGCACAAGACTGCTCAGGCACTGTACACTGCTGTAGTTGCACGCTACTCCTCGCCTGCCTCTGCTGCGCTAGGCCGCCTCTCACTGCCCTATATGTTCCCAGACCTGTCCGCCTTCTCCACAGTCGCTGACCTCATTACTCACCTCCGCACTAGTGAGACCCGCTTCCGTGCTGCCATGCCCGCTGAGTTTCTTGCCAAGAACCCCCCCCCGCCGTGGCTCACTCTTTACCACCTGGTCACCCGTCTCCCTGACTCCCTTCGAGCGGTCAGGGACCACTTCCTTGCTCTCTGCCCCACCGAGCTTCCCATTGACCTGCTTGAGAAGCATCTGCTGGCAGCTGAGACTAGCATAGTCGCTGTCGGTGCGTCTCGCGGCGACCCCCGCACCCCTTTCTTTGAGGGGTGTTCCCCCTCCCCTCTTCTCCCCTCTTCTCCCCTCCGTCGCCTCTGCTGCTGCTGTCGACTTTCTTGGTGCTGAGAAGGTCGGGACTGCGTCCACTGCGAGTGGGGCGCGCCGCAACGGCAAGGGCAAAGGGGGCAAGGGGGGCGGCGGTGACGACGGGGGAGGCGGTGGTGGGGGCGGTGGCGACGGTGGGGGTGGTGGCGGGGCTGGAGGGGCCAGTGGCAGCGGCGGGGGTGGTGGCGGCAGCGGCGGGGGTGGTGGCGGCAGCGGTGGAGGAGGTGGCAGGGGTGGGGGCGGTGGTGGTGGCGGCAGTGGACGCGGTGGCGGTGGTGGCGGTGGTGGTCGAGGTGGTGGCGGCGGCGGTGGAGGTCGTGGAGGTTCTGGCGGTGGCCAGCGCCAGCAGCAGACCCCGTCGCCCCAGGAGCTTCGTGAGTGGTACTCTCAGCGTGGGGGGGGTGGCCTTAGCTGCCCGTACGTCATCCGCACATGTGACCGCACTGGTCAGACGTGTGGGAGGGCGCACACGCAGCAACGCTGCTTCTCCCGCCTCGACGACGCCTGGCGCACTCAGTTTCCTACTGCCACTGAGCTGCCCCGCTGGTTTGATCTGATCAAGAAAAACATTGATGTCTATGCTCTTGACTTTGATGCTATTCTTGGTGCCATGTATCTGTTGTCTGGTAGTGGAGAGGGTGACTGTTACCTGCGTGTCCCGCCCGACCCGGGCATTAGGACCAGTGAGGCTGCCGCACTAGGTGCTAGTGTGTCTGCTGCCCCAGGTGCTGGTGAGGCTGCTGCTCTAGGTGCTCGTGCGTCTGCGCCCTCTGGTACTGCGTCTACTGAGGCACTGCACACCTTCACACTGGACTCAGGTGCTTCCCGCTGTTTCTTTCGTGACCGCACTGCCCTTGAGCAGCTTGCTCGGCCGGTTGCAGTCTCCCTCGCTGACCCCTCTAGGGGTCCGGTCATTGCGACCTCCTCCACTGTCCTCCCTTGTCCTGCGGTCCCGTCGGGCACACTGTCAGGCCTCTACCTCCCCTCGTTCTCTACGAACTTGGTGGCGGGTCGTGCGCTCCAGGACGGGGGTGTCCACCAGTTCACCCCTGCCTACGAGCGCGTGACACACTGCACGTGTGCTCGGACGGGTCGCCACCTGGCTACCTTCACTCGGCAGCCGGGGTCGGACCTGTACACACTGACCACTGAGTCCCCTCAGGTAGCTGCGTCTGCGTCTGCGTCAGGTCAGCTGTCGGCCCCCTGCTCGTGTCGCTCCCTGTCGCACCAGACCATCCTCTGGCACCACCGCCTTGGTCACCCGTCAGTGCAGCGCCTTCGTGGCATGCACTCCCGGTACCTTGTCTCTGGTCTTCCCAGGGTTCTCCCTCCCCTCCCACCCTCGCCTGCTCCTCCCTGTCTTCCCTGTGTCGAGGGGCGGCAGCGCGCCGCTCCTCACTCCTCCTCGTTTCCCCCGACGACTGCTCCCCTGCAGACCCTCCACATGGACGTGTGGGGCCCAGCCCGCGTCCGTGGACAGGGTCACGAGAGGCACTTCTTGATAGTTGTTGACGACTACTCGCGCTACACCACGGTCTTCCCCTTGCGCACCAAGGGTGAAGTCCCTGATGTTTTGATCCCTTGGATCCGCGCTGCCCGTCTCCAGCTCAGCGAGAGGTTCCACTCGGACTTTCCTGTCCTGCGTCTGCACTCTGACAGAGGTGGGGAGTTTTCCTCCGACCTCTTGAGGGACTTTTGTCGTGGGGAGGGCATTGAGCAGTCGTTCACGCTTCCGGCCTCTCCACAGCAGAATGGGGTTGCTGAGCGCCGCATTGGCTTGGTCATGGAAGTCGCTCGTACCTCCTTGATCCATGCGGCTGCCCCCCACTTTCTGTGGCCGTTTGCGGTCCGATACGCTGCGCATCAGCTCAACCTCTGGCCCCGTGTCTCCGTTCCGGAGACTTCGCCGACACTGCGTTGGACGGGAGAGGTTGGCGATGCGTCGGTGTTCCGGGTCTGGGGATCTCGTGCTTTTGTCCGCGATACGTCCGCGGACAAGCTCTCCTCCCGCGCTGTTCCTTGTGTCTTCCTTGGCTTTGTCCCGGACGCGTCTGGTTGGCAGTTTTACCACGCCACCTCGCGCCGTGTCCTGCCCTCTCAGGACGTCACTTTCGACGAGTCGGTCCCCTACTACCGCCTCTTCCCCTACCGCACTGCCCCGCTCCCCCACCCGCCTCTCTTCCTCGCACCAGGTGCTGCTGTGGTAGACCCCCTCCCCCCTCAGGGTGCCGCTCCCTCAGGTGTGTCCCAGGTAGACCCGGTTGAGCCTGTCGAGGTAGCTGTCGACTCTCGTCCTGCTAGGGGTGCTGAGCCTGAGCGTGCGGAGCCTGGGGGTGCGGAGCCTGGGGGTGCTGAGCCTGAGCGTGCGGAGCCTGGGGGTGCTGAGCCTGCGGGTACGGAGCCTGGGGGTGCGGAGCCTGGGGGTGCTGAGCCTGAGGGTGCTGAGTCTGGGGGTGCTGAGCCTGAGAGTGCTATGTCTGAGGGTACTGAGCCTGGGGGTGCTGCGACTGGCCGTGCGGCGCCTGGAGGCGCTCCCTCTTCACAGCAGCTGCGTGAGTGGTACTCGCGGTACTGCAGCCACAGGAGGGGCGCTTCTGGGGCTAGGGGTGCTGCTGGAGCTGGTGCTCGTGGTTCCCCGCCTAGGCGGGAGCCGCCCTCTCCCCAGCGGCTCCGAGAGTAGTACGCTCGGCGCTGCAGTCTCCGGAGTGGCGCTGCTGGTGCTTTGGACCCTGGAGCTGGAGCTGCTGCTGGTGCCGCGGACCCTGGAGTTGGAGCTGCTGCTGGTGCTGAGGACCCTGGAGTTGGAGCTGCTGCTGGTGCTGAGGACCCTGGAGCTGGAGCCGCTGCTGGTGCTGCGGACCCTGGAGCTGGTGCTGCTGGTGCAGGAGCTGCTGGTGGTGCTGCTGGAGGTGCTCCTGGTGCTGGAGCTGCTGGAGGTGCTGCTGGTGCTGGAGCTGCTGGAGGTGCTGCTGGTGCTGGAGCTGCTGGAGGTGCTGCTGGTGCTGCTGGAGGTGCTGCTGGTGCTGCTGGAGGTGCTGCTGGTGCTGGAGCTACTGGAGGTACTGCTGGTGCTGGAGCTGCTGGAGCCGCTGGTTCTGGAGTTGCTCGTACTGGAGGTACTGGAGCTGCTGGGACTGGAGCTGCTGCGGGGGTTGGAGCTGGAGGTATTGGAGCTGCTGGGGTTGCTGGTGGTGCTGCGGGAGTTGTAGCTGGAGACCCTGGGGCTGAGGGTGCTGGTGCTGTCTCTGCTGGTTCAGGAGGTGCTGCGCGGCCGCGGCCGTACTACGTTCCGCTCCTTCAGCAGGTTCTTGGCCTCCCGCCCACTACTGGTCCTACTCCTCCCCTACTGAGTCCACCACCTGTCCAGTCGCAGTCACAGTTACCGCTTGCCTCTCCGCTGCCTGGTCCTTCTCCTTACGCTGGGCCGACTAGAGGTCTTACGGAGCGTCACGAGCCTGAGTCTCGTCCTGCGTCGCCTGAGTCTCGTCCTGCGTCGCCTGAGTCTCGTCCAGAGTCGTCTGTCCGCGCTGTCCGCGCTGGTCGTCGTGCTCCGCGTCAGCGTCCTCCTCCTGTCCTTGGCACTCACTATATGACTCTGGGTCCTTCCACTGCTCCACAGCGTGTCCCTCTGCCGTCTGCTCCTGCGTCCTCTCTTCCCGACGGTCCGGACCCGGAGTCTGACTCCCTTCGTGCTGCCAGTCCTACTGTCACGCGTTTCCTCGCCACTGTTGTCACTGACCCTACCTTTGAGTCCTCTGCTGCGTTTGCTCTAGTCGCTGAGCTTGTTGACTTTGCTGCCGCCTGTCGTCTAGACTACGCCGCTAGCCTTGTTGCTGAGTCTGAGTCTGTCTGTCCTCCGTCCGTCGGGGGTGAGTGTGCTCTTGGCACGGACGTCCTTGAGGACAGACATGAGGAGTTTGAGTGCTTTGCCGCTGCTTTACCTCATCTCGTGTCCATGCTGCTTGCCCCTGAGGGAGACCCGGATGCACCAGACATCCCGACCCCGCGCTCTTACGCAGAGGCGATAGAGGGTCCCTACTCCTCTCAGTGGCAGACAGTCATGGACGCAGAGATGGCTTCCTGGAAGTCCACAGGCACCTACGTCGACGAGGTTCCCCCGCCTGGGGCGAACATCGTCAGTGGCATGTGGATTTTCAGGGTGAAGCGGCCGCCAGGTTCTCCGCCTGTCTTCAAGGCGCGTTACGTTGCACGAGGCTTCAGTCAGCGTGAGGGAGTTGACTTCTTCCAGACCTTCTCCCCTACCCCGAAGATGACCACTCTTCGGGTTCTGCTGCACGTCGCCGCTCAGCGTGACTACGAGCTCCACTCTCTTGACTTCAGCACTGCTTTCCTACAGGGCAGCCTGCACGAGGAGATCTGGCTGCGCCGCCCACCTGGCTTCACTGGGTCGTTTCCTCCTGGCACCCAGTGGAGCCTCCGGCGGCCAGTCTACGGTCTCCGCCAGGCACCCCGTGAGTGGCACAACACACTGAGGACTACTCTTGCTGCTCTTGGGTTTGCTCCTTCTACTACTGACCCATCGCTGTTTCTGCGCACCGACACCACTCTGCCGCCGTTCTACGTTCTCGTGTACGTAGACGACTTGGTCTTTGCTACTTCTGACACAGAGGGACTCGCCCACGTTAAGTCGGAGCTGCAGAAGAGACACACGTGCACAGACCTGGGTGAGCTGACAAGCTATCTTGGCTTGCGGATCACCCGGGACAGAGCACAGCGCACCATTACCCTGACTCAGTCACACATGGTGCAGCAGGTTCTTCAGCGCTTCCGCTTCACGTACTCCTCGCCTCAGTCCACTCCTCTGCCTACCGGTCACTCGCTCTCAGCTCCACCTTCGGACGAGTCCGTAGAGCCGAGTGGCCCGTACCCAGAGCTTGTGGGCTGCCTCATGTACCTGATGACCTGCACTCGACCTGACCTTGCATACCCTCTTAGCATCCTAGCACGCTATGTCGCTCCTGGCCGTCACCGGAAGGAGCACATGGATGCCGCTAAGAGGGTGTTGCGCTACTTGTGCAGTACGTCGGGCATGGGGCTTGTGCTTGGAGGACGGGCTCGAGTTGTCCTCACTGGTCACGCTGACGCTTCTTGGGCTGACGACTTGACTACGCAGCGGTCGTCACGGGGTTACACCTTCAGCCTTGGCTCCGGCTCTGTTTCTTGGCGGTCTACCCGCTCGTCTTTTGTTCTCAGCTCCAGTTGTGAGGCTGAGATCTACGCAGGGGCCATGGCTGCACAGGAGTTACGCTGGCTCACCTACCTGCTGACTGACCTTGGAGAGCCGCCTCGTTCTCCTCCAGTTCTGTACGTCGACAACAAGGCCATGATTGCCTTGTGTCAGGAGCACAGACTGGAGCACAGAACGAAGCACATCGCTCTGCGCTACTTCCTTGCTCGAGAGTTGCAGCAGCGTGGTCAGCTTCGTCTTGCTTACGTGGCCACTCGGGCCAACACTGCTGATGTGTTCACCAAGGCGCTTCAGCCTTGTGATCATCAGCGTTTCTGTACTGTTCTAGGCCTTGTGCCTACTGTGCCTCACTTGCTTACTTCTTGACTCTGCTTGTACTGTGATCTCTATACATATATACCTGCATGCTTACACTTGCTAGGTTGTGATCACTGTACCTCTTGTTATATTATCAAACTGCATGTGAACTGGTCTTGTGACCGCTTGCTTGTGCTCGGAATTTGTGTGGTTTCCTTGAGATCCACCCTGAGCTTGTTTTGCTTTGCTTTGCTTTGACTGGTCTTGTGACCATCTGGTTGTCTCCCACTTCGCCTATGGGGGTGTGTCAAACATCATACATGTTTATATTGTGTAGGCTATAGTGGGTTTAGCCTTAGAGAGTACAACATTGCTAGTGTTTCCTATTTGTATCACCCTGCTGCCTAGTTCATTACATTCTCGTTCACTTCTAGTTTCTAACATCGTCGTCGCCGATTTCGGCAAGGCGAACCTGGCCGACCGCGATAGAGCACCGGTTGAAGGCCGGAAAATGCAGCGCCTTGGTGAGGAAGTCCGCCAGCTGCTCGGAAGTTGGGATGTATTCCTGCGCAATCTTCTTGCGCTTCACCATCTGCTGCATCCATGCGTAACGTCGCTCCATGTGCTTGAGGTTGCGCTTCAGCCCCCAGCCCTCAGCGACCGCGATGGCGGACTAATTGTCCACGTTCAGAGCAGTCGGTGTCCCAGCGTCGAGGAGCTGGAACTCGGCGAGGAGGAATCGAAGTCGACGAGCTCCCTTGCCAGCTTCAGTGGCCGCGATGTACTCTGACTCCGTTGAGGACAGAGTTACGCACTTGATGCGTTGGCTTGTCCAGGAGACAGCTGCGCCGCCGAAGGTGAAAACGTAGACATTCGTGCTGCTGCGCGTCTGCTTGTTGCCAGCGTCGTCCGCGTCCGCGTAGCCGACCAGTTTCAGAGTTTCAGGGCTGCCGCCAAACTCCAGAGCGAAATCGCGTGTGTCGGCGAGATAGGTGAGGCAGCGATCTACCTCACGCCAGTGCTGGTCGCTCCTCACCGTCAGACCGGACCCCAGCTTGCTGCACGAGAAAGCGATGTTGGGCCGAGTTGTCGTGGCAGCGAACTGCAGCGAACCGACCTTCTGACGGTACTCCTCTTCTTCGCGCGACTGGAAGTCCTCGTCGTCGAAAGTCAGCTCGGCGTAGGCGTCCACGGAAACAGGCGTCTTCGGACGCCAACCAGTCTGCTCCTCGTCGATGAAGCGCCTACGCAGCTTGTTGACGTAGGACTGCTGGTGCAGCCACAGCTTCCGCGCCGCACGATTTCGAGCCCCAAATACTTCTCGACCGGGCTGATCACGCGCAGCTCAAAAGCGGCCTCCAGCAACTCTTTCAGCTCCTTCAGCATTGCGGTGCTGCTGCTGGCGCCGAGCAGATCGTCGACGTAGACGAGCACCCAGCACGCCACTCCGTCGTCGCCAACTCTGAAATATAAAGCTTCGTCCACCTGGCTCTTGCTTCAGCCGGCGCCCGTCAGCACCGCGTCGAGCGCCGAGTACCACAGCAGAGGGCTCTGCTTCAGCCGGTACAAGCTCTTCAGCAGCTTGCACACGCGGCCAGTGCCGTCGTTGTAGTAAGCCGGCTGGTCCATGTAGAGCACGCGGTCGAGCTTGCTCAGCAGAAAAGCATTCTTCATGTCCAGCTGCATGAGGTGCAGATCGAGAACGGCGACAAGAAAGCATTCTTCATGTCCAGCTTCATGTCCAGCTGCATGAGGAAAATCCGCAGCGTGACGTAGCTTCCGACTGGTGCGTATGTCTCGTCGTAGTCAGCTCCGTAGACCTGAGCGAAGCCCTTCACCACCAGGCGGGCTTTTTCGCGTGCGACGGTGTCGTCGACGTGGTAGTTCGTCATTAGAACCCAGCGGTTCTTCATGACATTGACGCCGCGCGGACGCTCCACAAGCTCCCATGTGCCGTTGGAGATAAGAATTCGAATTTCCTCGTCCATCGCCGCTTTCACCGCCTTGCCCTTCCAGCTCGCTAACGCCTCTTTCACTGTGATGTTAGCGATGTCCCAGCGGTGCTCTGTGTCGGCGTGCATATCAGGGTCGATTTCGGGCAAATCGACGTCGAACTGCGCATCGTCGAGCAGAGTGCTGTAGGAGGTCGGCAGAAGGCACGCATGGTAGCTCAGCCTCTCAAGAGGCTTGCAAAAGTTGGAGCGGTGGAACATCGAACTGCAGGCTTGTCGGCCGAGACTTCCATGACATTCCTGTCGCTGGACTGCACTCCGAACGACAGCTCCCCATCAGCGCCGCCGATGACTTCAACAATGTCGCTCGATGTGCCATCGTCGAAATGCTCCCCTGTCGCCCGCTCCTCTGAAGCGAGCTCCCCGTTCGACGTCTCCCCTGTCAACGGCTCCTCTGAAACGCGCTTCCCGTTCGACGGCTCCCCTGTCGGCGGAGACTTCACTCCAACGCCGATTTGCTCGCTGACCAGACCACGTCGACCGCCAGCGATGCCGATGGGCAGAGCCGAAGGCAACGCACCAATGCTTCCCTTATCGCTGGCGGCCGACGTCGATGCCGACTTAGGCAGATCGGCGGCGAGCGATGGGAGGGAGGCGGATAGAGGTGGAGGAGCTTTCAAGGAGGGTGGAATGGAGGGAGAGGGATTGTCAGACGGACCATCGTCTTCGACTTCGAGTAGATGAATCGCCGCCGGCAATGGACCCGTCAGCGGGGAATCCTTCGTCCGCACTGACGCCGGCCCATGCTCCACCTTCCACTCCTCCAGAGACATTGACTAGTAAAAGATCGCTTCCACGGTTGTGACAACGCGGTTGTTGGTGAGGTCGAGCACCTCCCAGCCCTTGCTTTCCGACGAAACACCGAGGTGAATTCCCCAGCGTGCCTTCGGCGCCAACTTTCCGCCGCGCTGCTGCTTAGGGACCATGAACTGCACCATGCAGCCCCAGACGCGCGCTAGCGTGAGATCCGGCTTCTTCTCGAACAGCAGCTCATATGGCGTCGTCCTCGGAGGAAGGGAGGCCCATTCGAGACAGTTGCGCACCCAGACAGCTTGGCGAAGGGCGAGGTGCCACCGAGGATGCTTCACGCCCATGTGAAGCAACATCGTCCGCACAGATTCGACGACCGTTCGCATCTCCCGCTCCGCCATGCCGTTCTACTGCGGAGTGTAGGGGCACGTGAGGTTGTGGAGGATACCCTTGTCCTCGTCGAGATCGGTGAAGGCCCGACCGAGGAACTCCCCTCCGCGGTCAGAGCGGAACCTTTTCGCCGATTTCGAGCTCTGCCGCTCCACTTCCTTCAGCCACTTTTTAAAAAGTGGTCGGGTGCCACTTGTCTGGTGTTGACTTTATCACCGATGCGATCGTTCGCAGCGCAACTGCCTCCGTCGAAGATGTCCTCGATTTCGAGGAGCAGGGGCGGAGGTCGGTGCAGAGGACTCGGCCGGTGCAGTGTGCTCGACCGAGCACATCTCCTGCAGTGGAAATGAGCATCATCTCGTCTCCCTCGTCCTGCAGCTTCACGCCGTTGTCCTTCAGCTGACCAGCCGACAGCATGCACGCCCGGGACGTACAATATGTCGGGGATGAGAATCGGCTTACCGGTCTCCCCTTTCAGAGCAACTGTGCCACGACCTTCGACATTCTGAAGCGCTCCGTTGAATCCGCACACGTGACGACTTTCGTATCCAGGCTTCATGTCGACGAAGGCCTCTCGCGTTCCCATCAGATGATGGGAGGAGCCACTGTTGAGGAGAACCACGGTCAGATTCGCCTGCACAGCTGCTGCGACCGCTTGGAAGTCTTCTCCAGCCTCCGGCGCCAGAGAACTAGTTGGCTCAACCACTCCAACCATCGAACAAGAGGCTTTCTTGCCGCTCGAGGTATCTCCCTCTGATTTCGACGACGTTTTCAACGACGCTGGCTTCTCCTTGTGAGGCTGGTTGTCCCGATGACGACGGTCGCTGTCAGACTTTCCGCGGCTTGCTCTCTGATCGTCGTCGGACTCATCGCGGTCAGGGCAGTCGTACGAGAGATGGTCGGGGTCTCCGCAAATGTAGCAGCGGCGTCCTCCTCGACGCGAACCACTGCAACCGCGATCATTGCTTTTCGCAGACTTTTCGCGGTCGGCGCCCTCCGACGACTTCGTGTTCGACGATTTCCGCCACCGCCTCCGCCTCCGCCCGACTTCCCACGCTGCCCCGTCTGACATCCTTGATTCGTCGGAGCGACGTAGTTGGCCTGCGGAAGGAGCTCTGTAGACCGCTCAGACTCCTGCATGAATTCGTCCTGGATGATGTGGCTCGAAAGCAAGTCCTCGTTCAGAGTCTCGCGCGTGCCGGGAACCGTCAGCATCCGGTGCATTAGGTTGTAGCCCGAGGGGAGGCCACTGATAACATGCGTGACATACGACGCCACTGGGTATTCGACGCTAGCCATCCGCAGGTCGGCCAGAATTCGCCGCGCTCGATTGCAGTACTCGGTTGCCACGCTTGGTAGCCAGCATCCACTCGAAATCTGCACGACTTCAATGCGACTTACACCAGAGGTGAGCAACACCTCGAAATGACCATAAAGGTCAGAAGGTGAGCAGCGCGAAATTCCGACCAGAGCTTGACATCCTCCTCGTCCGGCGCCAAAGCATTTCCGTCGACGAACTTCTTCAATCCGCGATCTCCAGCTGGGGTTCGATGGACTCAATCCATTTTATTAAGTCATGGCGTCCTTCAAGCGGCTTCGGCACAGCGATCTTGTCCGGTAAAAAATTGAAGTAGCCGTACGCCGGCGCGATGCCTCTGTCACGACCAGCCGACGCATGAGTCGCCGAAATCGGCCTGAATCCACTCCGCTGAGGAGAATGACGTCGACCATCGGTGTTGGGACTGGGGGGACTGGGGGGACTGGGGGGACTGGGGGGACTGGGGGGACTGGGGGGACTTGGGGGACTTGGGGGACTTGGAGGACTTGGGGGACTTGGGGGACTTGGGGGTCGGGTGTGACGTGGCGTTGGGTGGGTGTGACGTGGCATGTGGGGTGGGTGTGACGTGTGATGTGGCAGCACTGGTGGAGGTCCGGCAGACCCAGTGGAGGTCTGACCGGACCTGGTGGAGGTTTGGCAGACCCGACGGAGGTCTGACCGGACCTGGTGGAGGTTCGGCAGACCCGAGGGAGGTCTGATCGGACCTGGTGAAGGCTCGGCAGACCCGACGGAGGTCCGGCCGGACCTGGTGGAGGTTCGGCAGACCGACGGAGGTCTGGCCGGACCTGGTGGAGGCTCGGCAGACACGACGGAGGCAGGCCGGACCTGGTGGAGGTTCGGCCGACCCGAGGGAGGTCTGACCGGACCTGGTGGAGGTTCGGCAGACCCGACGGAGGTCCGGCCGGACCTGGTGGAGGTTCGGCAGACCCGACGGAGGTATGACCGGACCTGGTGGAGGCTCGGCAGACCCGACGGAGGCAGGCCGGACCTGGTGGAGGTTCGGCAGACCCGGCAGAGGTCTGACCGAACCTGGTGGAGGTTCGGCATACCCGACGGAGGTCCGACCGGATTTGGTGGAGGTTCGGCAGACCTGACGGAGGTCTGACCGGACCTGGTGGAGGCTCGGCAGACCCGACGGAGGTCCGGCCGGACCTGGTGGAGGCTCGGCAGACCCGACGGAGGCAAGCCGGACCTGGTGGAGGTTCGGCAGACCCGAGGGAGGTCTGACCGGACCTGGTGGAGGTTCGGCAGACCGGACGGAGGTCCGGCCGGACCTGGTGGAGGTTCGGCAGACCCGGCGGAGGTATGATCGGACCTGGTGGAGGCTCGGCAGACCCGATGGAGGCAGGCCGGACCTGGTGGAGGTTCGGCAGACCCGGCAGAGGTCTGACTGGACCTGGTGGAGGTTCGGCAGACCCGACGGAGGTCCGACCGGACCTGGTGGAGGTTCGGCAGACCTGACGGAGGTCTGACCGGACCTGGTGGAGGCTCGGCAGACCCGACGGAGGTCCGGCCGGACCTGGTGGAGGTTCGGCAGACCCGACGGAGGTCTGACCGGACCTGGTGGAGGCTCGGCAGACCCGACAGAGGTCCGGCCGGACCTGGTGGAGGTTCGGCAGACCCGACGGAGGTCTGACAGGACATGGTGGAGGTTCGGCAGACCCGACAGAGGTCCGGTCGGACCTGGTGGAGGTTCGGCAGACCCGACGGAGGTCTGACCGTACCTGGTGGAAGTACGGCAGGCCCGACGGAGGTCCGGCCGGACCTGGTGGAGGCGCGGCAGACCCGGTGGAGGTCTGGCCGGACCTGATGGAGGTCCGGCAGAGCCGGTGGAAGTCTTGCCGGACCTGGTTGCGGTTCGGCAGGCACAGTGGAGTCTCGGCCGGACCTGGCGAGGAGGCAGGTGGTTTTTTTTTTTTTTTTTTTTTTTTTTTTTTTTTTTTTTGGGGGGGGGGAGAGGGTGAGAGATGGGAGGGAGGGGGGGGGGGGGGGGGGGGGGGGGGGGGGTGGATCTTGCCCTGTTTCCCCCGCTCGCCCTTGGCTGTTTCTCATACCCCCGCTTGTTCTTGGCTGTTTCTCATTCCCCCGCTCGTCCTTGGCTGTTTCTCATTCACTCCCCCGCTCGTCCTTGGCTGTTTCTGATTCCCGCTCGTCCTTGGCTGTTTCTCATTCCCCCACTCGTCCTTGGCTGTTTCTCATTCATTCCCCCACTCGTCCTTGGCTGTTTCTCATTCCCGCTCGTCCTTGGCTGTTTCTCATCCCAAACTTACCAGTATGGACGAATATAACCCTATATTCGTGGCTTGCATTGATATGTCATGTCATGCCATGGTGTGGCATGTCATGGCATGGCATGGCATTGCATGGATGCCATGCATACAGGATGGTGGGGAGAACCGCATCGGTTCAGCATATGCCGGAGCTGTGAACGCCATCAAGGACTCTGACTTGCGGTACGAACGACCCATTGATGTATCGCTTATCCATTTAAGTGCGATTGGCATGCATGGATACGCCTAGTGTGTAGCATATGCTGGAGCTGTGAACTCTGACCTGTGGTAAGGCCGATCATGTCCATGTAAGTCCTTACCATCCGCATATGCGGTAAGGCCTCGATCATGTCCATGTTCTCTGACCTGAGTGTGCCCTGTGTTTGCGGCATGATTGCATTGCATGTATGACATAATCCTGTGTGCAGCAGCAGCATATGCTGAAGCTGTGAACGCCATTAAGTACTCTGACATGCAGTACAGTACGACCCACCCGTGCATGTACACATGTGAATACTCTGAGTGTATGTGGCATGCATGCATACACCTACCGTTCAGCAGCATATGCTGGTGCCACGAACGCGATCAAGGGCTCGGACATGCGGTATGGCCCATGCATGCATGTACCATGTGCATTTTCTGAGTGTCATGGGCATGTATGCATGCATGCACCCAGTGTTCAGCGGCATGCATAAACCGAGCGCATAAAGTCCTCGTTTTATGCTGGGGCTGCAAAACCCGTCATCTGTGTGGCTGGCATTTGACCCCTCCAGCACGTGATGAAAGAAGTGTTTTGAGACGTCTCAAAACACTTGGTTAACGCTGGGGCTGCAAAACCATCATCTATGTGGCTGGCATTTGACCCCTCCAGCAGTGCGGCTACACCAGCAGCTCTCCGCCAGCAGTGTTATGTTCTCAGCACGACACTCATTACTCTCTCCCGCTCCTCCCCCCTCTCCCTCCCTCGCCTCAGCTACGTGCCATTTGACTTCCACCACGAGTGCAGGGTCACCAAGTATCACCACCAGCGGCTTCCCATTCACATAGCACCACCTCTCCCCTTTCCCCCCCACTTCATCCCCCGTGCCTCCCTCTCTCACCAGCTACGTGCCATATGACTTCCACCACGAGTGCAGGGTCACCAAGTATCACCACCAGCAGCAGCTTGCGCCGGACCAAACACCACCTTTTTCCATCCCTCTTTTTTTGCCTGTTGCTCTTCTGGGAACTCCCCTCCCGCCCGCCCCCCTCCCTCTCACACCAGCTATGTTCCGTTTGACTTCCACCACGAGTGTGGTGCCAGCTAGTACCACCACGAGTGTGGTGCCAGCTAGTACCACCACGAGTGTGGTGCCAGCTAGTACCACCACGAGTGTGGTGCCAGCTAGTACCACCACGAGTGTGGTGCCAGCTAGTACCACCACGAGTGTGGTGCCAGCTAGTACCACCACGAGTGTGGTGCCAGCTAGTACCACCACGAGTGTGGTGCCAGCTAGTACCACCACGAGTGTGGTGTCAGCTAGTACCACCACGAGTGTGGTGCCAGCTAGTACCACCACCAACAGCTTGCCATGCACACAAAATCACCTCTTCCCGCCCCCTTTTCCTCTCCTCTCTCCCTCCCTCTCACACCAGCTACGTGCCCTTTGACTTTCACCACGAGTGCGGCGCCACCAAGTACCACCAGCTCTCTGTGCTGGACGATCAGATTGGCAAGGACATGGAGACCCAGGGGTGAGTTGCTTCAGGCGGTCAGGAGCGATAATGCTTGGACGGCCAGATGAGCAAGGACATGTAGACACAGAGCTAAGGGGCCACCAAGTACCACCAGCTCTCGGTGCTGGACGACCAGATCGGCAAAGACATGGAGACCCAGGGGTGAGTTGCTTCAGGCCACTACGCTTTTGAGAATGATCACGTGCGAATGCGAATTCTCAAAGGGATGAAGGATTCTCAGCCGGCCGACCAGATCGGCAAGGGCATGGATGGAGGCACAGGGGTGAGTTGCTTCAGCACACCCTGCTGCCCACTTCTTTCTGCCTCTGCTCTGCCACCATCGCATGATCACGTGCCAGTCAGTCATTTCATTCAGCTGGATCCGGAATGAGCTCTGCTCTCTGTTGTTGTATCGCCCCACGTCACTTCCCTCTGCTGCCATCACGTGCTGATCAATTCAGCGCTCTCGCGGGAAGTCAAGTTCTTAACTTTTCTCAACTCTTTGCCATTCCCTCCTTCCCATCCCGCCTTCCACACGTTGTCTTGTCCCCCCACCAGGTTCTTCCTGCAAGGCAAGGACGGGTCGGTGCAGAAGCAGCAGCACGTCACAGCAAGGCACAGCACACACCTTGTTACACTCTTGAAATCACGAATCTCGTCGCTTTCGCCGCCCTTTTTTGTTCCCAAACCAGATTCTTCCTGCAAGGCAAGGACGGGTCGGTGCAGATGCAGCAGCACGGCACAGCAGGGCTTAGAGCGCACTAACTTCCTTTGTGGGGCACCTTGAAATTTGAATCTCATCTTTTTCTCTGCCCCCAGATTCTTCCTGCAAGGCAAGGATGGGTCGGTGCAGAAGCAGCAGCAAGGCACAGTGCGCACCAACTGTGTTGACTGCCTTGACCGCACCAATGTCACTCAGGTGGGTCCTCAGGTGCCTCTCAGGTGATCAGCAGCACGGCACAGTGCGCACCAACTGCGTTGACTGCCTTGACCGCACCAATGTCACTCAGGTGGGCTCGCAGGTGCCTCAGGTGATTCGTCAGGTGGCGGCAGCACGACACAGTGCACACCAACTGCGTTGACTGCCTTGACCGCACCAATGTCACTCAGGTGGGTCCTCAGGTGCCTCTCAGGTGATCAGCAGCACGACACAGTGCGCACCAACTGTGTTGACTGCCTTGACCGCACCATTGTCACTCAGGTGGGCTCTCAGGTGCCTCAGGTGATTCGTCAGGTGGCGGCAGCACGGCACAGTGCACACCAACTGCGTTGACTGCCTTGACCGCACCAATGTCACTCAGGTGGGTCCTCAGGTGCCTCTCAGGTGATTCGTCAGGTTGCAGCAGCACGGCACAGCGCGCACTTCAACTTCCTGATTGCACTACTCAGGTGGGCTCTCAGGTGCCGACCAGGTGGGCTCTCAGGTGGCGCGCAGGTGGGCTCTCAGGTGGCAAGCAGATCACTGGTGATTATCTATGCGCTTTGATTTGACCTCTCTGGTTCATCACCCGCCCACATTTCAAGGTAAAGCCTTTCTAGTTACTCACCGCCAGAATACTAGTCATCCAACCACCCCACGTCTCTCTCCCCCAACCACCCCACGTCTCTCTCCCTCACAGCTGGTTCGTGCGGCACGTGCTGGAGGACGAGCTGAGGTGAATGGGGCTGCAGGGGCTGCATGAACCCCCCCCCCCCCCCACACCCACTTTCTCTCTTCTCCCCGAATCGCCTGCTTTCCCCTTCCTTCTTCTCCCTCAGAGCTGGTTCGTGCGGCACGTGCAGGGGGACGAGCTGAGGCACATGGGGCTACACGGTGACCCAGTAATCCCCTCCCAACCCCCCTCCCCGTCCCGCTCCCCGTCCCCTTCCCCTTTCTTTCGCAGCTGGTTCGTGCGACACGTGCAGGAGGACGAGCTGAGGCACATGAGACTGCAGGGTGACCCAGTAATCCCCTCCCAACCCCCCTCCCCGTCCCGCTCCCCGTCCCCTTCCCCTTTCTTTTGCAGCTGGTTCGTGCGGCACGTGCTGGAGGACGAGCTGAGGCGAATGGGGCTGCAGGGATGGGACTGAATAGACCCTCCTTCACCTCCCATCCACTTGGCTCTCCCTTCCCCACTTGGCCCTCCCTTCCCCACTTGGCCCTCCCTTCCCCACTTGGCCCTCCCTTCCCCACTTGGCCCTCCCTTCCCCACTTGGCCCTCCCTTCCCCACTTCGCCCTCCCTTCCCCACTTCGCCCTCCCTTCCCCACTTGGCCCTCCTCTGATTTCTCCTTCTCAGAGCTGGTTCGCGCGGCACGTGCTGGAGGACGAGCTGAGGCACATGGGGCTGCTGTGGCTTCTGATTG
Source organism: Closterium sp. Naga37s-1 (assembly GCA_947471745.1). NCBI lineage: Eukaryota > Viridiplantae > Streptophyta > Zygnematophyceae > Desmidiales > Closteriaceae > Closterium > Closterium sp. Naga37s-1. The sequence continues at coordinate 160,631 of CANJKZ010000792.1, read as the reverse complement.
ATTCAGTACTATCTTTCACTCCCCGCCATCCCCCCAACCCTTAACCCCTTTTTTCAGAGCTGGTTTGCCCGGCATGTGTTGGAGGACGAGCTGAGGCAGATGGGCCTGCTGGGGAAGGATGAGAGAGTCTCAGAGCACAGCGACTTTGACGCCAAGTATAAGATCAGTGAGTGGAGGGGGATGGGAGTGTGGGGGGAGAGATTGGAGGGTTATGGAGAAAGGACATGCTTTGTGCTGTAAGCTGTGTCAAAGAGGTGGGGAAGGACGAGAGGGTGGCAGAGCACAGCGACTTTGACGCCAAGTACAAGATCAGTGAGGGGATGGATGAAACGGTGTGGGGAAAAAAATGAGTTAGGGAAAAGGGAGAGTCTGGTCTGGAAAAAAAAAAAGGCAGTAAGGAGATGGACACACCAGCACTCAAAGCAGACCTCTGCTGTACCTTCCCAACGGCACCACCTCACTTTCTGCCCCCACTAATGCCTCTCTGGCCCCGCTAACGCCTCTCTCTCTTCCCCTTGCCCCGGTCCGTTCCATGTATGTCCACCCTCCTGTGGGGGGACATGGTGGTGATGACATGAGCATGCAGCGCACATGCACGTGCACGCCAGAGGTGCCGGTGCCCTCATGTGGGCACGCCAGAGGTGCATGCCAAGAGTCGCCTCGGTCCATTCCATGCGTGCTTGTCCACCCTCATGTGGGCAGACCATGGTGATGATGACATGAGCATGCAGCACACATGTGCACGCCAGAGCTCTCAAGGGAGACTTTACCTGTGCCTTACAACACACCGGACCAGATCATGTGCACAAGGTCTCTTGCTTGCTCCTTTCCCCCTCTCCCAATGTATGTCCTGTCAGTGTGGGCGGATCATGGCGATGACATCAGCACACAGTACACGGGCACACCAGCACTCAAGGGAGACTATGTAGATTACAGCACACCATACCAAACCCTAACTCTCTCTCTCGCCATAAACCCCTCTGAGATGCTTCCTTCCAGTGTGGGCGGATCATGGCGATGACATCAGCACGCAGTACACGGGCACACCAGCACTCAAGGGAGACTATGTGCGGTACGTGCTACCTTTATTTACGCGCCTCAAAGGACACACCTCAAAAGACACGCCTGAAAAGATTGCGTGCAGAAGTATACTGTCATTCCATCTTCTGCGGTCCAGGCACAGTGCCTCGCACTCACACTCTGTGCCTGACACGCACGCGCATTCCGTGCCTCATATGCACACTCTTTACCTTGCACTCACACTCAGTGAGACAAAGGTCTACCTTGCCTCGCACTCTTTACTATAAACAGGCCACTCTGCCCCCATTACTGTCACATACCCCCTGTGCCCCACACCACAGGTACGGCAAGCGCAGCCCGGAGGGATTCCTTCAGGATGGGGTGAGCGCTGTGATGCGATACTTCTTCAACAACTATACCGATGGCGTGCGACAGGTGAGTGAGGGCGACTCAAACGAGTAAGGGGTGATTCTAATGGGGGGTTGAAATCCAGGATGGTGTCAGTGCTGTGATGCGATACTTTTTCAACAACTATACCGATGGCGTGAGACAGGTGAGAAGGTAGACTGTGGTAGAACACTGCAGGTAGTGTGTGGATGGTGTTGCAAGCGCAGCCCGGAAGGTTTCCTTCGGGATGGGGTGAGCGCTGTGATGCGATACTTCTTCAACAACTGCACCGATGGCGTGCGACAGGTGAGGGCGATTCATGCGTGATAGATGCATCATACAGGTGGCTGGCTGTAACACAGCGTGGGATGGAGTCAGCGCTGTGATGCGCTACTTCTCCAACAACTGCACCGATGGCGTGCGACAGGTGAGGGCGATTCATGCGTGATAGATGCATCATACAGGTGGCTGGCTGTAACACAGCGTGGGATGGAGTCAGCGCTGTGATGCGCTACTTCTCCAACAACTGCACCGATGGCGTGCGACAGGTGAGGGCGATTCATGCGTGATAGATGCATCATACAGGTGGCTGGCTGTAACACAGCGTGGGATGGAGTCAGCGCTGTGATGCGCTACTTCTCCAACAACTGCACCGATGGCGTGCGACAGGTGAGGGCGATTCATGCGTGATAGATGCATCATACAGGTGGCTGGCTGTAACACAGCGTGGGATGGAGTCAGCGCTGTGATGCGCTACTTCTCCAACAACTGCACCGATGGCGTGCGACAGGTGAGGGCGATTCATGCGTGATAGATGCATCATACAGGTGGCTGGCTGTAACACAGCGTGGGATGGAGTCAGCGCTGTGATGCGCTACTTCTCCAACAACTGCACCGATGGCGTGCGACAGGTGAGGGCGATTCATGCGTGATAGATGCATCATACAGGTGGCTGGCTGTAACACAGCGTGGGATGGAGTCAGCGCTGTGATGCGCTACTTCTCCAACAACTGCACCGATGGCGTGCGACAGGTGAGGGCGATTCATGCGTGATAGATGCATCATACAGGTGGCTGGCTGTAACACAGCGTGGGATGGAGTCAGCGCTGTGATGCGCTACTTCTCCAACAACTGCACCGATGGCGTGCGACAGGTGAGGGCGATTCATGCGTGATAGATGCATCATACAGGTGGCTGGCTGTAACACAGCGTGGGATGGAGTCAGCGCTGTGATGCGCTACTTCTCCAACAACTGCACCGATGGCGTGCGACAGGTGAGGGCGATTCATGCGTGATAGATGCATCATACAGGTGGCTGGCTGTAACACAGCGTGGGATGGAGTCAGCGCTGTGATGCGCTACTTCTCCAACAACTGCACCGATGGCGTGCGACAGGTGAGGGCGATTCATGCGTGATAGATGCATCATACAGGTGGCTGGCTGTAACACAGCGTGGGATGGAGTCAGCGCTGTGATGCGCTACTTCTCCAACAACTGCACCGATGGCGTGCGACAGGTGAGGGCGATTCATGCGTGATAGATGCATCATACAGGTGGCTGGCTGTAACACAGCGTGGGATGGAGTCAGCGCTGTGATGCGCTACTTCTCCAACAACTGCACCGATGGCGTGCGACAGGTGAGGGCGATTCATGCGTGATAGATGCATCATACAGGTGGCTGGCTGTAACACAGCGTGGGATGGAGTCAGCGCTGTGATGCGCTACTTCTCCAACAACTGCACCGATGGCGTGCGACAGGTGAGGGCGATTCATGCGTGATAGATGCATCATACAGGTGGCTGGCTGTAACACAGCGTGGGATGGAGTCAGCGCTGTGATGCGCTACTTCTCCAACAACTGCACCGATGGCGTGCGACAGGTGAGGGCGATTCATGCGTGATAGATGCATCATACAGGTGGCTGGCTGTAACACAGCGTGGGATGGAGTCAGCGCTGTGATGCGCTACTTCTCCAACAACTGCACCGATGGCGTGCGACAGGTGAGGGCGATTCATGCGTGATAGATGCATCATACAGGTGGCTGGCTGTAACACAGCGTGGGATGGAGTCAGCGCTGTGATGCGCTACTTCTCCAACAACTGCACCGATGGCGTGCGACAGGTGAGGGCGATTCATGCGTGATAGATGCATCATACAGGTGGCTGGCTGTAACACAGCGTGGGATGGAGTCAGCGCTGTGATGCGCTACTTCTCCAACAACTGCACCGATGGCGTGCGACAGGTGAGGGCGATTCATGCGTGATAGATGCATCATACAGGTGGCTGGCTGTAACACAGCGTGGGATGGAGTCAGCGCTGTGATGCGCTACTTCTCCAACAACTGCACCGATGGCGTGCGACAGGTGAGGGCGATTCATGCGTGATAGATGCATCATACAGGTGGCTGGCTGTAACACAGCGTGGGATGGAGTCAGCGCTGTGATGCGCTACTTCTCCAACAACTGCACCGATGGCGTGCGACAGGTGAGGGCGATTCATGCGTGATAGATGCATCATACAGGTGGCTGGCTGTAACACAGCGTGGGATGGAGTCAGCGCTGTGATGCGCTACTTCTCCAACAACTGCACCGATGGCGTGCGACAGGTGAGGGCGATTCATGCGTGATAGATGCATCATACAGGTGGCTGGCTGTAACACAACGTGGGATGGAGTCAGCGCTGTGATGCGCTACTTCTCCAACAACTGCACCGATGGCGTGCGACAGGTGAGGGCGATTCATGCGTGATAGATGCATCATACAGGTGGCTGGCTGTAACACAGCGTGGGATGGAGTCAGCGCTGTGATGCGCTACTTCTCCAACAACTATGCTGATGGCGTGAGGCAGGTGAGTGTGGCTGAAACTAGCAAGGGTGATGCAAAGGAGGGGTGCTGCTGGTGGCTGGATTCGGCTCTGGTCAAGCAGGGCGCTCATGGGTAACTTACAGTAAAGCAGGGCGCTCATGGGTAACTTACAGTAAAGCAGGGCGCTCATGGGTAACTTACAGTAAAGCAGGGCTCTCATGGGTAACTTACAGTCAAGCAGGGCGCTCCATCCATCCCCATTCATCTCAAAGCCCTCTCCATTCATTGTGATCCCACTATATACATTACGGGCTCGATTTGGTCATGGGCAACCACACAGTCAAGCAAGCAGCGCGCTCCATCTCCCATTCCTTTCAAGGCTCATGCCATCCGTCCATGTACCCTTCATTGCAATCATTACCCACAGGATGGGCTGGATCTGGTTATGGGCAACTACACAGTCAAGCAAGCAGGAAACACCATTCATCCCCATTCACTGCAAGTCTCCTGTTATCCTCATTGCAATCCCCCCACAACTCACAGGACGGCTTGGATCTGGTTATGGGCAACTACACAGTCAAGCAGGGCGCTCCGTCTCCATTCACACGCACGGGGATTAAGAGATACACTGTACGTGGACATACCCGGTATATTCTGAATCTTACCTTAAACCACTAAACCGGTTACAACCACTGAAGGTGCTCACTGAGGGTCCATCTCCATTCACACGCACTGGCATCGAGAGATAAACTGTACGTGACCACGCCTTCATCTCAGGTGTTTTCAAGAATTCTTAGAAAGACTAAAAATGGATGGTTGAATTCTTAGAAAGACTAAGAATTCATCGCAGTACCCTGCTGACCTCCGTGCTGCGGTGGGCGGTTAATGAGAGCTTTCACAAGCCGCTAGACTGGTTATCATCATCATTATAGCTTTTCTCCATCGCCCATCACTTTGCCAGTCGCCTGTAGCACCCACTCCCATCGGCCCACCCATAATGCAGTCATCTGTGCTAGCCTGCAAGCCTCTTAGCACAAGTGGCTGCTAGCCTCGTTGCCTGCCCAGCAGCCACGTGTAGCACCATCATTTATCGTTCCAAACCCGGCTGTGGCTCTAGTGCTGTTGGTTTCCTCCATCTCACCTGCTGCTCGCCAGCTCACCTGCTCACCCTTCCATGCAACCCTTCCATGCGCCTTTCCCCTCGACTCTCCCTGTTTCCACCTCGGTGCAGAACCTGAGGGTTGCTCTCGTGGTGCTCGTGGCCTCCACTTACCTCTTCCTGCGAAATGTCATCCCATGTGAGTTACCCTGTTACATATCACTCGTGCTGGTGATTCCTGGTGTTTCATGAGTAAGTGTTGGCTTTCTAATATCCGTAGGTTTCCAATAACTGTTTCCACCAAGCCTAGCCCAATCATAGAAGATGCTGTGGTTTCTGGCTCTCTTGTGATCTTACTCCCCCTCCAAACCCTCGAAGCACCCGAAAAACACAATCCCTCTCTTCCCTTATGCCCGCACATCACTCTCCCTTTTCCTCTGTCGCACCCTCATCCTCTCCCACCCCCCCTAACTATCAGTTGTTGCAGCCACCTCAGCTGTGGTCGTTGTTTCAATTGTCATCCCACTCCCAACCCCCATTCTTCCCCCATCCCCCCTGCCTCCCTTCCCCTCACTCCTTCGCATCCTCCTCCTCCTCCTGTCTATGCCAGTCGTCGCAGCCACCTCAGTTGTGGTCGCTGGCTTAATTGCCGTCCCCTCCCCCCCCCCCCTCCCAGCCCTCCATCCCCCTTTTCCCCCTCCCCGTCCCTCTCCTGCAGCCTCCTCCTCCTCCTCCCCTCTCTCGCCAGTCGTCGCAGCCACCTCAGCTGTGGTCGCCGGCTCGGTGCTCTTCGCCCTTCTCCCAATCCCTTCAAACAAACCCCTCCCTCTCCTTCCTGCCCCCCAATCCCCCATCTCCTTCCCTCCCCTTCCCTCTCCTGCAGCCTCCTCCTCCTCCCCGCTATCGCCAGTCATCGCAGCCACCTCAGCTGTGGTCGCTGGCTCGGTGCTTTTCGCCCTGAAGAAGTTCGGCCACCTCTTCTGCGACCGCCCCCGCTTCTGCTCCCTGCGATGAATGGAAGGGGTGCTTCTTCGAGGGTCTGGATAGCTTCCATTATCTCGATGGTTTGTCAATACAGTAATAAATACTCTGCCAGCGTAGCAATCATCATATAATGATCACGCTTTCAACCTATATTAACAATGAGCATGCGTTTGAACGTGCACAAATCAGCTAGTGTGTCGTGTCATCATCATGCATGACAAACGGGAGTAACCTTGCTACAAAATCATCAGATTGCTTCCGGTAGACACAAGCTCCAGTCCAGTCCCAGGGGCGTGGGGCCTCCCACTGCCTGCATGTCCATCAAATCCTCTCCCCCCCCTCTTCCCCTCTCTCCCGCCTCCTCCTTCCTCCCCTTCATCCCCTTCATCCCCTTCACCTTTCTTTCCAATAATTCCCACCTTATTGCTTCTCCGATTCCATTTCGAACCCATGCTCAAGCCAACTTTCCCCACCTTCGAAGAGCCAAAAGCATAATATCCTGGGCATATCATGGGCCATTACCTGGTCTTTAAACATGCATTGGGGAAAAAAAACACACACACACACACAAAACATCCGTGCTACCTGGTAAATCTCCACCGATTCATGCCAGATTCTGCATCAGAGAACAGCACTGACTGCCACGTTTCTCATGTTGAAACCAAACGCAAGGTACGTAAACGCCTAGATCCTAAGAATCTGAAAACTCTATCTCTATGGAGCACACCACACGTATTTGAACAGTCACAAGCAGCAAGCGTTCTTCATCCTGCTGTTCCCTTTCCAGCAAGTTTTCGTCGTCCTGCTGAGAGAGGAGCTGTAGCTGTTCCTGCAGCGAACTTACTTCTGCTTCCAGCGAGCTTAGTGCCGCTACCATCGAAGTGACTTCGTCCTGCTGGTGAGAAAGCGGAGGCTGATTTGTTTCCAACGAGCTCTCTTCGTTTTGCTGAGGAGAGAGGAGCTGGAGCTGCGCCTGCAGCGAACGTCCTGCTTCTGCCAGCGAGCTTAGTTCTGCTTCCAGCGAGCTTAGCGCCCCTACCAGCGAAGAGTCTTCGTCCTGCTGAGGAGAGAGGAGCTGTAGCTGTTCCTGCAGCGAGTTTCGTGCAGCTGCCAGCGAGCTTAGTGCTGCTTCTTTTGAAGTGTCTTCGTCTTGCTGGTGAGAAAGCGGAAGCTGATCTCTTTCCGGCGAGCTCTCTTCGTCCTGCTGAGGAGAGAAGGCATGCAGTTGCCCTTCAAGCGAGCTCTCTTCGTCCTGATGAGGAGAGAAGACACGCTGCGGACTCTCTCCATCCTGGCCATGAGTAAAGGAACGTCGGTACCCCCTGTTGAGAGAGTTTAGGAGAAGTGTGTTGATTAGGTCTAGGATGGGGTACAAACAGAGTGTCGAGGTGAAAGCTATACCCCCTAAGGCTAGCCCCTGTATAGCCTAGACAACTTAATACAGATATATGTTTGACACACCCCCATAGGCGAAGTGGGGGATAGCCAAAGCAAACAATGGTCATAAGACCAGTCAAGAGAAGAACAAAGCAAAGCAAGCTCAGGGTGGATCACGAAGTCACCACACACTCTGAGCACAAGCAAATGGCCACAAGGCCAGTTCACATGCAGAGTTATATAAATGGAAACAAGCAGTACAGTGATCACAACCTAGCAAGTGTAAGCAGGCAAGTATAAGTATATATATCACAGTACAAGCAAAGTCACGAAGTGAGCAAGTGAGGCAAAGTAGGCACAAGGCCTAAAACAGTACAGAAGCGCTGATGATCACAAGGCTGAAGTGCCTTGGTGAATATATCAGCAGTGTTGGCCCGAGTGGCCACGTAAGCAAGATGAAGCTAACCACGCTGCTGCAACTCTCGAGCAAGGAAGTAACGCAGAGCGATGTGCTTCGTTCTATGCTCCAGTCTGTGCTCCTGACACAAGGCAATGGCAGCCTTGTTGTCTACGTACACAACTGGAGGAGAACGAGGCCGCTCTCCCAAGTCGGTCAGCAGGTAGGTGAGCCAGCGTAACTCCTGTGCAGCCATGGCTGTCGCGTAGATCTCAGCCTCACAACTAGAGCTGAGAACAGAAGACGAGCGTGTAGACCGCCAAGAAACAGAGCCGGAGCCAAGGCTGAAGGTGTAACCCTGAGACGACCGCTGCGTAGCAAGGTCGTCAACCCACGAAGCGTCTGAGTGTCCAGTGAGGACAACTGGACCCCGCCCTCCAAGCACCAGCCCCATGCCCGATGTACTGCACAAGTAACGCAGTACCCTCTTTGCAGCATCACAGTGCACCTTTCGGTGCCTACTAGGAGCCACGTAGCGTGCCAGAAGGCCGAGAGGGTATGCAAGGTCAGGACGAGTGCAGGTCATCAGGTACATGAGGCAGCCCACTAGCTCTGGGTACGGGCCACTCGGCTCTACGGACTCGTCCGAAGGTGGAGCTGAGTGCGAGTGACCGGTAGCCAGAGGAGTAGACTATGGCGAGGACCAAGTGAAGCGGAAGCGCTGAAGGACCTGCTGCACCATGTGTGACTGAGTCAAGGTAATGGTGCGCTGTGCTCTGTCCCGGGTGATCTGCAAGCCAAGATAGCTGCGCAGCTCACCCAGGTCTGTGCACGTGTGTCTCTTCTGCAGCTCCGACTTCACAAGGGCGAGTGCCTCAGTGTCAGCAGTGGCAAAAACCAAGTCGTCGACGTACACGAGGATGTAGAACGGCGGCAGCGAAGTGTCGGTGCGCAGAAACAGCGACGGGTCTGCAGTCGAAGGAGCAAACCCAATTGCCGCAAGTGTCGTCCTCAGTGTGTCGTGCCACTCACGAGGCGCCTGGCGGAGACCGTAGACTGACCGTCGGAGGCTCCACTGGGTACCTGCAGGAAACGACCCAGTGAAGCCAGGTGGACGGCGCAGCCAGATCTCCTCGTGCAGGCTGCCCTGTAGGAAAGCTGTGCTGAAGTCAAGAGAGTGAAGCTCGTAGTCACGCTGAGCGGCAACGTGCAGCAACACCCGAAGAGTGGTCATCTTCGGGGTAGGGGAGAAGGTCTGGAAGAAGTCAACTCCCTGTCGCTGACTGAAGCCTCGTGCAACGTAACGAGCCTTGAAGACAGGCGGAGAACCCGGCGGCCGCTTCACCCTGAAAATCCACATGCCATCGACTACGTTTGCCCCAAGAGGGGGAACTGCGTCGACGTAGGTGCCTGTGGACTTCCAGGATGCCATCTGTGCGTCCATGGCTGTCTGCCACTGAGAAGAGTACTCACCCGCGATCGCCTCTGCGTAAGAGCGCGGGGTCGGGATGTCTGGTGCATCCGGTTCTCCCTCAGGGGCAAGTAGCATGGCCACGAGATGAGGTGCAGCGGTGGCAAGACACTCAAAGTCCTCCTGCCTGTCCTCAAGGACGTCCGTGCCAAGAGCACACTCACTCCCGACGGACGGAGGACAGACAGACTCAGACTCAGCAACAAGACTAGCGGCGTAGTCGAGACGAGAAGCAGCAGAAAAGTCAACAAGCTCAGCGACCAAGGCAGACGCAACAGCAGACTCAAACGAAGGGTCAGTGACAACAGTGGCTAAGAGATGCGTAACAGTAGGACTGGTAGCACGAACTAGGTCAGACTCAGGGTCCGGAACGTGCGGAAGAGAGGACACAGGAGGAGACGGCAGGGGAACACGTGTGGAACAGAGGAAGGACGAAGTGCCATAGTGTGCGTGCCGGGGATAGGAGGAGGACGCTCACGAGGGACACGGCGACCATTGCGACCAGCGCGGACAGGCGAGGCAGGACGAGACGCATGCTCACGACGCTCAGTAAGACCTCCCGTCTGCTCAGTGTAAGGAGAGGGAGCAGGCAGTGGGGAGCCTGACTGTAACGGAAGACCAGTAGAAGACGAGAGACTAAGAACCTGGCGAAGCACCGAGCCAGGCGGCGGCAGAGACGACGGTGACGGTGGAGCGAAGAACAGACGCGGCTGTGCAGCACCACCAGTACCAGCTCCGCCAGCACCTGTACCTCCAGTACGAGTACCAGTAGCGCCAGGGTCTCCAGCAACTCCAGAAGCTCCAGCTCCAGCACCTCCAGCTCCAGGGCCTCCAGCTCCAGAGTCCGCAGCACCACCAGCTCCGGTCGCTCCAGTACCTCCAGCTCCCGCGCCTCCAGCCGCAGCGCCTCCAGCCCCAGCAGCGCCACTCCGAAGGCGGCAGTGCTGAGTGTACCACTCACGTAGCTGCTGCGGCGAGAGAGTGCCTCCAGAACCCCCAGCGCCAGCTCCACCAGTACTAACAGGACCACCAGCCCTGGCAGCTCCAGTACCTCCAGTACGAGCACCTCCAGAACTAGTAGTACCTCCAGCACCCCCAGTCTCAGCAACTCCAGACTCCTCACCCGCAGGCTCAACACCCTCAGGCTCCGCACCCGCAGGCTCCGCACCCCCAGGCTCCACACGCTCAGGCTCAGCACCCCCAGGCTCCACCTGCTCAGGCTCAGCACCCCCAGGCTCAGCACCCCCAGGCTCCACACGCTCAGGCTCAGCACCCCCTGGCTCCACCCGCTCAGGCTCAGCACCCCCAGGCTCAGCACCCCCAGGATCCACACGCTCAGGCTCAGCACCCCCAGGCTCAGCACCCCCAGCAGCACCAGAGTCACCAGTGACCTCATCAAGCTCAACCAAGGGGAGTGGGTCTACCTGAGACACACCTGACGGAGCAGGACACTGAGGGGGGAGGGGGTCTACCGGAGGGGGACCTAGAGCAAGGAAGAGCGGCGGGGGAGGGGGGGGGCAGTGCAGTAGGGGAAGAGACGGTAAAAGGGAACCGACTCGTCAAACGTGACGTCCTGAGAGGACAGAACTCGGCGCGAGGTGGGGTGGTAAAACTGCCAGCCAGGCGCGTCAGGGGGAAAACCAAGGAAGACACAGGGAACGGCGCGGGCGGAGAGCTTGTCCGCGGAGGTATCGCGGACAAAGGCACGAGAACCCCAGACCCGAAACACCGACGCATCGCCAACCTTCCCCGTCCAACGCAGTGTGGGCGAGGTCCCTGGCAAGGAGACACGGGGCCAGAGGTTGAGCTGATGCGCAGCGTAGCGGACCGCAAACGGCCAGAGAAAATGGGGGGCAGCCGCATGGATCATGGAGGTACGAGCGACCTCCATGACTAAGCCAATGCGGCGCTCAGCAACCCCATTCTGCTGCGGAGAGGCCGGAAGCGTGAACGACTGGGTGATGCCCTCCTCCTGACAGAAGCCCCGCAAGAGGTCAGAGGAGAACTCACCACCTCTGTCAGAGTGCAGATGCAGGACAGGAAGGTCCTGGTGGAACCGCTCGCGGAGCTGGAGACGGACAGCGCGGATCCAAGGGATCAAGACATCATGGACCTCCCCCTTGCTGCGCAAGGGGAAGACCGTGGTGTAGCGCGTGTAGTCGTCGACAACCAGCAGAAAATACCGCTCGCGCCCCTGTCCCTGGACGCGGGCTGGGCCCCACACGTCCATGTGGAGAGTCTGCAGGGGAGCCTCTGTCGGAGGGAACGAGGAGGAGTGAGGAGCGGCGCACTGCCGCCCCTCGACGCAGGGAAGACAGGGCGGGGCAGGCGAGCGCGGGAGGGGGGGCAGAGACCTGGGAAGACCAGAGACAAGGAGACGGGAGTGCATGCCACGGAGGCGTGGCAGGGAGGGGTGACCAAGGCGGTGGTGCCACAGGAGAGTCTGGTGCGAGAGGTGGCGGCACAAGCAAGGGGTGGCTACCTGACTCGACGCGGACACCTGACAAGACGCAGCTACCTGAGGAGGCTCAGTAGTCAGTGTGTACAGACTCGACCCAGGCCGACGGGTGAACGTGGCCAGGTGACGGCCAGTCCGGGAGCACGTACAGATCGCCACACGCTGTCCTCCAGGTGTAAAGGTATCAACCCATGCATCCTGTAGGACGGCGTTGCTCACCAAGTTCGTCGAGAACGAGGGGAGGTGAAGACCTGACAGTGAGCCAGACGGAACCGCCGGACACGGGAGAACAGTGGTGGAACGAGCAAGAACTGGGCCCCCTGAGGGGTCAGCCAGAGAGACTGCAACAGGTGCAGGGAGTGGTGTGACAGTGGTACTGTCGCGAAAGAAGCAGCGAGAAGCACCTGAGTCAAGCGTGAAAGTGTGCAAGGCCTCAGCAGGCGCAGTACCAGAGAGAGCAGACTCACTAGCACAGAGAGCAGCAGCCTCTATACCTGGGTCAGGCGGCACACACAGGTAACAGTCACCCTCAGCACTAACAGACAATGCATACATGGCAGTAAGAATAGTATCATAGTCTAGAGCAAAGATATCAACATCGCGCTTAAGCAAGTCTGCCCAGCGGGGGAGCTCAGTTGCATCAGGAAACTATGTGCGCCAGGCATCATCAAGACGGGAGAAGCAGCGGTACTCGGTGTGGAACTTCCCGCATGGCTGCCCAGTGTGGGGACCGGTGCGAATAACATACGGGCAGCGAACAGTACCCCCAGACGCCCCACGCTGAGCATACCACTCACGAAGCTGCTGGGGCGTAAGGGTCTCGTGCGGACGCTGCTGCTGCTGCTGCTGCCTCTGACCACCTCCAGAGCCTCCCCTCTGAAAGGCTCCACCCCGACCGCCACCACTGCCGCCGCCACTGCTCCCAGTGCCGCCACCACCGCCGATGCCGCCTCCACCGCCACCACTCCCACTGCTGCCGCCTCCGCCGCCTCCACTCCCACTGCTACCGCTACCGCCGCCACCGACGCCTCCACTCCCACCATTACTCCCACCGCCACCTCCGCCACCTCCACCACCCCCGTCGCCTCCACCACCGCCCCCCCCTCCGCCACCTCCACCACTCCTGCCGCCCCTACCCTTGCCGCTGCGGCGCTTCCCACTAGGAGCAGAAGCAGCGCCGACCTCCTCTGCACCAAGGAAGTCAACAGCAGCAGCAGAAGCGTAGGAGGGGGCAAGGGGGGAGGAGGAACACCCCTCAAAGAGGGGAGTGCGAGGAGTGCCACGAGCAGCACCTACAGCGACAATGCTCTTCTCTGCTGCAAGGAGGTGCTTCTCGAAGTCGTCGACAGTGAGGGCGGTAGGGTCGAGCGCTAGAAAGTGGTCCCTGACTGTACGAAGGGAGTCAGGGAGGCGGGTGACTAGGAAGTAGAGCGTGATGTACATCGGGGGCGGGTTCGCGGCTAAGAACTCGGCTGAGAGAGCGGCACGGTAGCGAACGTCACTAGCTCGAAGGTGGGAGATGAGGTCCTCAACTGTGGCAAAGGAGGACAGCTCGGGGAACAGGTAGGGCAGGATAAGGCGGCTGAGAGCAGAAGTGGCAGGGGAAGAGTAGCGAGCGACTACAGCGGTGTACAGGTCCTTAGCGGTCTTGTGCTGGCCGAAGTGAGCACGTTCAGCTAATGGCAGATGGTTGCGAATAGCTAGGCGAGCAGCCGCGTCACGGGTCTGCCACTGTGAACGAGAGAGGCTGTCAGCTGTGTCAGGAGGAGCAACTGAGGATCCAGACGCGTGGTCAAACAGGGAAACTCCGTCTTTAGCATCGGTCATGAGGAACAGTTTCAGGTCATCTAGCCACGTGGCAAACTCTATCGGGCGGCCGTCAGGGTCGAAGGTAAGGACATTGAGCGTAGCCATGGCTGCAGCGGGCGCACGGGCAGCAGAGACGGCGCGCGGGAAGCAGAAGCAGCGCGCAGGCAGTAGAGGCGGCACGTGGGCGGCAATGGAAGGGCGCTGGCCGCAAGGGCTGCAGACTAGCGGCGCGCGGGCAGGAGCAGCAGGGCAGCAGAGCAGCAGGGCAGTAGCAGTAGCTTAGCAGCAAGAGCAGTGCAGCAACAGCAGTTCAGTAACAGCAGTGCAGCATCAGCAGTGTAGGAACAGCAGTGCAGTAAAAGCAGTGCAGTAACAGTAGCACAGGCGGCAGCAGGGGCAGTGCAGGTGCGCGCGTGGCAGAGCAGGTGCGCGCGGGCCTGGCGCGGGCTGTACGGGCTGCGCGCGGACCTGGCGCGGGCTGTACGGGCCGCGCGTGGGCCTGGCGTGGGCTGCACAAGCTGCGTGCGGGCCTGGCGCGGGCTGTGCGGGCCACGAGCGGGCCTTGCGCGGGTCGTACGGGCTGCGCGCGGGCCTGGCGCGGGCTGCACAGGCTGCGCACGGGCCGCGCGCGGGCTGTAGGGGCGACGCGCGGGTGGCGCGCGGGCTGTACTGGCTAAGCGCGGGCTGTGCGTGGGCTGTACGGGCTGCGCGCGGCAGGGCAGAGCAGGGCAGCGCGAAAGCGCTGGGCAGGGCAGAAAATTCGGGCAGAAAAAAAGGCTAACTGGTGGGCCCTTAAAAAAAAAACGGTCCTTAGAAGGACCTGCTCTGATACCATGTCAAGAGAGTTTAGGAGAAGTGTGTTGATTAGGTCTAGGATGGGGTACAAACAAGAGTGTCGAGGTGAAAGCTATAGCCCCTAAGGCTAGCCTCTGTATAGCCTAGACAACTTAATAGTTTAATCTTGACACTTGTAGAAACTGTTGCTGCCGCATGTATTATTGCTGCTGCTGATGCCATCGCCGGCGTCGTGGCTGGTGCCTATCTCGGCTTTGTTTGCGACTGTTGCCGTTGTGCCCGCCTCACGTCTGCAGCATCCAAGGAGCCTCGAGCTCACTGAAGACGGCCTCGTTCGGCGTGGAGCTACTACTTGCTTCATCCACGACGGGCGACTCCTGGCGCGCTTCACTCCGCGCCTGGCGTAGTTCGGCGTTTTCCTCCCTTAGGCGTTCAACCTCTGCAGACATCGTCTGCATGCTGGCCTGCATCGCTCGGAACTGTTGCAGAAACTCGTTAAACTCGACGTGCTCCATACTTCTCAGACTTCGCCTAGCGGGCAGAGGGTTAACAACGATATTTATGACTTTGATGAAGGGATGAACGCTGACTTAGTCGGAGTGAAATAATTGTATATATTTCACAGCCGACCGCTTTGCAGCCCACCAAGTCTATCGCACCCTGTCACTAAACTACCCCGGAAACGCGAGGGTAACCTAGGAAAGTAGCTCTGATACCAAGTGTTATGAGTTGTAATGAAGAAAGTGCGCAGGATTCAATAACGCGGAAGTGAATACAACATAAGCAAATAATGAGGCCTAGCATTGATATAGCGAAGGCTAGCTAGGTCGAGGGCGCGGGACCGCGCATGGCTGGGTGCAGGTTCGGGGTTGGGAAACCCGAAGGCGACGCGAGGGACGTTCGGAGGGCGAGGTCGTCAGACCGAGCCAGGAACTCCGAAAGTTGGAGTTGTACGCGCATAGAGTGCCTCAGTAAGGAATTAGGGAAAATTCCTTATAGAATTGTTAAATAGAAAAAACCATGGTACGGTAACGGCAACGCGTGCTCGCAAAGGGTGCCCTTTGGGCCTAGCGCCGAGGTTTGTGAAATGTCGAGGCGTAGGGCCGGGCCGCGGTTTACCAGCCGAGCCGTGAGGTTTGTGCGCGATGGTCGTGGTAGGCGGGAACGGTAGTCGATGTGAGTGTCGCGAACGGTAGTCGATGTGAGTGTCGCGAAATAGTTACGGAATGCCAGTATTGAGGTGCAGTGGCGGGAACAGTCTTGTGCGCGGTATGCGATGTGAAGCGAAGCAAGGAATTGTCGTTTGTTTTACATAGGACCAATTAAGAAAGTGAATTTATGCATTCTTGTAGTGTTATACGTTCTATTGAGAAAACATGATTTACCGTTCTGTACCACGACAATCTCGCCGAAGGGCTTGGACGGTGGAACATGGCCGGAGTGACGAAAAACCAGCTGGAAACCTCTTTTGCTAGACCCAGATTGCGGATGCCGTCCTCCAAAACAGCAGCTATCAGTCACCTCACGACCACCAGTGAGGCACGATGCTGTGCAAAACGTAGTAGGGAACCGTTCTGTATCCAGGCCGTGTGCTCAATCCCACAGACAATCCCGCTGCTCAAGGGCGTGGACGGTGGAACATGGCCGGCGTGACGAAAACCAGCTGGGAACCACATCCCCAGACCCAGATTGTGATTTTGGCCAAAACAGCAGCAACCAGTCACAGTCGGTACCCTCTTTGCGGCCTTGCCCGTTCAGGTTTTCGGTGAACGGTTTCAGAGAGATTTTCAGGCCGGCGGTGCCCTCAGGAGAGCAAAAGCCGTTCAAATGACGCGAAATGAGCGGCGCTGCCGTGCGAATTGTGCGGCAACTTGTGGCGTTGCTTCAAGCAAGGCTTACCAGTGGTAAGTAGGCTCAGCGAGCGCCGCTGTCGTGGAACCAGAACCCATAGAGCTCGTTTCTTTTGACAGACTGGGCGAATCGCCTTCCGATCGCTGGTTGGAAACGAGCGCCGCGGCGAGGCGCGCGGTCGTTTTAATCGTGTCGGATTGTCAGAATTTGCCCTCTCGTCCATGATAGATCAGTTTACTACTAGCAGTCATTAGTAACTCACTCCTCACTTTCACATAGCTTGTTCAGACTTTCTTCAACGAGATGCCGCCAGCGGACTTCCAAAGAAAGCCTTGCATCATCGAGAGGGCGATGGTGCTTCAAGTTGTACTATACTGCAATTTCGTCGTGCCAAGGCCCTCGCTATTGTCTTTGTCGTGCTGACGTCAGCGTTTGCAGCGGTACATTGGCCGCTCAGACGCTCGTGGATCGATGGGCCTGAAGGGGATGATGATGTGAGTGAGTGATTGAGTGATTGATTGAGGGAGGGAGAAAGTGAGGAGTGAGAGAGTGAGGAAGTGAGTATGTGAGAGAGAAGTAATGGTGGCCGACAATGTGAGTGAGTGGAGGAGAGCTTAGGTTGTTTAAGGACGGTCGTCAGTGTGTGTGTGAGTGAGTGAGTGACTGCGGGAGGAAATAACTGGGAGGTGGATGCGAGTGAGTAAATGTCTTCCGTTCCCGCTCCACTCTCTTGCCCATCCAAATGTGGAAGTGCAATGATTGAAGAGTGAAGAGGGAAGAGAGAAGAGGGAAGAGGGAAGAGGGAAGAGTGCGAGTGAAGAGGGAAGAGGGAAGAGCGAATATTGCGTTGCGAGTGAAGAGTGAAGAGGGAAGAGCGACACGTAACCTTCTGCCTTCCCTCTGCTTTTGAGGCGCCTCAAAAGTCGTTCCCGCTCCACTTCTCTTGCCCCTCCAAATGTGGAAGAGGAGCGAAGATTGAAGATTGAAGAGTGAAGAGGGAAGAGCGACACGTAACCTTTTGCCTTCCCTCTGCTCTCTTTAAAAGAGCTTCCCCTGCCCCCTTCCCCCCAGCCGCCACCCTTCCCCCCCATGGGTCTGGTGGGGTCGGCGCGGGCCTTCGAGGCAGACTGAATCGGCCATTCTACCCCACCCACTCCACGGTTCTTCCCCAACACTGTTCCTTCTCCCTGCCCCCTGCCCCCAGCCGCCCCTCCCCCCATCACCGCGGCGGTGTTCTGGTGGGGTCGGCGCGGGCTTGAGGCAACTCACTTACCTCTTTTACTTCCCCCCTTTGTGTCTTACCATCTTCTCTCCCTCCCCTGCCCCCAGCCGCCACCCCTCCCGCCCATAGCAGTGTGTCTGGTGGGGTCAGCGCGGGCCTTTGAGGCAACGGGGCCCTCGCTGTTGCGCCACCTGCTGCTGCCCTCCGCGCACCCCTCTCCCCGTTCCGCCCACCCCTCTTTCCGTTCCGCCCACCGCTTTCCCTCCCACCGCCCCTCACACCTCTTCCTGCACGCACCTCTAGACGAAACCGCTGCCAAACTCAGCTTCCTCCGAACCTTCCTCAGCAGTACCAGCACAACTGGAGAGGGGGAAGGGGATGACGTGGCAGCACGGGATTGGGCGCGTTTGGCGCGGGAAAACACCATAGCAGCTGTGCGAGTATTCCCCAACACCGACGTGGATGAGACAAAATACCCCACTGGGGTCATGTTCACTGGCACCTCACCGAACGGCCTTCAGGGTCTGCTACAGTACTTCCGCCTGGTGGAGGGGTGCTGGGACATGATCCAATCGTTTGAAGCCACGTCAGCACAAGCCACGTCAGCACCGCCCCTGCGCTACAACTGGATCGTGCGAGCCCGCCTCGACTCCCTCTGGACCGCCCCCGCAAACATCCAACCCCCGCCGCTCCTACTTCTCCCCAACCCCCCTGGTGGTAGCGTGGGTGCTTCCCCCCTGCCGCTTCCCCTTTTCCGGAGCACTAGCTTGGAAGCAGCAAATGGTGATTCCGCTTTTGGAATGGTAGCAGGCAGTAATGGGGATGATGGCACTGGGGATGGCGGCAGTGGGGTGGGTGATGGTCTGGCCTACACGATTCCGTATGGGTCGGACTGGCGGGGGCTGAACGACCGGTTTGGGATGGGAGGGAGACAGGCGAGTGAAGCAGCCTTGAAGCGGCTGAGTGCCCTGCGCCTGCTGGCGAGGCACAAGATGAGGTGGGTGAATGGGTGTGAATGGGCGTGAATGGGTGTGAATGGGTGTGAATGGGCGTGAATGGGCGTGAATGGGTGTGAATGGGCGTGAATGGGTGTGAGTAGGTGTGAATGGGTGTGAATGGGTGTGAATGGGTGTGAATGGGTGTGAATGGGTGTGAATGGGCGTGAATGGGCGTGAATGGGTGTGAATGGGTGTGAATGGGTGTGAATGGGTGTGAATGCGCGTGAATGGGCGTGAATGGGTGTGAATGGGTGTGAATGGGTGTGAATGGGTGTGAATGCGTATGAATGGGCATGAATGGGTCTGAATGGGCGTGAATGGGCGTGAAGGGGTACGAAGAGGCAAGGTTCAAAATTACGGTCGTATTTTTGAAATGTTACCGTTTTATACGGTGTCTTTTAATAGGCTCCTGTGAGAAATCGTAGATCAAATTCATAAATACGTTGGTAATTTTGAACCTTGCGAAGAGGTGCAGTGAGAAAGATGCTCTGCGCCTGTTGGAGGAGAGGTGAATAGGCTGTGGTGAATGCTTCTGATGCTGCTGGGATTGCGATCATGCGAGGATGATTGAAGTGCCTGGCCTTGGTGGGAACACGCTGGCTCCGGAACACTCTTGGCCTACAACATAACACATATCGTGCCGCGTCTGCTCCTGCTGTCTTACCTTCTCATGGATCTTCCAAGTTTCCCTTACTCCTACTGCCCTTACTGCACCATGTCCCTCCACTCTCGCTCACACACTCCCAATCTTTCTCTCCCACCCTCCCTCTCCAGCAGACCTCAACTCAAATGAACCGTCAGTGCCCAGCTAGCTCTAGGGAGGACGTTTTAGGCCCTTCAAAATTCAGAGCGAGCCTTCACGGCCCAGCTAGCACTAGGGAGGACGTTTTAGGCCCTTCAAAATTCAGAGCGAGCCTTCACGGCCCAGCTAGCACTAGGGAGGACGTTTTAGGCCCTTCAAAATTCAGAGCGAGCCTTCACGGCCCAGCTAGCACTAGGGAGGACGTTTTAGGCCCTTCAAAATTCAGAGCGAGCCTTCACGGCCCAGCTAGCACTAGGGAGGACTTTTTAGGCCCTTCAAATATCAGAGCGAGCCTTCACGGCCCAGCTAGCTCTAGGGGGCATCACCCACTCTCTTGCAGCGAGCCAACCGGCCCCTCTGTGTGCCCACCCACTCTCTTGCCATTCCTCGCCTCTCTCCCTCCCACCTCCTCCCCTCCCAGACGCCTCAACTCAGAGCGAGCCTTCGAGGCCCAGCTAGCCCTGGGGAACATCACGGTGCAACGAGCCAACCTGTCCTTCTGTGTGCTCACCCAACGCTCTTATGGAGAAGGCTGCAGCATCCCTGTCGTCTACTCCATCAACGCCTCTGTGCCGCTAAATGGCGTGAAATGCCGCCCGTGCAGCCGCCCGTGTGCTGCTGGAGAAAAGGTGAGGGTAAGGTGAGGGTAAGGTGAGGGTAAGGTGAGGGCGCAGGGTAAGATGTGCCTCAAGCTAGCAGGGTGGTATCTCAGGGTGGTTTTGAGAATCCCCGAAAACCACCAGTCGTCCGTATGCCTTCCTTTCTCCTCTGCAGCTATCCTATCTCCCACTGCTCCTTTCCGCTCTCACGACAATGCTCCTATCCTCCTCTACCTCTCCCTTCCCTTTCCCTTTCACCTCCTCCCCATTGTCCTCTCCTTTCTCCTCCTCCCGCAACTCCTTGCTTCCGCTGCTTCTCATTCCTCTCCACAACTGTCCCCTCGTCCTCTTCTCCCCTCCGTGCCTTCCCCTTCCCTTGAGGCACGAACATCTCTTCACCACATCGGCCTTTTGAAATTTCTCAAAAGGCAGATTCAGCCTGGCATCTCTTCGCCACATTGCCATGTCGGCCCCAAGCTGGCCAGGGCCAGCAGCATGGGCAGGGGAGGTGAAAATGTGTGATGGCTTTTGAGTCGACTCAAAAGTTCTCTTCACTGCATCGTCCCGTCGGCCCCAAGCTGGGCAGGGCCAGCAGCAGCTCTCCTCTCGCGCATCGCCCCATCAGCCCCAAGCTGGGCAGGGCCAGCAGCAGCTCTCCTCTCGCGCATCGCCCCATCAGCCCCAAGCTGGGCAGGGCCAGCAGCAGCTCTCCTCTCGCGCATCGCCCCATCAGCCCCAAGCTGGGCAGGGCCAGCAGCAGCTCTCCTCTCGCGCATCGCCCCATCAGCCCCAAGCTGGGCAGGGCCAGCAGCAGCTCTCCTCTCGCGCATCGCCCCATCAGCCCCAAGCTGGGCAGGGCCAGCAGCAGCTCTCCTCTCGCGCATCGCCCCATCAGCCCCAAGCTGGGCAGGGCCAGCAGCAGCTCTCCTCTCGCGCATCGCCCCATCAGCCCCAAGCTGGGCAGGGCCAGCAGCAGCTCTCCTCTCGCGCATCGCCCCATCAGCCCCAAGCTGGGCAGGGCCAGCAGCAGCTCTCCTCTCGCGCATCGCCCCATCAGCCCCAAGCTGGGCAGGGCCAGCAGCAGCTCTCCTCTCGCGCATCGCCCCATCAGCCCCAAGCTGGGCAGGGCCAGCAGCAGCTCTCCTCTCGCGCATCGCCCCATCAGCCCCAAGCTGGGCAGGGCCAGCAGCAGCTCTCCTCTCGCGCATCGCCCCATCAGCCCCAAGCTGGGCAGGGCCAGCAGCAGCTCTCCTCTCGCGCATCGCCCCATCAGCCCCAAGCTGGGCAGGGCCAGCAGCAGCTCTCCTCTCGCGCATCGCCCCATCAGCCTTCCCTCCTCCCTTCCCGCCTCCCTTCCCTCCTCCCTTCCCGCCTCCCTTCCCTCCTCCCTTCCCTCCTCCCTTCCCCCCTCCCTTCCCGCCTCCCTTCCCTCCTCCCTTCCCCCCTCCCTTCCCTCCTCCCTCCCCTCCTCCCTCCCCTCCTCCCTCCCCTCCTCCTATCCTCCAGGCACGTGCTGTTCTTAGTCAAATCGACCCAGCAGCTCAGTAGTGGCCGGGGCCGGCAGCAGGGGTGAATATGTTTTTTGAGAATTCTAGAAAAAAAATGAGAAATCTCAAAATCCACACGTGCTGTCCTTAGTCAAATGGACCCAGCAGCCCAGTAGTGGCCGGGGCCGGCAGTAAAGGAGGGTGACGTGGGGGTGTGTGATATATCTCATCCTCTGCCATCTCTCCCTCCCTCCTCCCTTCCCTCCTCCCTTCCCTCCTCCCTTCCCTCCTCCCTTCCCCCTCCCTTCCCGCCTCCCTTCCCTCCTCCTGTCCTCCAGGCTCGAGCTCTCCTCTCTCAAATCGACCCAGCAGCCCGGTATTGGCCGGGGCCGGCAGCAGGGGAGGGCGAGGTGGGGGTGTGTGATGCGGGGAGGGGGTGGGAGGAGGAATGGGAGGGGGAGTTTGATGCGGTTATGGGGGGGAAGATGGCGGAGGGGCGGAGGCAGGTGGTGCGGGAGGCAATGGGGAGCATTGACGAGTGTGTGAAGGCGTGGGAAGAGGTGAGAGCGGGGGAGCAGGGGGGGGGGAGGAGGGGAGGTGAGAGTGGGAAGGGTGAGACTGGGAGGAGGTGAGAGTGGGAAGGGTGAGACTGGGAGGAGGTGAGAGTGGGAAGGGTGAGACTGGGAGGAGGTGAGAGTGGGAAGGGTGAGACTGGGAGGAGGTGAGAGTGGGAAGGGTGAGACTGGGAGGAGGTGAGAGTGGGAAGGGTGAGACTGGGAGGAGGTGAGAGTGGGAAGTGGCTCGCAACACCGTTACCCATCTCTTACTTCCTTACTCTCTTCGCCTTGTAGCCCCACCTGTCTATGCTTGTAGCCCCACCTGTCTATGCTTATAGCCCCACCTGTCTATGCTTGTAGCCCCACCTGTCTATGCTTGTAGCCCCACCTGTCTATTTTTGTAGCCCCACCTGTCTATGCTTGTAGCCCCACCTGTCTATGCTTGTAGCCCCACCTGTCTATGCTTGTAGCCCCACCTGTCTATGCTTGTAGCCCCACCTGTCTATGCTTGTCGCCCCACCTGTCTATGCGTGTAGCCCCACCTGCCTATGCTTGTAGCCCCACCTGTCTATGCTTGTAGCCCCACCTGTCTATGCTTGTAGCCCCACCTGTCTATGCTTGTAGCCCCACATGTCTATGCTTGTAGCCCCACCTGTCTATGCTTGTAGCCCCACATGTCTATGGTTGTAGCCCCACCTGTCTATGCTTGTAGCCCCACCTGTCTATGCTTGTAGCCCCACCTGTCTATGCTTGTGCTCTCTTGCACCTACCCCCCACCTTCCCCTCTCCCCCAGTTCCGCACCCTCACCATCTCCTAGGATGCGCCATCACCCCAAGCGGTGTGGGTGCGAGCTCCTTATGTCTCTCCCTGCCCTCTCATTCCCCTCCCCCCTTTCTCCCCTCTCCCCCAGTTCCGCACTCTCACCATTTCCTGAGATGCGCCATCACCCCAAGCAGTGTGTGTGCGAGCTCCTTATGTCTCTCCCTGCCTTCCCACCTCCCCTCCCTCTACCCAATCGTTTCCAGTTCCGCCCCCTCACAGTCTCCTGGAGTGCTCCCTCCTCACGAGCGGTGTGCGTGCGAGCTCGCATGGCGGGCAGCTCATGGGTGGGAGGAGGGCCAAGGGCACACGGGAGATTCGCCACCTTTCTCTCGCTGCTCTCCGCCTCAAGGTGAGTGGCAGCTAGTGCTCTCCGCTCCCTGCTTTCGGCCTTCAAGTGGTTGCTGGCTTGTGCTCTGGGTGGCTGTTGCTATGCTTGCAAGAGCAGCAGCTCACGGGTGGGGGGAGGGCCGAGGGCACACGGGAGATTCGCCACCTTCCTCTCTCTGCTCTCTGCCTCAAGGTGAGTGGCAGCTAGTGCTCTCCGCTCCCTGCTTTCCGCCTTCAAGTGGGTGCTGGCCTGTGCTCTGTGTGGCTGTTGCTATGCTTGCAAGAGCAGCAGCTCACGGGTGGGGGGAGGGCCGAGGGCACACGGGAGATTCGCCACCTTCCTCTCTCTGCTCTCCGCCTCAAGGTGAGTGGCAGCTAGTGCTCTCCGCTCCCTGCTTTCGGCCTTCAAGTGGTTGCTGGCTTGTGCTCTGGGTGGCTGTTGCTATGCTTGCAAGAGCAGCAGCTCACGGGTGGGGGGAGGGCCGAGGGCACACGGGAGATTCGCCACCTTCCTCTCTCTGCTCTCCGCCTCAAGGTGAGTGCCAGCTGGGTGGGTGTTATCCTCTCCCTCATTTCCCCTTTGGAATGGATCCCAGCTGTTGCTCTGGGTACGAGCTGGTGCTCTGGGTGCCAGCTGGTGCTCTGGGTGCCAGCTGGTGCTCTGGGTGCCAGCTGGTGCTCTGGGTGCCAGCTGGTGCTCTGGGTGCCAGCTGGTGCTCTGGGGCCAGCTGGTGCTCTGGGTGCCAGCTGGTGCTCTGGGTGCCAGCTGGTTTTGAGGCGTCTCGAAACCCTGGGTGCCTGTTGCTATGCTTGCAAGCGTAGCATGGGTGGGGCGAGGACCAAAGGCAGAGGGGGAATTTTCTACCTTCCTGTCCTTGCTATTTGTCTCAAGGTAGTTATGTTGTGCATTACCTTACTCTTCTTTTTATTCGAGTGTGATTGTATGGCAGCCCATTCCCTTCCCCTGTTGCTCAATGTGTTGCTGTAAACGCTCCATCATAGTGGGTTCTGCTATAGCCGGTGCTGCCAAAAACATTGCTGTTAAAGACGAGTGCTGCCAAAAACATTGCTGTTAAAGACGAGTGCTGCCAAAAACATTGCTGTTAAAGACGAGTGCTGCCAAAAACATTGCTGTTAAAGATGGGTGCTGCCTTAAACGGTACAGCGATTAATTTAAATGTGGTGCTGCCTGCAACTCTCGTTTGTTCCTTTGTGTCAACAGCCAGGTGGTGATTGCGGTGGAGGGAGAATCTAGCCAACATCACCTTGAACAGTGATGCCCTAAACAATGTTGCTTTTGATAGCGCTGCTTGCACCTCTGTTTGCTCTCTCTCTGTGAACAGCCAGGTGGTGGTTGCGGTGGAGGGCAGTCAAGACAAGGGCAGTCAAGACAACAATATGCTTCCCACAAACCAGTTGTTGCAAGAGGGGGATGCGGGGAGTAGCAGTGGCGGAGTGAGAAGGCGGTTGCTGAGGGATGGTACAAAGGCGAGTTTTGAGCATTCTCAAAACTCACCTGCAACGAAAAGGACCCTGCTGCAGGATGATACGAAGGATCATGGTGCTGTTGTAGCATCTGTCACTGTCACTGTAGCACCTGACGCCGTAGCACCTGACGCCGTAGCACCTGACGCCGTAGCACCTGACGCCGTAGCACCTGACACCGTAGCACCTGGCACTGTTGCACACGATACTGTAGCAGCAGGCACTGTTGCTCCTAACACTGTTGCACCTGACACTGTAGCAGCCGGCGCTGTTGCAGCTGGCACTGTGGCAGCTGTGACTGTAGCATCTCACACTGTAGCAGCTAACACCGCAGCACCTGAGACTCTAGCACCTGGTCCTGTCGAACCCAGACCTATGGCAGCCGGCACTGTTGCACCTGACACTGCAGCATCTGCCCCTAAAGCACCTAACCCTGTAGCATCTGGCACTGTAGCACCTAACCCTGTAGCATCTGGCACTGTAGCACCTAACCCTGTAGCATCTGGCACTGTAGCACCTAACCCTGTAGCATCTGGCACTGTAGGACCGGACACAGTAGCATCTGGTGCTGCTGCTTCACCATCCGCTGCCTCTCCAGCACCAGTGGATATGGGGGTGTTCCATACATGGAACGAGGATCTGGGCCGTCAGATAAGGGGTGTCTCCATCTCGCACCGTCCACTCAAATGGCTGCATGGCATAGTAGAGAAGGCAGACGGTCCTATCGATATTCTTCTGGTGAGTTATGCTATTGTGTGCGCTCAAGAATCACAGTCTTACAATACAAGAGGTTCAGTAGTGAGACATAAGAGTTGGACCCAATAGTCATAACTTGATTGTCAGGTTTTGCGAAGGTTTTGCGAATAAGACTTAGTAGTACATTTCTTCCTCCCCCACTCTCCTTGCCCAACTGCTCTTCATCCTCACTTAATTGCACCTCCCCCACCCTCCCTGCCCCACGTCTCCTCTTCCACTTCCTCACCTTATTTCTCTCCTCGTCACCTCGCTCCCCCCGTCACACCCTACTCTCCCGTCCGTCCCTCTCCACCACCCCCCACTATCTTGCTGCACCTCTCTCCAGGTGTCCGTCTCCCCAGCCTCAGCAGCTGCGATAGAACGGTGGGCAGCCAATCGCAGTGCGCCACGTGTGTGCCAGTTGCTGCTGGCAGCAGGTTCTGCAGCCAAGTTTGGGCTCTTGGAGGCTGCAATTCAGCATTTAGAAAATGTGGGAATGCAATTGGAGAAGTGTGCACTTGTTAGGAATGGTAAGGGTCGTCACTGTACATTCTACTCTATTTTGTTTTGTATAAAATAGAAGCTCACAGTGTGATAAAAATATGTACGTTTTATCCTAGTATTTTTAATTCTGCAACTAGTACCGTAATAAGTACAGGTTTAATAAGGGATGTGCTTATAAACGAGTACCGGCCATAAGCGCCATGCTCCAGATAGAAGTGCCGGCGCCTTTAATAGGACGGCGCTTATATCCGGGGCCATACGGTAAGACCCCGACCGACCCTTCATCGCATACCAGCTCCGTCCGCCCTGCCTCGCCCATCAATTGAGGCGCCTCGCAAGTCGGTACAAGCACGTCATTTCTGTTTTTTGAACGAGAGCAGCTCATTAATATCCGCCCACGAGTGCAAATAAGATTGCGAATCTTCATCCCAAACCGGCTCTGATTTCCCTGCCTCGCCAAAATGTAAGAATCTAGCAGCAGGAATGGATGAACTATGAAATAGTTGGGTACAAATATGTGTCAGAATAGGAACGAAGGAATGATTGACTAGCAAGCAGTTTGGGTACAAGTAGGAAACCTAGAAATGTTGTACCCTATATGAACTACCCCACTACAGCCTAAACATATATAGCAGATATATCATTTGACACACCCCCATAGGCAAAGTGGGGGAGAGCAAGGGGTCACAAGACCAGTCAAGAGAAGCAAAGCAAGCTCAGGGTGGATCACAACGTCACCACACACACTGAGCACAAGCAAAGGGCCACAAGGCCAGTTCACATGCAGGGGTATATATGCAACAACAACAGCACAGTGATCTCTACCTAGCAGAGCAAGCATGCAGGTATATATATAGATCACAGTACAAGCAAAGTTTACAGCAAGTGAGGAAAAGTGGGCACAAGGCCTAACAAAGTGCAGAAACGCTGATGATCACCAGACGGAAGTGCCTTGTTGAATATATCAGCAGTGTTGGCCCGAGTGGCCACGTGAGCAAGACGAAGCTGACCACGCTGCTGCAACTCTCGAGCCAGGAAGTAACGCAGAGCGATGTGCTTCGTTCTGTGCTCCAGTCTGTGCTCCTCACACAAGGCAATGGCGGCCTTGTTGTCGACGTACAGCACTGGAGGAGAACGAGGCCGCTCTCCCAGGTCGGTCAGCAGGTAGGTGAGCCAGCGTAACTCCTGTGCAGCCATGGCTGTCGCGTAGATCTCAGCCTCACAACTGGAGCTGAGAACAGAAGACGAGCGTGTAGACCGCCAAGAAACAGAGCCGGAGCCAAGGCTGAAGGTGTAACCCTGTGACGACCGCTGCGTAGCCTGGTCGTCAACCCAAGAAGCGTCTGAGTGCCCAGTGAGAACAACTGGACTCCGCCCTCCAAACACGAGCCCCATGCCCGATGTACTGCACAAGTAGCGCAGTACCCTCTTAACAGCATTCATGTGCACCTTTCGGTGCTGACCAGGAGCCACGTAGCGAGCCAGAAGGCCAAAAGGGTACGCAAGGTCAGGACGAGTGCAGGTCATCAGGTACATGAGGCAGCCCACTAGCTCTAGGTAAGGACCACTCGGCTCTACGGACTCGTCCGAAGGTGGAGCTGAGAGCGAGTGACCTGTAGCCAGAGGAGTGTGCTGTGCCGAGGACCAGGTGAAGCCGAAGCGCTGAAGGACCTGCTGCACCATGTGTGACTGAGTCAGGGTGATGGTGCGGCGTGCTCTGTCCCGGGTGATCTGCAAGCCAAGGTAACTGCGCAGCTCACCCAGGTCTGTGCACGTGTGTCTCTTCTGCAGCTCCGACTTCACCAGGGCGAGAGCCTCAGTGTCAGCAGTGGCAAAGACCAAGTCATCGACGTACACGAGGATGTAGAACGGCGGCAGCGAAGTGTCGGTGCGCAGAAACAGCGACGGGTCAGCAGTCGACAGAGCAAACCCAAGAGCAGCAAGTGTCGTCCTCAGTGTGTCGTGCCACTCACGTGGCGCCTGGCGGAGACCGTAGACCGGCCGCCGGAGGCTCCACTGGGTACCAGGAGGGAACGACCCAGTGAAGCCAGGAGGGCGGCGCAGCCAGATCTCCTCGTGCAGGCTGCCCTGTGAGAAAGCTTTGCTGAAGTCAAGAGAGTGAAGCTCGTAGTCACGCTGAGCGGCAACGTGCAGCAGTACCCGAAGAGTGGTCATCTTCGGGGTGGGGGAGAAGGTCTGGAAGAATTCAACTCCCTCTCGCTGACTGAAACCTCGAGAAACATAACGAGCCTTGAAGACAGGCGGAGAACCCGGCGGCCGCTTCACCCTGAAAATCCACATGCCACTGACGATGTTCGCCCCACGAGGGGGAACCTCGTCGACGTAAGTGCCTGTGGACTTCCAGGATGCCATCTCTGCGTCCATGGCTGTCTGCCACTGAGAGGAGTACTCACCCGCGATCGCCTCAGCGTAAGAGCGCGGGGTCGGGATGTCTGGAGCATCCGGGTCTCCCTCAGGGGCAAGCAGCATGGACACGAGATGAGGCGCAGCGGCTGCAAGACACTCAAGGTCCTCCTGTCTGTCCTCAAGGACGTCCGTGCCAAGAGCACACTCACCCCCGACGGACGGAGGACAGACAGACTCAGACTCAGCAACAAGACTAGCAGTGTAGTCTAGACGACTGGCAGCAGCAAAGTCAACCAGCTCAGCGACAAAGGCAGACGCAGCAGCAGACTCAAACGACGGGTCAGTGACAACAGCGGCTAGCAGACGCGTGACAGTAGGGTGCTCAGCACGAAACCGGTCAGACTCAGGGTCCGCAACGACAGGCAGAGAAGACGCAGGAGGAGACGGCAGAGGAACACGCTGCGGAGGAGAGGAAGGACGACGGACTACGAGGTGGGTGTCGGGGACAGCCGGCTGACGCGGACGAGGAACACGACGACCGGAACGACCAGAACGGACAGGCGAGACAGGACGCGACGCAGGCTCACGACACTCAGTAAGACTCCCTGTCTGCTCAGTGTAAGGAGAAGGAGCAGGCAGCGGTGAGCCAGGCTGTAACAGAAGACCAGAAGACGAAGGGAGACTAAGAACCTGGCGAAGCACAGAGTCAGGCGGTGGCTGAGACGGCGGACACGGCGGAGCGAAGAACAGGCGCGGCTGTGCAGTGACACCAGCACCAGCAGCTCCAGTACCCCCAGCAGCTCCAGCACCTCCAGCAGCTCCAGAACCCTCAGCGCCAGCTCCTCCAGGACCAGCTCCACCAACAGCAGCACCCCCAGAACCGGCACCCCCAGTCCCAGGGTCTCCAGCCTCAGTGTCTCCAGCAGCAGCACCCCCAGACCCAGAGTCTCCAGCAGTAGCACCCTCAGGCTCAGCACCTCCAGCCCCAACAGCTCCAGTACCTCCAGTACGAGCACCTCCGGGACCAGCACCACTCCCAGCTCCAGTGACGTCAGCAGAAGTACCTCCAGCGGCAGAGCCCCGAGCTCCAGAAGCGCGACCCTGACGGCGACCGTACCAGTCGTGCAGCTGCTGGGAGGTGAGAGGCACACGCGGACGAAGGCGGCTACTCCAAGGAGACCGCGTAACAGCAGACTCAGAACCCTCAGCGCCAGCACCCGCAGCAGCTCCAGAACCTCCAGCGCAAGCACCCGCAGCAGCTCCAGAACCTCCAGCGCCAGCACCCTCAGCAGCTCCAGAACCTCCAGCTCCAGCGCCACCAGCGCCAGCACCTCCAGCAGCTCCAGAACCTCCAGCTCCAGCACCCTCAGCAGCTCCAGAACCTCCAGCAGAAACAACTCCATTGCTGAAGGTCACCAGCTCCAGCGCCTCCCGCAGCAGGGCCCCTAGCTCCAGCAGCGCGACCCTGACGGCCAACGTACCACTCAAGCAGCTGCTGTGGGGAGAGAGGGAGTCGACGACGAGAGTGCAGCGGCGAGGCACCAGCGGAGCGACTACGGAGACGGCCGCTCTAGGGAGACTGCTCACCAGACGCCTCAGCGCCCCCAGGTGCAGCACCCCCAGACTCAGTACCCCCAGGCTCAGCACCCCCAGACTCCTCACGCCCAGGCTCAGCACCTCCAGTCTCCGCACCCCCAGGCTCAGCACCCCCAGGCTCCGCAACCCCAGGCTCAGCACCCCCAGAAGCAGCACCCCGAGCAGGACCACCCTCAGCAGGACCTGAGTCACCAGTGACCTCAACCGGCGCAGTCAAGGTAGGAGGGTCTACCTGAGACACACCTGAAGGAGCAGGACCGGGAGCGGGGAGGGGGTCTACCCGGGGAGCACCTGGAGCGAGGAAGAGCGGCGGGGGGGGGAGAGGGGCAGTGCGGTAGGGGAAGAGACGGTAAAAGGGAACCGACTCGTCGAACGTGACGTCCTGAGAGGGGAAGATACGGCGCGAGGTGGGGTGGTAAAACTGCCAACCAGGCGCGTCAGGGACAAAGCCAATGAAGACACAGGAAACAGCGCAGGCGGAGAGCTTGTCCGCGGTGGTATCGCGAACAAAGGCACGAGCACCCCAGACCCGGAACCGCGACGCATCGCCAACCTTCCCCGTCCACAGCAGTGTGGGCGAGGTCTCCGGCAAGGAGACACGGGGCCAGAGGTTCAGCTGATGCGCGGCATACCGGACCGCAAACGGCCACAGAAAATGGGGGGCAGCCGCATGGATCATGGAGGTACGAGCGACCTCCATGACTAAGCCAATGCGGCGCTCAGCAACCCCATTCTGCTGCGGAGAGGCCGGAAGCGTGAACGTCTGGCGGATGCCGTGCTCCGCACAGAAGGCTGCCAAGAGGTCTGAGGAGAACTCACCACCTCTGTCAGAGTGCAGACGCAGGACAGGAAAGTCCGATTGGAACCGCTCGCGGAGCTGGAGACGAACAGCGCGGATCCAGGGGATCAAAACATCAGGGACCTCCCCCTTGCGGTGCAAGGGGAAGACCGTGGTGTAACGCGTGTAGTCGTCGACGACCAGCAGGAAGTACCGCTCGTGGCCCTGTCTACGAACGCGGGCTGGGCCCCACACGTCCAGGTGGAGAGTCTGCAGGGGAGCCTCTGTGGGAGGGAACGAGGAGGAGTGAGGAGCGGCGCGCTGCCGCCCCTCGACACAGGGAAGACAGGGAGGAGCAGGCGAGGGTGGGAGGGGAGGGAGAACCCTGGGAAGACCAGAGACAAGGACACGGCGGTGCATGCTACGAAGGCGCTGCACCGAGGGGTGACCAAGGCGGTGGTGCCAAAGGAGGGTCTGGTGCGACAAAGCGCGACACGAGCAGGGGGTCGCTAGCTGACCTGACGCAGACGCAGACGCAGCGACCTGAGGGGACACAGTAGTCAGTGTGTACATACTCGAGCCAGGCGCACGGGTAAACGTGGCCAGGTGCCGGCCCGTCCGAGAGCACGTATAGTGGGTCACGCGCTGACCTCCAGGAGTGAACTGGTCAACCCACTGGTCCTGGAGGTCAGCACCACTCACCAAGTTCGTAGAGAACGAGGGGAGGTGAAGACCTGACAGGGAGCCAGACGGGACCGCCGGACACGGCAGGACCGTGGAGGAGTGCGCAAGGACTGGACCCCCAGAGGGGTCTGCCAGGGAGACTGCAACCGGCCGGCTGAGCGGCGTGAGGGTGGTGCTGTCGCGAAAGAAGGAGCGGGAAGCACCTGAGTCAAGTGTGAAGGTGTACAAGGCCTCAGCAGGCGCAGTACCAGAGAGAGCAGACTCACCAGCACCTGGAGCAGCAGCCTCACCAGCACCTAGAGCAGGAGACGCACTAGCACCTAGAGCAGCAGCCTCACCAGCACCTAGAGCAGGAGACGCACGAGCACCTAGAGCAGCAGCCTCACCAGCACCGAGAGCAGCAGGCTCTATACCTGGGTCAGGCGGTACGCACAGGTAACAGGCACGGTCAGCACTAGTAGGCAATGCATACATGGCAGTGAGAATAGCATCATAGTCAAGAGCAAATATATCTACCCTCTGCCCAAGCAGCTCCAGCCAGGTGGGGAGCTCAGCCTCGTCGCCAAACTCGGTACGCCAGGCGTCGCTCAGACGGGCGAAGCAGCGGGACTGTGTGTGACCAAGCGTCCCGCAAGCCTGACCAGCCTGATCACCTGTGCGAATGACGTACGGGCAGCGAACGGTACTCAAAGACCCTCTACTCTGAGCGTACCACTCACGAAGCTGCTGGGGCGTAAGTGTCTCGCGTGGACGCCGCTGCAGCTGCAGCTGGCCACTGCCAGACGCTCCCGGCTGACCAGCTCCAGGGCGACAGCCACGACGGCTACTGCCACAACCCCAACTAGCGTACCACTCACGAAGCTGCTGGGGCGTGAGAGACTCGCGCGGACGTCGCTGGAGCTGCATCTGGCCACCGCCAGTAGCAGCAGTAGCAGTAGTAGCAGCAGCAGCGCGGCAGGGCAGGCGCGGCAGGCAGGCAGGCAGGCAGGCAGAGGGCGCGG
Organism: Closterium sp. Naga37s-1; assembly: GCA_947471745.1. NCBI lineage: Eukaryota > Viridiplantae > Streptophyta > Zygnematophyceae > Desmidiales > Closteriaceae > Closterium > Closterium sp. Naga37s-1. The sequence goes on along the minus strand of CANJKZ010000792.1, from coordinate 128,214 downwards.
CAGCGCGCGAACAAGGCAGGTGCTCACCAGTAGCGGGAAGGGCAGGCGCTCGCCGGGCGAGCAGCAGGGTAGGCGCACAACGGCGGCGACGGCGGGGCCGCAACAGCGGCTGCAGAGTAGGGCCGCGGCAGCTGCAGGGCGGGGCCGCTGCAGCGGCAGGTCGGGGCCGCGTCAGCTGCAGGGCGGGGCCGTGTCAGCGGCAGGTCGAGGCCGCGTCAGCTGCAGGGCGGGGCTGTGTCAGCGGCAGGTCGGGGCCGCGACAGGGTCCTGGCGGGGCCGCGTCGGCGGCAGGGCGGGGCCGCGACCTGGCGGGGCTGCGTCGGCTGCAGGGCGCGGCCGCGTCAGAGGCAGGGCGGGGCCGCGTCGGCTGCAGGGCGCGGCCGCGTCAGAGGCAGGGCGAGGCCGCGTCGGCGGCAGGTCGCGGCCGCGTCAGAGGCAGGGCGGGGCCGCGTCGGACGAACCTGTGGTTTTTGGTGGGGTGAGGTGGGGTGGGGTGGGGTGCAGTGGGGTGGGGTGCGGTGGGGTGGGGTGGGAAGGAAGGGAAGCACTTGAGGCTTGTTACGGGCCATTATGAATAGGAGGGCAATCACCTGGTAAAATGCATATTTTCTGGCGAGGTGGGTTGGGGGGATGGGGAGGGGAATGGACTTGGGAATGTGATAGTTCGTTAGAACCAGCCATGGCTGGACACTGTATCAAGGCGAGGAACCTGAGGGTTGTGTTCTGGTGCTGAAGGGTGGGGGTTGCGGAGGGGAGGGAGAGTACTTGAGGCACGTGGCGGCGAGGTTGACGTTGTAACGAGGCGGCTTCTGACTGAGAGGATCTTCGGCTCGCGGTGGGGAGGGGTTGGGAGGAGAGACACCTCAACAGAATGTGGTACTGAGGCTTCTAACTTTAGACATTTCTCAGGCACTTCAATGAGTCAATTATTAGGCACCACAAAAGACAGAGCGGGGCACAAACCTTTCTAACCACCTCTTTCTTGGTATTCTCTCTGATGACGAAAAAAGCTGTTCGTCGATGTACTGCTTTCTTGTTATTTTCGGCGATGGCGAATTTCGCCAACTCCAGCGCGTTCGCATCCGTCGCCGCGCCTCTCACGGCGGTCGCTTTTGAGAATTCTAAAAAGCGGATGATGACGAGAGAAGAAGTTCGTTGACGTACCGCTTTCTTGTTTTGCTCGCCGATGGCGAATTTCGCCAACTCCAGCGCGTCGCTATCCCGTCGCCGCGTTCTCCACGGCGGTCCAGCATCCCAAAAATTCAACCGCTGAAATCGGTTTGAAATTGCGGGATACCTTGGGGTATCGCTCCCTACGTTACCCCATAGTTGCCTTGAAGATGCCAACAGGAAACATTTGGGGAACAACGACGCGAGCGAAATTCGTCACCAAATCGTTTACAATCAAGAATAGGTTCTCGACGAATCAGGATGCAGCGAAATTTGACGTCACCTCAAGGAAACCCCTCGTGCTTCGGAACGAGGCTGGTCAGCTGGTTTGCTTGCACTGTTTCTGATAGAAGGAGAACGAGGATGGAGTTAGATGCTAGGTTTAACTAGGGCCTAGGCTTAGGAGCCTAGGCCCAAGGAGGATGTCGAGTGAGTTGTGCCAAGGGAAAGGTGTCGAGAAAGTTGGGAAGAATTGGTTGCACTATAGGTTTCAAGGAACATATAGCATAGGAAACAAAGAAGGTGCACCACCAAACTAAGCTTATAATAACTACACTAACTACAGCTACAGGCAGTTACAAATATAAGTTCTGACACTCCCCCATAACTGCCTGCAGGAGGAGTTTGTGCAGAATACAACCTGCAGGTGTACACATGCAAAATAATAAACAAGCAACAGCAGGAACTGCAGGCGGGCTGACACTAGCTGGTCACCCACTCCATCTCCTCACCCTCCTCCTTCCCCTCCCCCACACTGCTGCAGGAGCAGCAGAGAGGGGGGGGAAGAGAGGAGAGGTGGAGGGACGGCTGCTGGTTGCCTCACACCCGCCACCCCGGTGCCACTCCCCCTTCTCCCCCACACCCTCACACCCTCCCCCCTAGCGGCAGCTGCAGCAGTGGGAACGAAAGGAGGAGGAGGGGAAGGGAAGGAAACGACCCAAAGCTCCAACACCCACCACCCCCATACCCTCCTCCCCACGGCTGCAGGGAAACAAAGGAGGAGGGGGTGGGCGGGAAGAAAGCCGCAGAGCGGCTACATTGTGTCGGCGCAGGTAGGTCAGGGGCGGCTGCAGGGAGAGCAGGTGCGGAGAGGGCCCGTCGCGTGCCACGGGGCGCACGACGGGCAAGTTTAAGTTTAGGGCCCGGTCGTGTGCCTCGGGGCGCACGACGAGCAGGGCACCGTCGCGTGCCACGGGGCGCACGACGGGCAGGTTTAGGGCACCGTCGCGTGCCACGGGGCGCGCGACGGGCAGAGAAGGAGTCACTCGCCAACCGGGGGCGGGACAAGAGAAAATCGCCACGCGCCCTAGGCGCGCGACCGAGAAAAATAGCAGCGGAAGCATATTGGCGGGCCCACAGGCCAGGACGTAAAACGCTCTGATAGCATGATAGAAGGAGAACGAGGATGGAGTTAGATGCTAGGTTTAACTAGGGCCTAGGCTTAGGAGCCTAGGCCCAAGGAGGATGTCGAGTGAGTTGTGCCAAGGGAAAGGTGTCGAGAAAGTTGGGAAGAATTGGTTGCACTATAGGTTTCAAGGAACATATAGCATAGGAAACAAAGAAGGTGCACCACCAAACTAAGCTTATAATAACTACACTAACTACAGCTACAGGCAGTTACAAATATAAGTTCTGACAGTTTCAACAACCGAAGCTGAAACCCAAGCAAGTTCAGGTAAGTCAGTTATAACAACGGCAATGCTCATTATACAGCCACTTATAACGAGCCTCCCCATATCAAGGTATAATGTGATGGGTTTCGCAGGGAGGCAGGCAGAATATTGCAGACCAATCACAGCTCTCCTTGTCACTACAGCAAGAGAGTTCAATCGCCAAGTACTTTACCGCCCTTCTTTGAGCGTGCTCTCATTCTTCTTTGTCCATCAAGCTATCTCTCCCACTCCATTTCTCCCGCGCTATGTCTCCTTAGCTCCGCGATAGTCGCCACATGCCGCATTACTTCCATAAAGAGATTAGGTTCCTTATGTTTTCGCTGTTTCACCAGCTACGTCTTGGAATTTTCCGTGTTGCCGAGATTTAATGACGTGTTTATTTGATTATTGCGTCTACATGGCAGATTACGAGTGGTTGGATCGATGCATGAATCTCGCCAACATCACGACTACTCTTCTCTTAATAGTTATCGTGAGGTGGGCTATTATACTTAATTTTCCAGGGAATGCTGTCCGAGGTTTCAATGTTCAGCGCCGTTAATCCAGTGTGGCTTCTTGTCATCGTTCTGATTGTCATAGGCGCTGTACTATTTGTCAGCCACCCGGCTGGTACTGGCTTTCTCCTCATCATGATATTTCTTTCATTGCATTTTTTTGCCATTGCACCATGCTTGTGCAGACTCAACCCTTTTTCCTCGTGGGAAGATAGTCGTCGTTAAGGGACAGATGTGGTGTGGCGACATGGTAATGTTTCCCTGTTCGTGTGGTTTCTTGATGTGGTCTTATCACTTGCTGGCATTTCTCTGCTTGTTTAATTCGTGACCTTGTTGTGACAGGCAATCTTTTTTTACCATATTTTGAAGTTGTATTATACCTTGGAGAAATGTGGGTTTGTTGCAGTGCTATTTGTAGTTGCGTGCCTTCAATGGCATTCGTTACCATCTGGTGTTGCTCAGAGTATGCATTTTTTTATGATCCCTGTAATGCTCATTTTTATGTGCAACGAACTGTACTATAAACAGCTTAAACATCGATGTGTTAAAATGCTTATACGGACGCCTGTGGAATTATGTCGAAACGGATGGTTCTTTTATTGTTTAACGAATAAAAAATGTCACGATCAAAGTGTACTACCAGAGTGTACTATTTAATTTATTGTACGCGGCGCGCACGAAGGTAGCGTGTGATTCGCTCCTCAAACCTGGGAGCGGAAACCTTGCGGCGACTTGTAGGTTACAGTGTGGGTAACCACGAGGTCACAACGCGCTGTCGAGGTTACCCACAGGTATCCTATACTGAATCCTTTGGGTTACCCACAGCGAGGTAACCTAGAGGAAACCTTGGGGTAGGTTTTTGAGAGCCCAATTTTTGGGATGAGTCGCCGCCAGTAGGCGGAGTTTGCGCAGCAGCGCACGGAAACGAGGAGAGGAGAGAAGCGACGACGACGAAGATAGTAGCTGCTACGGCAAGCACAGCGTGCTTAAAGTTTAGGTCGTGACTGGCGATGCGCGGACCCACGATTGGTCGTTGCTCAGGGATGCCGGGGTAGATTGAGCGGTCTGATCGATTTGGAATCAGTAGGCTATTAGAGAAGCAGATCACTCCCGTGCTATGGTAAGGTTATACTGCAAAATATCTGCTATGGGTTGAGTCACCCCAGCCGTTAATTCTCCGTCATTTATACTGCATAATATCCGCCACCATACCGCTTGACTGTGAGCGGACTTATTGGCCGGGTCACGGGCGCTACGTGGGAAAGCGGGGAAGCCCTGTCTCGCTAGAGCCATAGTTCTGGTTTGACTTAGCTTATGCGCGCAAATAGCGGCTCGCCAGCATAAGAAAACACATTCGTGGAGCGAGTTTGCGAACGCGCAAAACCGCAATTGATTGGCTGCTACGCGCAAGTGCTGGCTAGCAAACGTTCGATTGCGAACGCGCAAAACAGCAGATGATAGGCCACTGATTCTACCTTCGCTGTGTGAACAAACTTGTAAAACGATCTCCCAAGTCCGAGGGCGTATTCAAAAGAAAAACAAGAACACCTAAACGACAATTGCCCCACCCCAAGCACTTGCGTGTAGAATACAATTTCCAAGAACTTGCCGAACTCTCACTCTTTTCGTTTTTTTTTTTTTTTCGTTCGGAATGTGTGAGAAAATTGTGCGAACCTCTGGTGAGTGAAATCTGTGTCTTCCTAAGGAATGAGTAAAACTTCGTTAGAAGGTTCGGAAATGATTTGCTGGTGAGGATATTTCGTTGCGAGTTCTGTAGACCCAGATCCCAAACCGATGTCGTGCCTGCAGAGAACAAGGCCGAAAGAACCTCCATCGATGCTTCCCTAATTTCTCCACCACAGATTTCAAACTGGTCTGACTGACCTAGCTTCCCGAGTCGCGACCAATCCATATTCGTAAACCCTGGCAGATCACGTCGCCTCGCCACGAGAATCGTCGGCGTCGTCGGATTAGGAATCGGCTTGGGTGCAACAGGCAGAAGACTTCGAATAGACGAGGGAGTAGGGGACATCTAGAGCGCCTTGAAAGGCGACAAGGGAGAGAAGGGGGGAAGGAGCCATGGCGCAGATGGTTCCGCTTGATAACTCCCTCATAGATCTCGCCTCCCTCAGGTAATGCTTCCTTAGCCTCCCTCAGGTATGGCCTCCCTCAGGTATGGCCTCCCTCAGGTAATGCCTCCCTCAGGTACTGCCTCCCTCAGGTACTGCCTCCCTCAGGTACTGCCTCCCTGATGTGCTGCCTCACACTGCCCCCACCTCAGGTAAAACTGCGCGAACAGCTGCATCAGTTAAGGTGCTGTCCGCCCCCTCCGCAGGTACCTCCTCCAACAAGGTACTATCCGCCCTCAGTTATTGCCGCCTGTCTGTCTGTGCCCTTTCCTCCAGCACCCCCCCCCCCCCCCCCCCCCCCCCCCCCCCCCCCCCCCCCTCCCCCCCCCCCACACGCCCTTCCCATACCACACTCGCAGGAGACTCCCCTCTGCACCGAGGTGACTTTTGAGTCGACTCAAATGTCACTCTGTCTGTGCAGTTCCCCGCACGCACACGCCCTTCCCATACCACACTCGCAGACTCCTCTCTGCACCCCTCCCATACCGCTCCCTCTCTGCCCCTCCCATACCCCTCCCTCTGCACCCCTCTCATATTCTTCCCTCTCTGCCCCTCCCATACCCCTCCCGCCATGCTTCTGTCTGTGTGACCACCCTTCTCCCTTATGCGTCCTCCCCAATCCCCCAACCCCCCACCCCCACCCCACCCTTCCCCACCCTCCCTCACCCTTCCCCACCCTTCCCCACCCTCCCTCACCCTTCCCCACCCTTCCCCACCCTCCCTCACCCTTCCCCACCCTTCCCCACCCTCCCCCTCGTGTGCCTCCTGCGAGCAGAGCACATGCCAGTCAACGCCTCGTTGACGCCCTTGACTCTGTGAGTTGACCTGCGTTGACTGGTCTGACTCCTTGCTGATCAACATTCTTCATTCCTACCATCTCCAGTTGTCCCATCTTTTAGTTAGCCTTTCCTACCCTTCCTCAAATCTGGCTCTAGCTCAATTTAATTCTGTTCATCTGTGTCTAGTATCATTACCCATCCCATCCCATCCCATCCCATCCCATCTCATCCCATCCCATCCCATCCCATCCCACCAGGTGCCAGGCGGCAAGGCTCTAGTGCTGGACGCGTCAATCAGCGGCCCGCTCGCCTTCATTGCTCCCATTGCCCTCCTCAAGGTGAGCTGCGTAAGCCCAGTCATTTCAGCTTTGCCTCTCTCTCTCTTCCCAGACCATTCCCCCACCCCACTTTCCTACTCCGTTCCCTCACTCCACTTCCCCACTCTGTTGTGCTACTTCATTTCCCCACTCTTCCCCCAATCTATTCGCTCATTCCACACGTCTTCCCACTCTCCTCCTCCCTGCTGCACTTCTTCCCCTCGTTACAGGAACACGGAGTCGAAAACCTCTTCCACATCAGCGCCGAGCCCATCCAATCACAGTGCTCCACGATCCTCTACCTGCTGCGCCCCAATCCGCTTCTCATTCGCTGGATCACACGCCAGGTACAATAACCTCTTGGTATCCTACTGCATTCTATTAGTACCGCTTGGTACCGTCCTCTATCTCCTGCGCCCCAACCCGTTTCTCATTCGCTGGATCACACGGCAGGTACGAGGTACTACCACTTGGTATGTTACCACATTCAATTGGTACCTATTGCTACCGCACTCTACCCTCCCCTTCCACCCTTGCACCCTTTTCTCCCATCCTCCCGTCCTATCTCCTCCCTTCCAATGCCACGCTCCGACAGGTGTGTGCAGACGAGGGCCTGCTCACTGTGCGTGTGTAGGCCCTTCAACCTTCTATATTGGTGTGGCTTTTGAGAATTCTCAAAAGTCACGGTGCTTGTGTAGGCCCTTCAACCTTCTTCTTCCCGTTCTACATCTGTGCTCCTCCCCTCTCCATGCCGTCAACCCCACCAGGTGCGGGCAGACGAGGACGAGGGCGTCACCGGCAGCTACTCACTCCACTCGCTCCTCCTGTCTCCCCTTCTCTCTATCTGTCTGTCTCCCATCCTCTTGTCCTGTCTCCTCCCCTTCCTACCAGGTGCGGGCAGATGAGGACGAGGGCGTCACCCGCAGCTACTCACTCCAGTCACTCTTTTTGTCTCCCCTTCTTGCTCCTTCTCTCCCATCCTCCCGTCCTGTCTTCCTCCTCTTCCCATGTCATCAACCACATCAGGTGCGGGCAGACGAGGACGAGGGCGTCACCCGCAGCTACTCACTTCACTTTATTCCCAGATGCGATGCGATCTGCAACAGGGTACGGACCAGAACTGAACAGAGTGTGTGTGTTTGCGGGGGAAGGGGAGGGATTGGGGTTTGTGCTTACGAATGTGTGTGTGTGTGTGCGCGCGCGCGCGCGTGCGTGTGTGTGTCTTTCTGCGTGTATGTCTGCATGTGTGTGCGTGTGTGTGTGTGTGTGTGAGTGTGTGTGTGTGTGTGTGTGTGTGTGTATGTGAGCGCATGTGTGCGTGCATGAGTGCATACGTGCACATGTGTGGGTGTGTTGGTGTGCCTGTAACATTTTTGTCAGCTGTGCTTGCACACTTCGCCCAGCTGAAGCAACAAGAGACAAGTAAACGCCCTTATCTGTACATGCGTGCCTGCTTCCGAGGCTCCTCAGTAGTCGTATTTTCACGCGCTGCCTCAAGAGTGTGTCTTTTCTGACCTACGTCTTCTCTTTTCACACCACACATCTCCATTTTGATGCGCTTCAAGATTGTTGCCCCCCACACCACACATGTGCTGCAGATTCTGGAGCAGGAGGGACTAGTGGGCGACCCGCGGGTGGCAGTGGGCGAGTATCCCCTCGAGATGATCCCCGTGGACCATGACCTCCTCGCACTCGACCTCCATACCATCTATAAGGTGATTCCTGTACCCGCTATAAGGTGATTCCTGTACCCGTTATAAGGAGATTCTGGAGCAGGAGGGGCTGGTGGGCGACCCGCGGGTGGCAGTGGGCGAGTATCCCCTCGAGATCATCCCCGTGGATCATGACCTGCTGGCCCTCGACCTCCATACCCTCTATAAGGTGATTCCCGTACCCTCTATAAGGTGATTCCTGTAACCTTTATAAGGTGATTCCTGTACCCGTTATAAGGTGATCCTGTACCCGTTATTAGGTGATTCTGGAGCAGGAGGGGCTGGTGGGCGACCCGCGGGTGGCAGTGGGCGAGTATCCCCTCGAGATGATCCCCTTGGACCATGACCTCCTGGCCCTCGACCTCCATACCCTCTATAAGGTGATTCCTGTACCCGTTATAAGGTGATTCCTTTACCCCTTATGAGGTTATTCCTGTGCTCGTTATAAGGTGAGGTTATTTCGAACTGCATCAATCCTAACCAGGACGTACACGTTGATTCAGACCCCTCACCGCTGCTTTACTCTTCTCTCACATTTCCATCGCCCTCCCTCCCCCCCTCCTCTCTTCATCCACCCACCCCCTGCCCAGCCGATCCAATTCAGGACGTGCACGTGAATCCAGCCCCCTCCTCTCCTCTACCTTTCTCTCACCTTTCCATACTTCTCGCCATCCCTCCTCTCCCCTCATCCCCCGCCCCCGTGCCACTCCATTCCTGCTTTGAACTGCACCAATCCAATCCAGGGGTGCATGTGGATTCACCACCCCACCACTGCTTTACCTTACTCTCACCTTTCCATTTTCATCCCCCTGTCCCCCCCTCCCCTCCCCTGGCTGATCCAATCCAGGATGTACACGTGGACTCAGACCCCACCTCCACGTTGCAAGTGGCCCGAGTGCTGGCAAATTTCCAGGTAATTTTCAGATGACGATCTCAGCCGTTGAAGGTGACGATCTCAGCCATTGATGTTGATAATCCCAGCGATGCCAGCTCATTGTGGCTGTGGGAACTCCTGTATTCATGGCCGGGATGCCAAATGATGTGCTACCATTCCCGATGCCTCTCGCATGATTCCTGTGCTTCTCTTGATTGATCACTGCTTTTCATCCTCTCGATTTTAAGTAATTTTCCTCGCCCTGTCTCCCACGGCCTACAGTCAGTGTTTGGAGTGCCACCGGTGCTGAAGGGCAAGGGCGTGGCAGCACAGCGAGTGGCGCAGGCCATGAGGGCACAGAAGTCAGATGTTTACTCCTTGCTGTTCCCTGCGTGCGTGTGTCTCACCCGCTCGCCACCCCTTACAGTCCGTGTTTGGCGTGCCACCAGTGCTGAAGGGCAAGGGCGTGGCAGCGCAGCGAGTGGCGCAGGCCATGAGGGCACATAAATCAGATGTTTACTCCTTGCTGTTCCCTGCGTGCGTGTGTCTCACCCGCTCGCCACCCCCTACAGTCCGTGTTTGGAGTGCCCCCGGTGTTGAAGGGCAAGGGAGTGGCAGCACAGCGAGTGGCACAGGCCATGAGTCAACTCATGAAAGAACAGAAGTCCCACGTGGCACCGGTAGGCCTGCTGCCCTATGATTGTCGCCTCATGCTCTGCAGTCTGTGTTTGGCGTGCCACCGGTGCTGAAGGGCAAGGGAGTGGCAGCACAGCGAGTGGCACAGGCCATGGGTCAACTCATGAAGGAGCAGAAGTCACACATGGCACTGGTAGGAGCGATAGGAGCAGAAATCTCACGTGCTGCTGATAGGCCAGTTCATTCTTTAGACGTATTGAAAAGCAGGCCAAGAGTCAACCAATGAAGGAGCAGAAGTCTCACATGAGCCGCCGAACAACTTACTGGAGTGTGGAATGTCTTGTTGTTCGGTGGAACGATGTGGTGTGGTGTGGTGTGGTGTGGTGTGGTGTGGTGTGGTGCGGTGGGGTGCGGTGTGGTGGGGTGCGGTGTTGAACGGTGTGGAGCGGTGGTTGCAGGTGGAGCATCCAAGCGTGGACATGATGGTGCTGATAGACAGACAGGTGGACATGGTGACGCCAGCATGCACTCAACTCACATACGAAGGGCTTCTCGATGAGGTCAGCATGCCTTCACAGATGACGTCAGCATGTTTTGTTAAATGGCATCAGCATGTTCTGATGTCCATCCCCCTCTCTGCCTTCTAGTCATCGCTCCCCGTTCCCCCCCCACCTCTCCCCCACCTAGCTCCTGCACTGCACGTAGCAAACGGGGCAGTGGAGGTGGATCCAGCAGTCATGGGGAATCGCCTTGTCATGGGGAGAAGTTAACACGCCTCTTCTGCGATTTACTTCTCAATCTCGGTGTCCCATCGATTCATCTCACATCTCTCCTCTCCCCCTCCTTGCACGCAGCTCCTGCACGTAGCCAACGGAGCAGTGGAGGTGGATCCGGCAGTGATGGGGGTGACGTCTAACGCCAGGAAGATTAAAGTGCCTCTCAACTCCAAGTGAGACAGGGAGTGAGGGGCTATGGACTGAAAGTGTGAGATTGTGGAATAGACGAGATGAGTATTTGGGTAATCCCCTAACGCTGGAGGGCTGTCTGATTTTGGGATAGAATAGCGAGAAGGCGTGACTCGTGAGGGTAAGAAAAGCATGTTATATGCCTGTATTGATGCTCCATGCTGAGGAAATCATGGAGATAATGGTGAAAAGAGAATGGAAATTCCTTGCGCCTTTGCTTTGTGTGCTTCAGTCCTTCTCTGCTCCTTCTGTGAGTCAGCTCTACTGTTCTTGAGCAAGTTGTGAAAGCTTAAATCCTTCATATTATATTGCCCTCCTCGCCCTCCTCACCTCACCCGTCTCTTTGCAGTGACAAGCTGTTTCAGGACCTTAGAGGCCGCAACTTTGGATCAGCAGCAGAGGTGAGGTGCTTCACATTGTATCACATCGCATAGCACCACATCACATCACATTACATCACATCACATCACATCACATCACATCACATCACATCACATCACATCACATCACATCACATCACATCACATCACATCACATCACATCACATCACATCACATCACACCACACCACATCACACCACACCACACCACACCACACCACACCACATCACACCACACCACACCGCACCGCACCGCACCGCACCGCACCGCACCGCATCGCGTCGCGTCGCGTCACATCACATCACATCACATCACATCACACCACATCACACCACACCACATCACACCACATCACGTCACATCACATCACATCATTCGAAGAGAACAAGTGTTCCTTCGCATTCCCCTGTTCCCCCTTTCTTGCCCTTTTCGTTCAGCTGCTGCGAGCCAAGGCAGTGGAGATGAAGTCAGAGTATGCCAACCTCAGGCAGCGACCTCTTTTAGGCGCCTGAACCTCAAAGATACAACCACTTAGCGTCCGTCTGCTCCCTGTTCCTTCCTTCCCCTCAGCTGCTGCGAGCCAAGGCAGTGGAGATGAAGTCAGAGTATGCCAACCTCAGGCAGCGGCCGCAGAGAGATGCATCGCCTCTGCGCTCCGCTGCTGCACCGGGTGACCAGGGAGCTGCCTCCGCTGCTGGCTCTGGTGGTGGAGAGCAGGTGAGGATGATCTTCTACACCTGTTGCCCCTGTTGCATCTGTTGCCCCTGTTGCATCTGTTGCAGTCAGACAGTGTTCTCCTCTTTTCCTGAGCCGAAGGATTTTGTCAAGAAACACTGTTCTCCTCTGTTCCTCGTTCCCTACTTATGTCTCACCACATGTTGCACTTGCTACATCTGTTGCTCGCAGACGGTATCAGAGCTCAAGGACTTTGTCAAGAAACTCAACGTGCTGCCAGAGCTTACGGTGAGATGATGCTGCATCTGTTGCTCGCAGACGGTATACTTATATCTCACCACATGTCTCACCACATGTCTCACCACATGTCTCACCTGCTGCATCTGTCTCAAGGACTTTGTCACGAAACTCAACGTTCTGCCAGAGCTTACAATGAGATGATTCGTCATTCCTTGAAGCATTTGCTTTTCCAGAGTAGAAGATTTATTGTTCGCAACACTGTGTGCGAGGTTCTGTCCACACCACCTTCCAGTATGTATGCAGAGTCTATTGCAGTAAGATGATTCGCCATTTTTAGGCGCATTAAAAATCACCTCAAAGTCTTTTACAGTGAGATGAATCGTCATTCCTTGAAGCCTTTGCTTACTTTTACTCTGCGGACCTGATCCTATCACTTTCTTCCTTCCTCTATACTGGTGTGACTTTTGAGAATTCTCAAAAGTCGCACTTTTACTCTGCGGAACTGATCATATCAATTTCTTCCTTCCTCTGCTTTACCTTTTTTCCCCTTCCCTGTCTCCTTCTTCCCATCTCCCATCTCCCCCTACCTCCCCCTTCCCCCCACGTAGCGCCACACCAACCTAGCGCAGCACATATTGCAGGTCACCAACCGGCCGGCCTTTGGCGCTCTCATCTCGGGGAAGTAGAACCGAGTTTTGAGTCGACTCAGAACTCGACTCATTACACACTCTCATCTCGGGGAAGTAGAATTGCGAATGAACACTTGCCTTTTCCCCTGCCCAAACAACCCACTTTCCCCTTTTCTCCTCTCCTTCTCCCCGCTTTCCCTCTTTGTAACACCCATCGCTTCCCATCCCCCACCAGCGCCACACCAACCTAGCAGGGCACATATCACAGGTCACCAACCGGCCGGCCTTTGGCGCTCTCATCTCCACAGAGCAAACCATCCTGGAAGCACGGTCTATAGACTCGTACGTCGCGAATGAGTGTCTTGGTATGTCTTGCTTCCCTATGTGTCATATGGTACTTGACGTGAGTGCCGTGCTGCTGTCCCTCCGTCCCATGTTAACTCTGATCTGATCTGTGCGGATTTATGCCCGAATGTGTCTGTGACTGCAGGGCGTGTGAGTACATAGAGGACGCCATGTCACAGGGGCATCCCATGAGCACAGTGTTACGCCTCCTCTCCCTTGTCTCCCTCACCAATGGCGGCATTCCCAAGGCACGCTTCGACCACCTCAGGTACACCGTGTGTGAAAGCTGAGCTTTTGTGCTACTTTTTAGAACCTCTCTTATGTCTTGCTGCTTCCACTCACACCGCAACGCCCCATTGCATCCCATCCCATCCCATCCCATCCCATCCCATCCCATCCCATCCCATCCCATCCCATCCCATCCCATCCCATCCCATCGCATCCCATCCCATCCCATCCCATCCCATCCCATCGCATCGCATCGCATCCCATCCCCTCCCATCCCATCCCATCGCATCCCATCCCATCCCATCCCATCCCATCGCATCCCATCCCATCCCATCCCATCCCATCCCATCCCATCCCATCCCATCCCATCCCATCCCATCCCATCCCATCCCATCCCATCGCATCCCATCCCATCCCATCCCATCCCATCCCATCCCATCCCATCCCATCCCATCCCATCCCATCCCATCCCATCCCATCCCATCCCATCCATCCCATCCCATCCCATCCCATCGCATCCCATCCCATCCCATCCCATCCCATCCCATCGCATCGCATCGCATCCCATCCCCTCCCATCCCATCCCATCGCATCCCATCCCATCCCATCCCATCCCATCGCATCCCATCCCATCCCATCCCATCCCATCCCATCCCATCGCATCCCATCCCATCCCATCCCATCCCATCCCATCCCATCCCATCCCATCCCATCCCATCCCATCCCATCCCATCCCATCCCATCCCATCCCATCCCATCCCATCCCCTCCCCTCCCCTCCCATCCCATCACACCTAATCAGGCGGGAGTTCCTTCAAGCATACGGTTTCCTTCACGTATTTTCTCTTGACAATTTTGAGCGCGCGGGCTTGATCAAACGCCAGGTGGGTACCAGGCAGGTGGGTACCAGGCAGGTGGGTACCAGGCAGGTGGGGTTTTGAATTACTGAAGCATAAATAACCTCATGGTGCTCTTCTCTCGTGGAATTTTGAAGCGTCTTGAAACTCACGCCGACATGACATGCTGTGTGCTACAAGGACCCCATGTTGTGCGCACGGGAGGTTGGCTTTTGAGTCGATTCAAAAGTCAACTCAGAAGTCAGCCCTGTTTCGCTTGTTGTGCTGTGCGTGCAGGAGGGGCGCAGCACGTGGGCTGCAGTGAAGCGAAGCCTGAGGCTGATAATGGATGACTGTTGAGCGTCCCCCCTTTCGCTTCCCTTATCCTGCTGCTGCAGGAGGGTCGCAGCACGTGGGCGGCAGTGAAGCGAAGCCTGAGGCTCATAGTCGATGACGATGATGATGCCAAGTGAGAGAGAGCGGTGGTGAGGGGTGGTGTGGGGTGGTGTGGGGTGGTGTTGGGTGGTGTGGGCTGGTTCTGTGTGGTGATGGTGATGGTGATGGTGATGGTGATGGTGATGGTGATGATAATAAGGGAGCAAGGGTGATAACAAAGTCTATTCAAGTCCACAGGGTTCACAACTGCACATCTTCCCCTCTCCTCTTCCTTCTCTTAGTTCCTCACCCTCGCCCTCTCAATCTCTCGCTCCTTGTTTCTACCTCACTAACTCTTCTTCCTCACCCGCCCTCTCCTGTGCCTTCCATCCAGCCCCAGGGACATTGCATTCATATTCTCCGGCTATGCCGCTGCCTTTTGTGTCACCTCGAAGTCAGCTAGTTTCAAATTAACATCCCTGCACATCCCTGCACATCCCTGCACATCCCTCCACATCCCTGCACATCCCTGCACATCCCTCCACATCCCTGCACATCCCTCCACATCCCTGCACATCCCTCCACATCCCTGCACATCCCTCCACATCCCTGCACATCCCTCCACATCCCTGCACATCCCTCCACATCCCTCTCTTCTCCCATGCCTCCCAACCAGTCCCAGGGACATTGCGTTCACGTTCTCCGGCTATGCCCCTCTAAGTGTGCGGCTCCTGCAACAGGCCATCCAACCAGGAGGCTGGTGAGTCACCGTACAGCCTCGTGGCTCCTCTCTCCACCTTGCTCCACCTCGCGCCACCTCTCTCCACCTCATTTACCCTCACTCTCTTACATATGCCCCTCTAAGTGTGCGCCTCCTGCAACAGGCCATCCAACCAGGAGGCTGGTGAGTCACCATACAGTCCTCGTTGATACAGTGAGGCTGGTACAGTCCTCATTGATTTTATCATTTCGTATTTCCTCTTGAGTCGACTCAAAAGTCACCCCATCCAACCTGGAGGCTGGTGAGTCACCCTACAGTCCTCATTGACTTTTGATTCTATCATTTCGTATTTTCTCCTTCATTGATTCTACCATCTTCTCTTTAGTCCCAGATTTGTTTTAATTCTTGCCTCTCCCCCGTAATGGTTTTTGTGCATTCCAGGAGAGTGATGGACGAAGTGACAAAGACTGCCACAGGACCAACTTTTGAGTGGGAGCAGGTAATTCTACATTAGGACTCATAATTCAAACAATGATTAGGATATGTCATTCCATGCAATGGCGAGAAACCAAGTGAAAACCATGAGGTTGCAGTGAGAGATTATGCATAAGTTTAGTTTTGAGGCGCCTCAAGACTAAACCATCAGGTTGCAGTGAGAGTTCTGCATAAGTTTAGTTTTGAGGCGCCTCAAAACTAAACCATGAGGTTGCAGTGACAGTTTCTGCATAAGTGGCTTGCTTTTACTGTTGCTCTTGTGCCCTCGTATAGTGGTTTTCTCGACATTCCTTCCTCGTCTGCTGCTCCTCCTCTCTCCCACCACCCACCTTCAGTCTCCTGATGGCACCACCCATCGGGACATCACCAACCGGACCCCATCCTCCGAGTCCGAGCCTCCCCTCGTGGCCGCTGTGTTCCTGAGCCTTCTCAACAATACACAATACACGTTGCACAAGCCTGTCCTTTATTTTCCTCTCTCTCACCACCCACCTTCAGTCCCCTGACGGCACCACCCATCGGGACGTCACCAACCGAACCCCATCCTTCGAGTCCGTGCCTCCCCTCGTGGCGGCTGTGTTCCTGAGCCTTCTCAACGATACACAATACACGTTGCACAAGCCTGTCCTTTCTTTTCCTCTCTCTCACCACCCACCACCAGTCCCCTGACGGCACCACCCATCGGGACGTCACCAACCGGGCCCCTTCCGCCATGCGAAGGGGACCTTCAGATCCCTTCCGCGCCTGGTAGCAGCTGTGTTCCTGGGTCCTCTCACTGACACATAATACACAACCCTCTTCCCCACAACCCACCACCAGTCCCCTGACGGCACCACCCATCGGGACGTCACCAACCGGACCCCTTCCGCCATGCGCAGAGGGCCATCTGAGTCGGTGCCTCGCCTCGTGGCTGCTGTGTTCCTGGGGGGCGTCACCTTCGCTGAGATCGCTGCTCTGCGGTTTCTCTCCATGCAGGTGTGTGTGCACGTGTGTGTGCGTAAGCCTAAGATATGGGGGGGGGGGGGGGGGGTGGGACATCAGAGTCCGTGCCTCGTCTGGTGGCTGCTGTGTTCCTGGGGGGCGTCACCTTCGCTGAGATCGCTGCTCTGCGCTTCCTCTCCATGCAGGTGGGTATGTGTGTGAGTGTGTTCCCCGCCTCATTGTTTCCTTTTGAGAATTCTCAAAAGCGACACAGGCTGTGTTCCTGGGGGGCGTCACCTTCGCTGAGATCGCTGCTCTGCGGTTCCTCTCCATGCAGGTGCGTGTATGGGTGAGTGTGAGCTGGTGTGTGTGTCTGTGTGCAGGTGGGTGTATGGGTGTGCGTGTGCGTGTACGTGTGCTCGTGCGGTATCTGTTGCCAGCCTCGTCGCTGCTGTGTTCCTGGGGGGCGTCACCTTTGCTGAGATTGCTGCTCTGCGCTTCCTCTCCATGCAGGTGTGTGCCTGCGTGTGTGTCTGCGTGTGTGTGTGTGTTGAGCTAGCAAGGCCCCTTGAGTCCTCAGGAAGCTCAAGATATGGCTGGGGGCTATCGGAAGTTGTACCTCGCCTTGTGGCTGCTGTCTTCCTGGGGGGCGTCACCTTCGCTGAGATCGCTGCTCTACGCTTCCTCTCCATGCAGGTGCGTGCCTGTATGCATGGATGTGTTTGTGCGGGCGTACTAGCATGTGTGTGTGCATGTGTGCACCTTGAGTTCTGAATATTCCCCAGACACACTTAGCTGGTTGGGCGGCTCTGCTGCTACCTTTACATAGGCTGATGCTTCTCCGTACTTCCGCATTTCCTGCTAGATGAGTCTCTGGAAGCAGTCGTTTTTCAATCGAGTAATCTGTTGCCGTGCGAGCGAGGTTCACTCTCTTGTGGATTTTTCCGTGTTTTGTTTCGCTGGCGCTCTCTCCCTACAGGTGCAGGCTGGAGGAATGCTATAAATGTTTGTAATACCCCTGGGTTCCCACTCCCATGCTCCGTACTTGCCTGATCTTCACCTCTCCCTCTTGCGTGTACGCTGTTTCCGGTGCTGAGCAGGATTTGGCAATCACGTCCTTCCTCATCATCACAACCAACATCGTGCAGGTTGGGGGAGTGCAGTACCTGGGATCCCACTCCTATACTCCGTACTTGCCTGATCCTCACATCTCCCATCCTGTGCAATGATTGTGTGTGTGTCACTATCCCCGGTGCTGAGCAGGATTCGGCAATCACGTCCTTCCTCATCATCACAACCAACATCGTCTCTGGCAATTCCCTCTTACAGCCGTTGATTGAGACCGTCTGATCTGACATTTCTACAGAACATGATGGTAGGGAGTCTACTGAGCTTTAGTGTACGAAAATGGTGGTAATCTGGAAGTGGCCATCAGTCTGATGAGATGCATGTGAAGCAGCATTGCCGGCAGCGTGTTTTACGTTTACCATCGGTTATTTCTCCACAAAAGCCGTTGCTTTATAATAGCATAGTGCATCCATAAATGGCGCCAAAGGTGTCGCCTGGATAGAAGACCGTGTCGAATTGAACACATTGTTGTCTTCTATTGGTGCATATTTGTATACACCGGAGTCTTTTTTGTCAAGAACATAATGAATGATATATGGGGGCACGCAGATGTGGTGGTGACGAGTGAGTGAACCTCCACAAGATCGCTCCTGCACCATGGCTGAAGCAGTAGCCCTAGGAGTACCTGAGAGTCGCGATGTCGTCTGCCAACGACGCGTCATTGTGTCCCGTGAGTGCAACTGACTGTCGTCCTCCTAGCACAAACCCCATGCCACCTGTACTAACCAAATACCGCAATACCCTCTAAGCAGCCGACCAGTGCTCAGATTGGTGTCTCCCAGTCGCAACAAAGAGAGCAAGGATGCTGAGAGGATATGCGAAATCTGGTCGAGTGCGGGTCATTAGGTACATGAGGCACGCATGCCTCTGGATAGGATTTGAGGCACTCCATCAGCTCTGCGGACTGAACACTGGGCTCAACGGGCTCTTCAAGGACAGGGGCCAATAACGTATCGCCAACAGGCAGAGGAGTGGGATGTGCAGAGGAGAAAGGCCGGAGCACTAAAGGATCTGCTGCACCATGTGTGACTGAGTGAGAGCGATGGTGCGAGTGTAAAAAGAGACAAACTCGTCAAATGTGACGCCACGCGAGCTGAAAAAACGTGAGAGGAAGGGTGGTAGAACAAACAATCAAGAGTGTGAAGGGGGGAACCCTGGAACACACAGAAGACAGTGCAGGCCGAGAGCTTGTTCGTGCAAGGATCGCAGACGTGAGCAAGTCAACCCTAGACGCAAAACGTAGACGCATGACTAGGTGACCTCCGTCCAGAGGAGGGTTAGCGGAACCTGCGGGCGTGAGACATGGGGTCACAGGTTAAGCTAGTGCGCGGCGTAGCAGAATGCAAAGGGCCACAGAAATGGGGGGGCACTGGCATGAATCATGGAGGTACGAGCGATCTACATGAATCAAGACTCAGCGACCCTATTCTGTTGCGGCGAGTCCGGATGCGAGAACGGCTGGCGGATTCCCTACGCGCTACAAAACTGCTCAATCCGACCGGAGGTGAACTCGCCACCCTAGTCAGAGCGCAGAGGAAGCACAGGCTGGGAGCGCTGGGTGCGGACGGCCACTAGCCACGGGAGGAGACGTCGGCCTTCCGATGTAAGGGAAACAACATGGCGTAGCGGGAAAAGGCATCCACAACTACAAAACAGATAGCGCTCCTCACACTGTCCAGCGAAAGGGGCAGGGCAGGGCGAAATAATAACAATGCATTACATTGAAATATATTGTCCTAGCTAGCCATGTACGCTGAGGATTACATTCCCATATTCAACTGTATTACAGATAAAAGTACAGTAACGGTGACTATTTTGATGCCTGACGGTTACCATGTTGCAGTGCGAAACCTCCGAGGCATGTTATATGAGTGCAACACGATAATGGGAGAGCGCATTCTTTATGAGGTAATGCGCTACGGCCGTACCTTAGGAACGTTGAATAATATGTCGGTTATTCCAACAAACATGAACACACAAACAATCAAGCGACCAAACGAGCACGCGTATGCGACTTATAGTCCTAGAAAATATAAGGATGAATCGGGATTGTTCAAAAGGCTCGAAAAGAGGAGGTTCGTGTTGCAATCAGAAAGTTGATCGAGCCTAGGATCACGTCAGAAAGGTTCGTAGAGATTGTGTTGCAGCGGAACTATTGACCTCAGGCCAGAGTTAAATTTAAAATGACTGAGATAATTGAAACAAAGCCATACATAGGTTTATATAATAGTAGAAAGGAATACGAAACGACCTAGACTAGCCATGTACTCTAAGGGGTGCATTCCCTTATTGCAGCAAAATATAACCGTGCGACTCCAGACGGTTACGAACCTGTTCCCGCCACAATCCTTGCTGCAGCAGCTGCCCGATGCATCTGCTCCGATGGTCCAGATGCTGCTAACCGTACGCGACTCTTTGCGTCATTCCGACCTTCCGCATTCGTACTCGTCTTTGCAATCCTCGCTTGCTACTGATAGGAGTGCATAGTGTTTCTCATTTCACTATCCGTAACACCCCCCACCCCCTTTCACTCCTGGCCGTAGCAAGTTTTGACTCGCTTGACCACTCCGCTGAGTTCGGAACAGTGCAGGAACTGCTGACGGGGCAGTCGCTTCGTGAGGAAGTCGGCTACCATGTCACCCGTTGGGCAGTAGGTCAAATCGACCTTACCTTTGTCAACTTCGTCCTTGACGAAGAAGTACCACAGTGCGATTTGTTTGGTGCGGTTGACGAATCCCGACTTGTTCGCGATTCTGATCGCGCTCTGGTTATCGCAGTGCAGGCGAAAGGTTGGCGAAGTTGGAATTTTCGCCTCCTGTAGGAGCTCCTGCAAGTAAAGTCCCTCGCGAACTGCTACTGTCGCGGCGATTAATTATGCTTCCGCCGATGACAGGGCAACCAGCTCTTGCTTTTGCGAGTTCCAGGAGATGGGTCCTGTTGGTTTGAGGCGGAACAGGAACCCGGTTCTGGATCGTCGATTGTCGGGGTCTGCAGCATGATCGGCGTCCACGTAGCCGACCAGATTGAAAGAGAGAGTCGCGACTGTGGAGTAGCAGAGCCCAATGTTGGGCGTGGAGATGAAGAATTGCAGTGCGCGCTGAAGATCTAGAAGGTTTTCAGCCGTTGGTTTGCGTGAACACTGAGCTAGCTGGCTCGCGATGTAGGAGAGATCTGGCCTGCAGGTCACTGAGGCAAACAGCATGCATCCCAGCTGCTGCTGGTAAGTGTGAAGGCCTACACGGGATAGGGCTTCGTTGTCGGGTTTGTGGTTCGGTCCGGGCGTGCGGTAAGGGGTGGAGAGTGGTGCAGGGGAGATGTTGAACCACTTCTCGAGTGTTCCAGCGTACTTAGCAGCTCAGAGGTGAATGGCCTCTGGCGCGTAGGTGATATTAAGGCCCAGGAACTGCTTCACCTCGTGATTAGTGGTGATGTCGATACGCATCGCCATGTTCTTCTCGAACTGGTCGAGCAGCGTGTTGCTCATCCCTGTGTAGAGCAAGTCGTCGACATACACGGTGAGCAGGATGTAATCGCCGCAAAAATGTAGGCGATACATGTCTGGATCGTGCGGCAGCTGCGTGAATCCTATTTCAAGTAGGATTTTGTGCACGTGCTGCTGCCAGAGCCGTGGTGCTCGTTTAATCCCGTAAAGGGACTTCTTCAGCTGACACACACGCGGGTCCCCTTCGCCGTAGGTGTGCGGCTGCTCCATGAAAATCACTGTATCCACTAATGCGTATAGGAACGCATTCTTCACATCGATTGGGCGGAGAGGTAAGTGCCTTGCTGCAGCGATGGCGAGCAGGATTCTGACGGAGGTGTGATGGCTGACCGAGGCGAAGGTTTGGTCAAAATTGATGACGTGCCTTTGATCGTATCCGCATACCACCCAGCGCGCTTTGAAGCGCTCGATCGTCCCGTCTGCCGCAGTCTTCACGCGGAATACCCACTTCCCCGAAAGCACTCTCCGTCCTTTGATTGCTGCGCGGTCGACGAGCACCCAGGTATCTCGTGACTCAAGTGCCTTGATTTCCGCATCCATGGCGGCACGCCACTCCTTGCTGTGCGGTCCCGTCAGCGCTTGTCGCGGATTCTTCTGCTCGATGACGCGTGGGGCCGTGGAGGTGGCGGTGTGAAGTCCTAGCAGCTGAAGTCCTGAGACGGTGCTGTCGTGGCGATGCTGCGGGACGACCTCCTGCACGTCGTCATCGTCGCTCTCTGCACTGGTGGAGAAGGCGGCGCGGGATCCCTGCTGCTTCCTCCCGGAGGTCCCGGAGGAGAGTTGTCGCTGTCCTCGTCGTCGTCGTCGTCATCGTAATCGCCGTCGATGTCAGGGAATTCACTGATGTTGTCCTGCTCCAGAATGGCAGCGGCTGCTTCGTTTTCGGGGGTAGCATAGCTGTGCCCGTCATTTGCGTATATGCGATTTGCGCCTGCCTGCTCGTCCGCGCGGTACTGAGCGAGATTAAGTCGCTCGTTGAAGATGGCGTCGCGCGCATTTGTAATTTTGTTGCTTAGCAGGTCGAGGATGATCCACGCCTTGTATTCGTAGCTGATGCCCAGATGAATGCCCCAGCGTGCTCGGCTTGTGAACTTGCCAATGGTTGAGGTGGGGGGCCGATACTGCACCATGCACCCCCATACACGGAGCATGGAGGTGTCGCCTTTCTTGCCCGTCCATTTCACATGCGGCGACATGTTCCCTGTGATTGCCGTAATCGAGAGGAGGTTGAGCACGCGCACGGCGTGGTGCATCGCGTACGGCCAGTAGGTGGCGGGGAGCTTCGACTGCTTCAGTAGCGCGCGCACCTTCGTCATGAGGGTGCGGTTGGTGCGTTCGGCGACACCCTGCTGCGGATGCGCGTAGGGGAGGGAGACGTGGTGCGAGATCCCCTTTTGCGCCATGTAGTCCTGCAACTCTTTGCTGCGGAATTATGTTGCGCCGTCAGTCTGCCAGATCTGCAGGTTCTTCCCGGATTGTCGTTGCGCGTGCGCCAGCCATAGGCGGAAGACATCGTACGACCTGCTGCGGAACAGCACGTTCGCGATCCAAACGTAGCGAGTTTCGTCGTTGAGGCCGGAGTGGCCGACGACAAGGAAATCGCGATAAACCTTGTGTAGCTTGGGGTAGCGATTGGTTCCTGGCTCCAGCAGCGGGGACGGCTGATGGGTTAGCGCAGCTTCGGGGCAAACGGTGCAGTTGCGCGGGTTGGTTTTGGTGGCGCTTCTTCCTCCACTGCTTCTTCGTTCTCCGTCGTCAGCATTAGCGCGAGAAATTCCCTGTCGGGAATCACGGAGAGGGCGATGTTGGTCCCGGGAATCGTTCCGGGTACGAGCGTGGGTTCGCGTGGCTCGGGATCGGGTCCGTAGACAGTGCGACGCGGGATGGTATCCCAGGGGTCGCGATGTGGTTGGATGTCGGCGGGGAGCGGCGCAGGTGCGGGGAGGCGCGGAGGGCGCCCGAGAGGAACAACATGAGGTTCAGTATCTTCTACTTCTTCCGTCCCCCCCCTTTGTTCTTCTTGCGATGCGCTCCAGCCTCCGCTGGTGATGCCCCATCCGCCGTCGGTGCCGCTAGTAGTGGTGCCCCATCCTCCCCCGGCGTCGGCCCAGGTACCTTCGGTGTTGCCCCAGGTACCGCCGCTACTGGTTCCCTAGCCGTTGTTGCTCCCCCACCCCCCGTCATTGGAGGCGCCTTCTTCGGCTTCTGCGGCCCATGCGCCGCACGCGAAGGTTCTGCGTGCTTCAGTGATGTTCTTCTGGCGGAGATCCTCAGCTTCGCGGCGCGCCAGTTCCTCCTCTTCGCTCACGGAGAGCTTCTTTGTGGGGTCACGCCAGTGCGGGTACAGCTTGATAAACTCCTCCTTGGTGTAGGGTCGCGCCACTGCTGTCACAGGATCGAATTTCCACTCAAGAATGTTGCACTAAAGGTGAGTACAAGGCGTTTTTATAGTCAGAAATACATAGAAACAACAGATAATCCGAACCTTCGGGAACGCGCTCTTCTAGAATATGTAATCACTAGTGCGCATAAGCACGCAAGCCCATTGGCACTTCGGATTGTGGCAAGATTACGCCTTGTACACCACCGTCGGTGCTGTCGGTGCCGTATAATGTAAATGTCGGTGCCGAAAATACATAATAAGTGAAATAATCGGAAAGCTCTAGAAAATATAATTGTAGTCCGATTGAGGTGAAATAAAGTGCAAATGAAAGAGGAAAATAAGGAGAATAAGATTGAGTAAAAATATGGAAATGAGAAATATGTCGAACGTCGACGTACTCTTACACTTCCCCCCCTCAAAGATGGGTGGTAGATGTAACACCCTGCTTGACAAGGTAGTCTCGGAGAGAACGTCGGGCGTTAGACATGTCTTCTTCAGAGACCCAGCTGTCCTCGGAAGGATCATAACCCTTCTAGCGTATGAGAAACTCCAGGGCGCCATGCCGACGTCGACGACGTGCAAGCACAGACTCGACCTCGTACTCGGGTTCATCGTTCACGAGGACTGGAGGCGGCGGTGGAGGTTGGCGTCCCGTGTACAGCTTATTTGGATCCCGATAAGGTTTAAGAAGCTGCACGTGGAAGGCGTTATGAATCTTCCAAGTAGCTGGTAGGCGCAAGCGGAATGTGACTGGAGTGACCTGCTCTTCTACGAGGAAAGGTCCGCAGAAGCGAGGTCGCAACTTGGATGGAAGATGACCGAGGTTGAGGTTGCATGTGTCAAGAAGCACATGGTCACCAACCGCAATGAAGAAAGGAGGGGGTTCACTAGCAAGCAGTTGGATACATATAGCAAACCCTAATTGGGCTGTACTCACTATAGAGTACCCCACTGCAGGCTAGACAATTATAACATTCTGACACACCCCCATAGCCAAAGTGGGGTGTAATCAGCACAACAAGCAAGCATAGTAATAGTTCACAATTATAAGCAAAGCTAGTGGTAGTCACAGCGGGCAAGTGAGGAGGAGGAGGGACTGTGAGAGGAGAGAAGATGAGAGACGGCGGCTGAAGCTGCAGACACGCGGGCAACAGGAGCTGCTGGCACAGTGGCTACCGGGACAGTACGCCCCGGACTACTGGAGTAACTGGCTCACGGGCTACGACGAGCTACAGGAGCAACGGACCCTCGGGCGACAGGCGCAGCAGACTCTCTGGGCTACCAGGACAGTGCGCCCCGGACTACAGGTGCTGCGGACGACAAGACAGCAGCCTCCGCTCAACCTCCTCCAACTGTCCCACACACCCCCACACACCCACTGCTTCACTCCTAACTCCACTTGCACGTCACCCCCCTAGTACCACTCCTTCGGCTCCCACACACCCACCCCCCACAGCGGCAGCTGCAGCACTGGGAGACGGAGAAGGAGGAGGAGCAGGGGACGGCACACAGAAACTGCACCCCCATACCCCCCACCCCAAACCCTAATTCAGGAGAACGGGCAGCAGCAGGGGTGGGGCGCCGTCAGAAGCACGGGGGACAGCGGGCAGCACAGGGGAAGAGGAAACAGGGCGCCCACGGGCCTGGCGCAGCCCGTACGAACCGCGTGCGGGCGGCCCGAGGCGCGCCCTGGCCTGGCGCAGCCCGTACGGGCCGCGCGCGGGCCTGGCGCTGCCCGTACGGGCCGCGCGCGGGCCTGGCGCAGCCCGTACGGGCCGCGCGCAGGCTGTACGGGCCGCGCGCGGGCCCTACGCAGGTCGCGCAGGCCGCGACGGGCGACGGGGGGCGACGCGCGGGTCCCCGTCGCCCGTCGCAGCGCCTCCCGGGAGCGACGCGCGGAGTGACGGGGCAGAAAGCCGCCGCGCGCCTCGGGGCGCACGGCGGGCAGAAAACCGCCGCGCGCCTCGGGGCGCACGGCGGGCAGAAAACCGCCGCGCGCCTCGGGGCGCACGGCGGGCAGAAAACCGCCGCACGCTCCGAGCGTGCGGCGGGATGAAAAATCCGTCGCACGCCACGGGGCGTGCAACACACAGAGTAGCAGTAGCAGCGGAAGCAGTGAGGTGGTGGGCCCACCCACAGGATCGACCCAGGAGGGTCGACCTGCTCTGATAGCATGTCAGAACTAGCAGTAGAAAGTAAGAATGAAGAAAGGAGGGGGTTCACTAGCAAGCAGTTGGATACATATAGCAAACCCTAATTGGGCTGTACTCACTATAGAGTACCCCACTGCAGGCTAGACAATTATAACATTCTGACAAATGGTATGATCACGGCGATGACGATTGGCCGAGCGTTTCTGTGAAGACTGAATGTCCTGTAGACGCTTGTGTGTCCGATCCCAAAGCTGCTGCATTGTGGTAACAAAGTCGTGCGCGGGCTGGACGGTTGCAGGTACTGTCGGCTCTTGTGGAGTTAGCGAATGTCGTCCGTAACAGAGGAAGAATGGGGTCTCTCCTGTTGCGGCATGCTTCGCATTATTCTAGGCGAACTCCAACACCGGCAAGTGCAAGTCCCACTTGCTAACGTCGTCTTTGAACGATGCGCGCAAGAGCTGTTCCATAATCTGGTTCAAGCGCTCTGTCTGCCCATCGGTCTGGGGATGATATGCAGATGACATCGCTAGGCGTGTCCCCATGAGCGACATGAGCTCTTTCCAGAACTTGCTAGTAAACTTGGGGTCCCTGTCAGATATGAGGGTTGTCGGGATCCCGTGCTGTGAAATGATGTGTTTGATGAATAGCTGTGCCGTTTCCTCCGTGCGTGCGGTTGTATGCGTCGGAATGAAGTGTCCCATCTTTGAGAATTTGTCGATGACGACCAGGATGGCGTCATGCCCCACGTTAGTAGGTGGTAACCCGGTGATGAAGTCCAAGCTGACCACTTGCCAAGGCTGTTCCGGGACGGGTAGAGGCTGAAGAAGTCCTGCTTTCTTCTGCTTACTGCTCTTCATCCGCTGGCACGTGTCGCACGAAGTGACGAACTTTTGCACGTCATCTGCCATGTGAGACCAGTAGTAGACTTTCGCAATCCCGGCAAGAGTCTTGTTACTCCCGAAGTGTCCAGCGTAGAGTACATCGTGGAACTCCTCGAGAAGTAGCTGCTGAAGAGGCGGGTAGTTGGGTGTTGATCCTTTTCGTAGTACGATGTCGTGGTCCCACTGCAGCAATTTCTTCTTCTCTGCCACGCGAATCGCGGGGTCGATAGTATACCAGTGTGTAAAGAGTCCTTTTAGTAGCGGATTCATCCCCTCAACCTGTATGGCGGCAACGTGTCCAGGCCGGCTTAGTGCATCTGCCTTATTTTTGTGTCCCAGCTTGTACACGATGTCGTAGTCGAAGTGCGTCTCAAGGAAGTCGATCCACCGGACTTGTCGTCTGGAGAGGGTTGGCTGCGTTTTTAGGTACTTCAGACTACAATGGTCGGTGTAGACCGTGGTCTTCCTTCCTTCAAGGTAGCATCGCCATGTTTTGAATGCGGTGATGATCGCTAAGGCCTCTTTGTCGTGAATGGGGTAGTTGATTTCTGCCCCGTGCAATTTCTTGCTGAGGTAAGCGATTGGTTGAAGTCCCTTCCCTTGGTCTTGCATCAAGACTGCTCCAACTGCTTGGTCGCTAGCGTCAGCCTCGATGACGTAGTTTTTTTCTGGATCTGGCAGGATCAGGACGGGTGCGGACGTGAGTGCGGTCTTCAACTGCTCCATGGCTTGCTGGTGCACATCCTCCCACTTGAACGGTGCATTCTTCTTCAGTAGATTGGTGAGAGGTGTTGCAATCTTCGCATACTGTGGCACGAACCGATTAGTAGTTCGCAAAGCCAAGGAATTGCTGAAATTCCTTCACGTTCTCCGGTGTCTTCCACGTACGTACGGCTTCGATCTTCTTTGGGTCCACATGTACACCTTGAGCGCTCACCATGTGTCCAAGAAACTGAACTTTCTTCAATGCGAACTCGCTCTTAGATAACTTGACGTAGAATTTCTCCCGTCGAAGTATCTCGAAGACTCGTCGTAGGTGTTCGATGTGCTGCTTCATGTCCCTCGAGTAGATCAGGATGTCGTCCAGGTACACCACCACGCATTCGTCGAGTAGAGGCCTGAGAATATGGTTCATTTCGGCCTGGAATGTAGCGGGTGCGTTGGTGAGTCCGAACGGCATGACGAGGTACTCGTAGGATCCGTATCGTGTCCGAAACGCCGTCTTATGGATGGAGTTATCCGCCATCTGGATCTGCCAATATCCCGATCTCAAATCGAGTTTTGAGAATACCGTGGCTCCCCGAAGCTGGTCAAGTAGATCGTCGATCCGTGGAATCGGATACTTGTTCTTGATCGTCTGCTTGTTGAGGGCTCGGTAGTCGATGCACATGCGTAAGCTTCCGTCAGGTTTTGGCGTGAAAACCACTGGTGCACCGTACGGTGATGTTGAGGGTCGAATGAGTCCCTTGTCCAGGAGGTACTCGATCTGTTTCTTCATGTCAGCCAACTCGGTAGGGCTGAGTCGATATGGTGCTCGGAAGGTTGGTTTTGAACCAGGTTCTTCGACGATCTCGTGCTGGTGGGTTCGGTATGGCAGCAACTGGTCTGGAAGGTCGTCAGGGAGAACGTCTTCGAACTCCTCTAGAAGTTTCTGGATTGCTGGTGGAAGCTCGAGCATCTTCCTCTCTCCTTCGTCCTCGTTGGTAACCAGTGCAACAAACCCTGCCATGGTTCTCTTCACGTCCTTCTCGAAGCGTGCGAGAGTCTCCTCCGGAATATCTCTCGTGTTGCTCCAACTCAAAAGTGGAACTCTTTTGTCTTGATTGTAGATACTCGCCGTGCGGGTGACCCAGTTGATCTCGGGGTTGAACTTCTTCAGAAAGTCTCTTCCAAGGATCAGGTCTAGCCCTTTGATGTTGGTGACGGGTAGGGTCGGTTTCCAGCGAAGAGGACCCATCTGCAGGTGTAACGCTACTTCGCCGTAGACTTGTAACTTGCTTCCGTCAACCATCGTAGCTGTGAACCTTGAAGGCGTGTACTTCTCATTGATGCGTTTGAGAGTTGCCTTGTCGCATACTGAATGGGATGCTCCGCTGTCCACGAGTGCTTGGAGGCGTCGTCCATTGCAGATCACCTCGAGCAAAAGTGGTTGGCGTTGCTC
This sequence comes from Closterium sp. Naga37s-1, assembly GCA_947471745.1. Lineage (NCBI taxonomy): Eukaryota > Viridiplantae > Streptophyta > Zygnematophyceae > Desmidiales > Closteriaceae > Closterium > Closterium sp. Naga37s-1. The sequence continues at coordinate 99,413 of CANJKZ010000792.1, read as the reverse complement.
GTTGTACCCGTTGATCGTCTAGTTGATTGGATCGTAGGGCATATCCCATAGCTCTGTGTTTTCTCCTAGGGTGGCAGATGGCCGGTCCTGCCGTTCCCTATTGCCATGATTTTTTGTTGTCGTTGACGACGTGGTTCTCGAGCTCGTAGTAGAATTCCTAGATGGGGTAGATATCGTAGATGTTTCAGATGCATCTGTAGAGGAGGTTTGAGGTCGTTGCAGCTTCACGTTGACCTCCAGCTCCCTCTTGAGCTGCTTCAGCGCCATCGACTTTTTCCGTGGGGACCGGTTGGTCGACGTGGGCTGGTTGTTCTGAGAGAGGACGATGTCGTCGTTGGAAGGTTGATCTTCCACGCTCCATTGTTGGTTCCCCATGCGCAGCTGCTGTAGTTGTCGTACCGGTACATTATTTTTCTTCTGGAGCCTCTCTCCGAATTTCACCAAGGCCGTAGACCCAGGGGAGTTTTTCCCAACTAAAGCATCCTTGTATGATAATTTTAAGGAGTGCTTACTTTTTACATGGCCTTTTTGGAGTTGTCCGGGTCCAGCAGGGTCTTGTTTTGCGGAGATTTTAAATTTCTTGGCAATTTTTCCTGGTAGAGTCTGTTCGTGGGTTGAAGAATTCGCTCCACGATCCTCCATTTCTCGTATTGAATCTGCTGCACTGCTGCGGTCCCGAAGCGCTGAACGTGCGGTTTTCATTTCGTCACAATCGATGAGTCGATGTCCCGGCTTGCCGCAGAAAGAACACTTAGATTTGTCATTCTTTGGTCTTGCCTTGGTGTCGATTCGATCGAGTTCCATCGGGTCGGCGTACGTGGCGGTAGCCAAGCGTCCTCTGTCAAACATTGTATATGTTTGTGTTCTGTAGGCTATAGTGGGTTTAGCCTTAGGGGGTACAGTTTCTAGGTTTTCCTACTTGTACTCCCAATGTTGCTAGTTCACACACTTCTCATTTCTGACATGGTATTAAGAGCCTAGGTTAGGGACCTAGGACCGCTTACCTAAGGGCCCACCGTTCCGCTAGAGGTGCCCTCGTGCGCCCTACCGTCTTAGCGCCCTCGTGCGCCTCTCTCCTAGTGTGCCCTCGCGCGCCCTCCTCTCACGCTGCTCGTTTGCAGCCCGCTAGCAGCCCGAGCGCGGCCCCGCGTTTTTAGCGCGAGTAGCCCGTTAGCCGCCTAGGGCGGCCCGATTTTTCTCGCGCGCGCCAGTAGGCCGTCGCCCGTAGGCCCCGCTCGCCCCTAGGCCGACGCTCGACCCACCGCCGCCCGCCCGCAGGTCGCAGCCCGCGCGCAGCGGCGTTCGCGCGTCGGCTGCTGCAGCTCGCGCTTAGCCGCCGCACGAACGCAGCCGCGGCCCACGCGCAGCCGCACCCTAGGCGCCGCCGCGCACCGTGCATAGGCCCACCGTCGCACCGCTCTACCTGCCCGAGCCGCGCCGCCCGAGTCGCGCCGCCCGAGTCGCGCCGCCCTGATCGAGCCGCGCCGCCCCACCTGCAGCAACTGCTGTTCCTGTTCCTGCTGTTACAGCTGTTCTTACTGCTACTACTGCTACTGCTACTACTGTTCCTACTGCTGCTACTGCCACTATGGCCAGTCCTACCGTTCTCACTTTTGACGCTGAGGGCCGTCCGATCAAGTTTGACGTTTGGCTCGATGACCTGCACCTTTTCCTCCAGATCACTGCCAAGGACGATGTTTCCCTGTTTGACCACACGTCCGGCGTAGCTCCCGCACCTGCTGCTACCGCTGATAGTACAGCTCGCTCACAGTGGCAGACCCGTGACGCTCACGCTCGCCTAGCCGTTCGCAGCCACCTGCCGTTAGATGAGCGCGAGCACTTTGGCCAGCATAAGACCGCTAAGGAGCTGTACGATGCTGTAGTTGCGCGCTACTCCTCCCCTGCTACTGCTGCGATAGGCCGTCTCTCGCTGCCCTATCTCTTCCCCGATCTGTCCGCCTTTGCCACTGTAGCTGACCTCATCACTCACCTCCGTACTAGTGATCTCCGCTACCGTGCCGCGCTTCCTCCTGATTTCCTCGCCAAGAACCCTCCCCCGATGTACCTCACACTCTACCACCTAGTCACTCGCCTCCCTGACTCTCTTCGCGCTGTCAGGGACCACTTTCTCGCCCTCTCCCCCGCTGACCTCACTGTCGACCTGCTCGAGAAGGAGCTCCTTGCAGCTGAGACTAGCATTGTAGCTGTAGGTGCCTCTCGTGGCGACCCTCGCACTCCCTTCTTTGAGGGATGTTCCCCCTCCCCCCTTCTCCCCTCCATTGCATCTGCTGCTGCTGTCGACTACCTCGGTGCTGAGGAGGTCGGGGCTGCGTCTGCTCCTAGTTGGAGGCGCAAGGGCGGCAAGGGCAAAGGGGGCAAGGGTGGCGGAGGTGGAGGCGGGGGCGGCGGTGGTGGAGGGGGTGGAGGAGGAGGGGGTGGTGGCGGTGGTGGGAGTGGTGCTGGTGGTGGGGGGGTCAGTGGCGGAGGCGGGAGTGGTGGCGGCGGCAGTAGTGGGAGTGGTGGGGGTGGTGGTGGTAGTGGTGGCGGCAGTGGAGCTGGTGGCGGGCGCGGTGGAGCGGTGCAGCGTGGAGGGCTCGGTGGTGGCCAGAGGCAGCAGCAGCAGCGTCCCAGCGAGACCCCGTCGCCCCAGCAGCTTCGTGAGTGGTACTCTCAGCGTGGGGGGTCTGGGGGTGGAGGTTCCTGCCCATACGTTATCCGCACAGGTGACCGCACTGGCCAGACCTATGGGAGGTTCCACACGGCACATCGCTGCTTCTTTCGTCTCGACGACGCCTGGCGTGCACAGTTTCCTGACGCCACTGAGCTGCCCCGCTGGGCTGATCTGATGAAAAAAGAACATTGATATCTTTGCTCTTGACTTTGATGCTATCCTTGGGGCCATGTATGCATTGACTATTAGTGTTGAGGGTGACTGTTACCTGCGTGTACCGCCAGACCCGGGTATTGGGACCAGTGAGGCTGCCGCTCTAGGTGCTAGTGCGTCTGCTGCTCTAGGTGCTGGTCAGGCTGCTGCTCTAGGTGCTAGTGAGTCTGCTGCTCCAGGTGCTCGTGCGTCTGCGCCTGCTGGTACTGCGTCTACTGAGGCACTGCACACCTTCACACTGGACTTGGGTGCTTCCCGCTGCTTCTTTCGTGACCGCACTGTCCTTGAGCAGCTACCTCGGCCTGTTGCTGTCTCCCTGGCTGACCCCTCCGGGGGCCCTGTCCTTGCGACCTCCTCCACTGTCCTCCCTTGTCCTGCGGTCCCGTCCGGCACCCTGTCAGGTCTCTACCTCCCCTCGTTCTCTACGAACTTGGTGGCGGGCTCTGCTCTCCAGGACGGGGGTGATCACCAGTTCACCCCTGCCCATGAGCGTGTGACCCACTGCACGTGTGCTAGGACGGGTCGCAACCTGGCTACCTTCACTCGGCAGCCGGGGTCGGACCTGTACATACTTGTTGCTGAGTCTGAGTCTGTCTGTCCTCTGTCCGTCGGGGGTGAGTGTGCTCTTGGCACGGACGTCTTTGAGGACAGACAGGAGGAGTTTGAGTGCTTTGCCGCTGCTTTACCTCATCTCGTGTCCATGCTGATTGCCCCTGGGGGAGACCCGGATGCACCAGACATCCCGACCCCGCGCTCTTACGCAGATGCGATAGAGGGTCCCTACTCCTCTCAGTGGCAGTCAGCCATGGACGCAGAGATGGCTTCCTGGAAGTCCACAGGCACCTAAATCGACGAGGTTCCCCCACCTGGGGCGAACATCGTCAGTGGCATGTGGATTTTCAGGGTGAAGCGGCCGCCGGGTTCTCCGCCTGTCTTCAAGGCGCGTTACGTTGCACGAGGCTTCAGTCAGCAAGAGGGAGTTGACTTCTTCCAGACCTTCTCCCCGACCCCGAAGATGACCACTCTTCGGGTTCTGCTGCACGTCGCCGCTCAACGTGACTATGAGCTCCACTCTCTTGACTTCAGCACAGCTTTCCTACAGGGCAGCCTGCACGAGGAGATCTGGCTGCGCCGCCCACCTGGCTTCACTGGGTCGTTCCCTGCTGGTACCCAGTGGAGCCTCCGGCGGCCAGTCTACGGTCTCCGCCAGGCACCCCGTGAGTGGCACGACACACTGAGGACTACTCTTGCTGCTCTTGGGTTTGCTCCTTCTACTGCTGGCCCGTCGCTGTTTCTACGCACCGACACCACTCTGCCGCCGTTCTACGTTCTCGTGTACGTAGACGACTTGGTCTTTGCTACTGCTGACACGGAGGCACTCGCCCACGTGAAGTCGGAGCTGCAGAAGAGACACACGTGCACAGACCTGGGTGAGCTGACAAGCTATCTTGGCTTGCGGATCACCCGGGACAGAGCACAGCGCACCATCACCTTGACTCAGTCACACATGGTGCAGCAGGTCCTTCAGCGCTTCCGCTTCACGTACTCCTCGCCTCAGTCCACTCCTCTGCCTACCGGTCACTCGCTCTCAGCTCTGCCTTCGGATGAGTCCGTAGAGCCGAGTGGCCCGTATCCAGAGCTTGTGGGCTGCCTCATGTACCTGATGACCTGCACTAGACCTGACCTTGCATACCCTCTTAGCATCCTAGCACGCTATGTCGCTCCTGGCCGTCACCGGAAGGAGCACATGGATGCCGCTAAGAGGGTGTTGCGCTACTTGTGCAGTACGTCGGGCATGTGGCTTGTGCTTGGAGGACGGAGCGACGTTGTCCTCACTGGGCACTCAGACGCTTCTTGGGTTGACGACCAGGCTACACAGCGGTCGTCTCAGGGTTACACCTTCAGCCTTGGCTCTGGTTCAGTTTCTTGGCGTTCTACACGCTCGTCTTCAGTTCTCAGCTCCAGTTGTGAGGCTGAGATCTACGCCACAGCCATGGCTGCACAGGAGTTACGCTGGCTCACCTACCTGCTGACCGACCTGGAGAGCGGCCTCGTTCTCCTCCAGTTCTGTACGTCGACAACAAGGCCATCATTGCCTTGTGTCAGGAGCACAGACTGGAGCACAGAACGAAGCACATCGCTCTGCGCTACTTCCTTGCTCGAGAGTTGCAGCAGCGTGGTCAGCTTCGTCTTGCTTACGTGGCCACTCGGGCCAACACTGCTGATGTGTTCACCAAGGCGCTTCAGCCTTGTGATCATCAGCGTTTCTGTACTGTTCTAGGCCTTGTGCCTACTGTGCCTCACTTGCTTACTTCTTGACTCTGCTTGTACTGTGATCTCTATATATATACCTGCATTCTTCCACTTGCTAGGTTGTGATCACTGTACCTCTTGTTATATTATCAAACTGCATGTGAACTGGTCTTGTGACCGCTTGCTTGTGCTCGGAATTTGTGTGGTATCCTTGAGATCCACCCTGAGCCTGTTTTGCTTTGCTTTGCTTTGACTGGTCTTGTGACCATCTGGTTGTCTCCCACTTCGCCTATGGGGGTGTGTCAAACATTGTATATGTTTGTGTTCTGTAGGCTATAGTGGGTTTAGCCTTAGGGGGTACAGTTTCTAGGTTTTCCTACTTGTACTCCCAATGTTGCTAGTTCACACACTTCTCATTTCTGACATCCTCCATGTTGTCCAGCTCGTCCATGAAGTCGTCGTGTTCCGATCGTGATTACGTCGAAGCGCTCTGCTGCCGAGACGACGTCATTGTAGCTGCTCCAATTTGTGGCTGAAACGTGTTGTCGTGTTTCGTTTTTCAGCCCTGCGATGAATGCTCTAATTTTTTCGCCTTCCGTGACGTCGGGGATGCGGTTGAACAACTCCTCCATTTGTTGCGTGTAGTTCGCGACGCTCCCGATTTGTCGATGACGATGTATTTTGTCGCGGGCGATTAACGCTGCATTTATCCGCTCGAAACGTTTTAGTAATCCTTCACGGAACTGCTGCCACGTCGCTTCGCCTTGGTTTAATAAACCGCTTCCGCTTATCCATTCAATTGCTGGTCCGCGCAGTAGTGTTGCTGCAAAATTAATTCTGCTTCTGTCGAGTGCTGGTGCTGTCCATCCAATGGCGGCGAAATACATTTCGATCGCCAAAAGCCAGCGCTGAGCGTCGTTTTCCCCATCAAAGGTGTTGGGGGCTCGAATTTCTTGTGCCTTGGGAAAATTTCGCGACTGCTGCGAAGTATCGATCGATTCTGCTTCTGTCGCAATTTTCGCCATGACGCGCGCTTTCACCCGAAGTCGTTAGATCCGTCGCGCGTCGGTCTCGCAACTTCTGCACGGCTCGATATTGGACCCGACAATTCGCGATTGTCGTCGCCATGTCGCAAACGATTTCGCCAACAATTGAACTCACGATCCTGTTCAAAAAAACGCGAGAGGGGGATTATTCAAAATACGCGGAATCTGGTGCTTACCAGCGTCGGCGCCGAATTCGTCGTCCCCGGCGGTTTTTCGAAGCAGGAATTTCTTGAGCGCGTTGCTTAGCTGAAACTCCGCGAGTGAAAACGGCTCTTACTACCAAGTGTCACAGGATCGAATTTCCAGTGAAGAATGTTGCACTAAAGGTGAGTACAACAGAAATACATAGAAACAACAGATAATCCGAACCTTCGGGAACGCGCTCTTCTAGAATATGTAATCATTAGTGCGCATAAGCACGCAAGCCCATTGGCACTTCGGATTATGGCAAGATTACGCCTTGTACACCACCGTCGGTGCTGTCGGTGCCGTATAATGTAAATGTCGGTGCCGAAAATACATAATAAGTGAAATAATTGGAAAGCTCTAGAAAGTATAATAGTAGTCCGATTGAGGTGAAATAAAGTGCGAATGAAAGAGGAAAATAAGGAGAATAAGATTGAGTAAAAATATGGAAATGAGAAATATGTCGAACGTCGACGTACTCTTACAACTGCGCGTGCGTTGAAGGTGCCTGGTCGCCTTCCGCAAAGGATCCACTGAAGGCGATCGCGCGCGGAGCCTGGGAGCGGTTCCTCTGGGTCCCGAAAACGCGGCGTGTTGCAACTTCAAGCTCCAACGCCGACATTCCTTCGTCTGGCGGTGCGTATCCCCCAGCTTCGGCAATCGCGGCGAGGCCCCATCCTGCGATCGTGTTTGTTGATGCCGTCGGCGTGTGACAATCCCTGCAGATGCCGTCTGAAGGGGTCGTGTAGGGCTACCTCGCGCGGATGGGGGTGATGCGGCACCCATGGCCTTCCATCGGGGTGCTTCCACTCAGGGCAGTAGATGTGTTCGAAGCGGAGCGGAACGAGGTCGATTAACTCGTTCGAGTCGCCGCTGCAGTCGGGGATGTCAAAATCGAGCACGTACATGCTGTTCTCGGAGTGTGCTCGGCCGATCTGCTTGTGTGGCTTCTCATATGCAGGATGATGTCGCGTGTTTCGGGATCGGTGCTGAGTTGCACCCCGCAATCCGTGAGTTGCGACGCCGAGAGGAGGTTGAACCTCAGATTCTGCACGATGAGCACGGCGTTCAACGTCACGTGTGTGTTGCTGCAGTGCGCCTTGAGGACGACAATGCCTTGCGCACTTGCGCGCAGGCGGTCGTTGTTTGCCACGGTGATGTATGTAACCGTGGGGGTCAGGACGGCGATGGATATGAAACGCGCGGAGCCCACCATGTGCTGCCCGCATCAGCTGTCGAGGTACCACGTGTTGTGGTGCTTGTGGTCATCGCGCGCGAGCAGCGCCAGTCGCGGCGTGACGATATGCGGAGTGTCGAACTTGAGGAACTGATCGCGCGAGAGCCAGTCGATGGGTGCCGCCTGTGAATCAGGTACGTGCGGGGTGCTCTCAAGCAGCGGTATTGGAAGATTCCAATCCTGGTCATCATCGTCGTTGTAATCGTGGCCAGGCGTGAACGGGTTGTTGTTCGTGAAGGCCCCAATGGGGTGACGTGCAGGCTCTGGCAGCGGCGTGCGCACGCGGCGACGACGGGTTCCGCGCGTGTGTGTCATCGTCATGTTGCTGATGACATTGCGTGCGGTTCCAGGTTGCAACGGCTGCTGTTATTGGTGCTGAATCGTTGGGTTCGCGTTGCGCGATGTGGGCTGATAGCCCTGGGCGTGATGCACATCTTGTCTTGCGTCTTGTCGGCCGGTCCAGGTGCTCGGGTTGGACTGGCGGGGGCAAGAGCGGAATTTGCATCACTCCGCCGAGTTCCCAAAGTTTCTGCATACTTTGCAGTAGAGGCGCCGTGGTCGTCGCTCTTCTGTGTTGTCGGCGTAGAAGGCGAGACGTTCTCGTTCTCGTCGCGGCGTGCGGCGTTGCTGATCCATATCATGTTGTTCGACGAGAAGGGCGGCGCATAGGGCGGCTTCCGAGATAGCCCCATGTTGCCGGAGGAGTGCCTTGCAGGGTCGCCATTCAGGGTCGAGTCCTGCGAGCACGTTTCTAACAAAAACTTCTTCAGGAATTGAACTCCCGTGCTTCGCGATGTGATTGCGGATGCTCCGGCAACGGTTGATGTAGTTGTTCGCCTTCTCCCCTGGTCCCAATTTGATCTCCATCAGTTGCTGGAGAAGTCGGCTCGACGTCACAGAGTCCTTGGGCTGATACACTTTTGTGAGGTGTCGCCAGGCTTCTAGTGCCGGAGCGGGTGATGTTCTGTAGGAACGAATTCTCAGTTGTTCCGCCGGCGTCATGTTGCGAAGCAACACACTGTATGTCATAAGCAAGTCATTATAATACTGCGCTTTGGCATCTTCAGTGTCGTTCGTGGGTCCCGCGTAGCTCCCGTCAAAATAGTGGAATATCTGCGCGTTCTGCAGCAGTAGCTCCAGTTCGAAGCTCCAGGCATAGAAGTCCATGCCGTCAAAACAAGTACTTATATTTATTTTTTATATGTCCAGAATCCTTGATTGAGCTGAGAGAATTACATCGTCACTAGGACGGGAGACTTTGGGTGTTGAACCATCTGTTTCGAGGGAGAAGGTGTGCGGGGCGGTGTCGCGACCATTTGCGGCCGGTTGAGTGGGTTGGGAGGAGTTTCAGCGTCGCCATTCCGCAATGTCTGGAGCCCTTGCTCCATAGTCGAAAGTCGATGAAGCAGTTGTTCGAGTGCGACGGTACTGATCGTCGTCGTCTCCTTATTTGTCGTAGCCGGGTTGGTCTGCGCTTCAGCGGTCAGATTTGTCTGACCTCCAGATCCTCCGGCCATCCTTACGCGTGAGCGTGTGCCGGACGCCACCTTAGTTCGCCGAGTTTTTCGGGGGTGGCGGTGCGAAGGATTCCTGAGTCGCTCTCATACCATGTTGCGATCAGAAAGTTGATCGAGCCTAGGGTCACTTCAGGAAGGTTCGCAGAGAGTGTGTTGCAGCGGAAGTATTGACCTCAGGTCAGAGTGAATTTAACATGACTGAGATAATCAAAACAAAGGCATACATAGGTTTGTATAATAGTACAGAGGAATACGAAACGACCTAGACTAGCCATGTACTCTAAGGGGTACATTCCCTTATTGCAGCAAAACGTAACCGTGCGACTCCAGACGGTTACGAACCTGTTCCCGCCACAATCCTTGCTGCAGCAGCTGCCCGATGCATCTGCTCCGACAGTCCAGACGCCGCTAACCGTACGCGACTCTTTGCATCATTCCGACCTTCATCATTCGTACTTGTCTTTGCAATCCTTGCTTGCTACTGATAGGAGTGCACAGTGTTTCTCATTTCACTATTTGTAACACTTCGAATGAAAGAAGCACGAAAAAAAAAAAAAAAAAAAAAAACGATTTAAACACGTATTATGATTCATTTTTAATCACGTATTGTGAAAACGCACCTGCTTGTAACGTAGGTTTTTGGCATCGTCGAAGCGCGCTAGACACTCTTCTCCAACTATATAATCATGGTTGGAACTTGGAACTCATTTTCCTCCACGCGCATCTCCCATTTTCCAATGGCTCATGCAACTCTCTTACCCCCCGTCCCAACACCAATCACAACTTTGTTGCTGCTTGAACATGATAAGTTGAGCTAATATACCGTATACCCCCGGATAAAGGCCCCTCCTTCTAGGTTTTTTTACTTTTTGTGGGGTGGGAGGAGAGGGGGGGGGGGGGGGGGGGGGGGTGGGGTGGGGGGAGGTTGGGGGGGGGGAGTGGGGGGGATCATGGTTTTCAAAATTTCTTCTTATCGCCCTGTGGCTTATTGAAAAAAAAAAATTGCCCCATCATGGGAAAAGAATCACACGTCCGCCTGTCAAAGTATATGCATGTTATATATGTGTAGGCTGTAGTGGGGTAGCCAATATGGGGTACAGCCCCTTTTAGGGTTTCATACTTGTACCCAACTCTTTCATAGTTCATTCATTCCTGTCTCTAGATTCTAACATGGTTTCAGAGCAGTAGGTCCGTAGGACCGTTTTTTTTTTCGGGCCCACCTACCGCTACCCCACGACTGTGACTGTGACTGTGCCTGTGACGTGCTGCGCTGAGCGCGCCGTCTGCCTACTGCCTGCTGTCTGCTGACTGCGCGGTCTGCTGCTGCTTAGAGCGCGCAGACCTGATTCCTGCGCGCGGCCCGGTTTTTGCCCCGCGCGTCGCCCAAGCTGCCCGAGTCGCGCCTCGGCAGCCCGCGCGCGGCTCGCTGCTGCTCCGCGCGCCGCGTCTGCAGCCCGCGCTGCTTGCTGCAGCCCCGCGCGTCGCGTCCGCTGCCCGCGCGTCGCGCTGCAGCCCCGCGCGTCGCGTCCGCTGCCCGCGCGTCGCGCTGCAGCCCCGCGCGCCGCGGCTGCCGTCCTCGCGCAGCCCGCTGCGGCTTCGCGCGCCGCGCCCGCAGCTTGCGTAGCCCGCAGCAGCCCCGCGCGCCGCGGCTGCCCCTGTTCGACGCGACCCCCCCCCTGGACGCCGCCCCTGCCTGACTGCCGCCGTCGCTTCTGCAGCAGCTGCCGCGGAGCGCCCTGCCACGGTCGCGGCCCCGCCCTACAGAAGCTGCCGCGGAGCCTCCTGCTGCTGTCGCGGCCTCACCCTGCAGCAGTCCTCGCGGCCCCGCCCTGCAGCAGTCTTCACGGCCCCGCCCTGCAGCAGCTGTCGCGGACCTGCTCTACCGCCGACGCGGCCCTGCTCTGCCGCAGCTGTCGCGGCCCCGCCGTCGCCGCCGTCGTGCACCTACCCGGCCGCCGCCCGCCGAGCGCCGGCCCTGCTTGCCCGGCGAGCGCCTGCCCTTCCCGCCACTGGTGAGCACCTACCTTGTTCGCGCGCTGCCGCGTCACCTGCCTGCCTGTCTGCCTGCCTGCCTGCCTGCCTGCCTGCCTGCCGCACCTGCCCTGCCCGCACTGTTACTACTGCTAGGCTGCTGCTGCTGCTACTGCTGCTACTTCGGCTACTACTGCTACTGGCGGTGGCCAGATGCAGCTCCAGCGACGTCCACGCGAGTCTCTCCCGCCCCAGCAGCTTCGTGAGTGGTACGCTAGTTGGGGTTGTGGTGGTAGCCGTCGTAGCTGTCGCCCTGGAGCTGGTCAGTTGGGAGCGTCTGGCAGTGGCCAGCTGCAGCTGCAGCGGCGTCCACGCGAGACACTTACGTCCCAGCAGCTTCAGGAGTGGTACGCTCAGAGTAGAGGGTCTCGGAGTACCGTTCGCTGCTCGTACGTCATTCGCACAGGTGATCGGGCTGGTCAGGCTTGCGGGACGCTTGGTCACACACAGTCCCGCTGCTTCGCTCGTCTGAGCGACGCCTGGCGTACCGAGTTTGGCGACGAGGCTGAGCTCCCCACCTGGCTGGAGCTGCTTGGGCAGAGGGTAGATATCTTTGCTCTTGACTATGATGCTATTCTCACTGCCATGTATGCATTGCCTACTAGTGCTGACCGTGCCTGTTACCTGTGCGTACCGCCTGACCCAGGTATAGAGCCTGCTGCTCTAGGTGTTGGTGAGGCTGCTGCTCTAGGTGCTAGTGCGTCTCCTGCTCTAGGTGCTGGTGAGGCTGCTGATCTAGGTGCTAGTGCGTCTCCTGCTCTAGGTGTTGGTGAGGCTTCTGCTCCAGGTGCTGGTGAGTCTGCTCTCTCTGGTACTGCGACTGCTGAGGCCTTGTACACCTTCACACTTGACTCAGGTGCTTCTCGCTCCTTCTTTCGCGACAGCACCACCCTCACGCCGCTCCGTCGGCCGGTTGCAGTCTCCCTGGCAGACCCCTCTGGGGGTCCAGTCCTTGCGCACTCCTCCACGGTCCTGCCGTGTCCGGCGGTCCCGTCTGGCTCCCTGTTAGGTCTTCACCTCCCCTCGTTCTCTACGAACTTGGTGAGTGGTGCTGACCTCCAGGACCAGTGGGTTGACCAGTTCACTCCTGGAGGTCAGCGCGTGACCCACTGTACGTGCTCCCGGACGGGCCGGCACCTGGCCACGTTTACCCGTGCGCCTGGCTCGAGTCTGTACACACTGACTACTGTGTCCCCTCAGGTCGCTGCGTCTGCATCTGCGTCAGGTCAGCTAGCGCCCCCCTGCTCGTGTCGCGCTTTGTCGCACCAGACCCTCCTTTGGCACCACCGCCTTGGTCACCCCTCGGTGCAGCGCCTTCGTAGCATGCACCACCGTGTTCTTGTCTCTGGTCTTCCCAAAGTTCTCCCTCCCCTCCCACCCTCGCCTGCTCCTCCCTGTCTTCCCTGTGTCGAGGGGCGGCAGCGCGCCGCTCCTCACTCCTCCTCGTTTCTCCCGACGATTGCTCCCCTGCAGACCCTGCACATGGACGTGTGGGGCCCAGCCCGCGTCAGTGGGCAGGACCGCGAGCGGTACTTCCTGCTGGTTGTTGACGACTACTCGCGTTACACCACGGTCTTCCCCTTGCGCACCAAGGGTGAGGTCCCTGATGTTTTGATCCCTTGGATCCGCGCTGCCCGTCTCCAGCTCCGCGAGCGGTTCGGGACGGAGTTTCCCGTCCTGCGTCTGCACTCTGATAGAGGTGGGGAGTTTTCCTCCGACCTTCTGCAGAGCTTTTGTCGTGGGGAGGGCATTCGCCAGACGTTCACGCTTCCGGCCTCTCCGCAGCAGAATGGGGTTGCTGAGCGCCGCAATGGCTTGGTCATGGAGGTCGCTCGTACCTCCATGGTCCATGCGGCTGCCCCCCATTTTCTGTGGCCGTTTGCGGTCCGCTACGCCGCGCATCAGCTGAACCTCTGGCCCCGTGTCTCCTTGCCGGAGACCTCGCCCACACTGCGGTGGACGGGGGAGGTTGGCGATGCGTCGGTGTTCCGGGTCTGGGGTTCTTGTGCCTTTGTTCGCGATACCACCGCGGACAAGCTCTCCGCCCGCGCTGTTCCCTGTGTCTTCCTTGGCTTTGTCCCTGACGCGCCTGGTTGGCAGTTTTACCACCCCACCTCGCGCCGTGTCTTCCCCTCTCAGGACGTCACGTTCGACGAGTCGGTTCCCTTTTACCGTCTCTTCCCCTACCGCACTGCCCCTCTCCCCCCCCCGCCGCTCTTCCTCGCTCCAGGTGCTCCCCAGGTAGACCCCCTCCCCGCTCCCGGTCCTGCTCCTTCCTCAGGTGTGTCTCAGGTAGACCCTCCTCCCTTGTCTGAGCCGGTTGAGGTCACTGGTGACTCAGGTCCTGCTGGGGGTGGTCCTGCTCGGGGTGCTGCTTCTGGGGGTGCTGAGCCTGGGGGTGCGGAGCCTGGGGGTGCGGAGCCTGGGGGTGCTGAGCCTGGGGGTGTGGAGCCTGGGGGTGCGGAGCCTGGGGGTGCTGAGCCTGGGGGTGCGGAGCCTGGGAGTGCTGAGCCTGAGCGTGCTGAGCCTGGGGGTACTGAGTCTGGGGGTGCTGCACCTGGGGGCGCTGAGGTGTCTGGTGAGCAGTCTCCCTGGAGCGGCCGTCTCCGTAGTCGCTCCGCTGGTGCCTCGCCGCTGCACTCTCGTCGTCGTCTCCCTCTCTCCCCACAGCAGCTGCGTGAGTGGTACGTTAGCCGTCAGGTTCGCGCTGCTGGAGCTGGGGGCCCTGCTGCGGGAGGCGCTGGGGCTGGAGGCACTGGAGCTGGTGCTGTCCCGCTCTCCCCACAGCAGCTGCGTGAGTGGTACGTTCGCCGTCAGGGTCGCGCTGCTGGAGCTGGGAGCCCTGCTGCGGGAGGCACTGGAGTTGGAGGCACTGGAGCTGGTGACTCTGCTACTGGAGGTGTTTCTCCTGGAGTTCCTGCTACGCCTGGGGGTGCTGCGTCTGGGGGTGCTGCGCCTGAGCGTGAGGAGCCTGTTACGATAAGAATGAATTGATAGAAAATGTGAAGTACAACCCTAGATATAGCAAACCCTAATCATGCAAGTAAGTAGAAACGTAACACCTAGACTAACCTAAACAACACATATAAAATATATGTTGACACACCCCCATAGTCTAGGTGACGGAAGTCCTGTAGAAACAACAAGAGCAAGCAACGGTCACAAGACCAGTCTACAAGAACAAGACAAATCTCAGGGTGGAGCTCAAAGTCACCACACACTCCGAGAGCAAGCAAGGGGCCACAAGGCCAGTCCACATGCAGGTATATAGCAAATATAAAGAGATGCAAGAGTACAAGACATGCAGAACAAGGCATCTCTAAGCAAGCAAGTGAGGACGGGCAGGCACAAGGCCAAGCTGGGTGCAGAAACGCTGGTGGTCACAAGGCGGCAACGCCTTGGTGAAGATATCTGCCGTGTTTGCCTCAGAGACCACACGTCGAACAAGTGCCTGTCCACGCTGCTGCAACTCATGCAGAAGGAAGTAACGAAGCTGGATGTGCTTCGCCTTCCCAACCAGTCGGGGCTCCTCACACAACAGGACAGCAGACCTGTTGTCGGCGAACAAGACTGGGGGAGAGCGAGGCCGCTCACCAAGGTCGGTGAGAAGGAAAGACAGCCAGCGAAGCTCCTGAGCGGCCATGGCCGCAGCGTACACCTCTGCCTCACAGCTGGAACCGGCGACAGACGACGCCCGAGTCGACCGCCACGAAACAGCACCTGCCCCGAGGCTAAAGGAGTACCCCTGTGTAGACCGACGCGTCTCCGCGTCGTCGGCCCACGACGAGTCCGAGTAACCTGTGAGTGTAACTGGCTGCTTCCCTCCAAGGACAAGTCCCATGCCTGATGTACTCGCCACATACTTAGCCACCCTCTTAGCAGCGTACTAGTGGGAAGGTCGGTGTCTCCCAGGCGCAACAAAGCGCGCAAGGACGCTAAGAGGGTAAGCTAGGTCTGGGCGAGTACAGGTCATCAGGTACATGAGACAACCCACCAGCTCAGGATATGGACCACTGGACTCAAATGACTCGTCCGAAGGTGGAGCCGTGAGCCCATGATCCACACCAAGAGGGGTGAGCTGTACCTTGGAGAACGGGAAGCGAAACCGCGTGAGGATCTGCTCGACCATATGCGACTGAGTCAGCGTAATGGTGCGAGCTGCCCTGTCCCTGGTGATCTGCAGGCCAAGGTAGTGCTGCAGCTCACCAAGGTCAGTGCAAGTGTGTCTCCTCTGCAGTTCCTCCTTCACGGAGGCCAGCGCGCGTCGGTCGGGAGTGGCGAACACTAGGTCGTCGACGTAGACCAGGACAAAGAACGGGGTCGAGCCACGGCGAACGAACAGTGATGGGTCAGCAGACGACGGAAAGAAGTCAAGAGCTGCAAGGGTCGAGCGAAGTGTGTCGTGCCACTCACGTGGGGCCTGACGCAGGCCGTAGACTGGTCGACGCAGCTGCCACTGGGTCCCAGGTGGGAAAGAGCCAGTGAAGCCAGGCGGGCGACGCAGCCAGATCTGCTCGTGCAGGCTCCCCTGAAGGAACGCGGTGGAAAAGTCCAAGGAGTGCAACTCGTAGTCGCGCTGGGCTGCAATATGCAGCAACACCCGAAGAGTACTCATCTTCGGGGTGGGAGCGAAGGTCTGGAAGAAGTCCACCCCCTCTCGCTGACTGAAGCCTCTCGCAACATAGCGTGCCTTGAACACAGGTGGTGATCCAGGCGGCCGCTTCACCTTGTAGAGCCATCGGCCACTGACGACATTCGTCCCAAGTGGTGGGACTGCGTCGACGTAAGTGCCTGTGGACCTATAAGATGCCATCTCTGCCTCCTCAGCTGCTATCCAGTACGAAGCCCAGGGTCCCGAGACCGCCTCGGCGTGAGTGCGAGGGATCGGGATGTCAAGGGCGTCTGGATCCCCCTCAGGGGCAAGCAGCATGGCGCAGAGATGAGGAACAGCGGCCGCAAGAAAACCAAGCTCGAACTGCCTGTCCTCTACGACCTCCAGGGGAAAGATAGGAGCACCCCCAGAGGACGGAGAACGTGCAGGGCCACTCACCAAGTGAGCGGCGTAGTCAAGGCGGTGGGAAGAGGCAAAGCCAGAGACAGTGGTAACAAGTGCTGAGACAGACGACAGAGGTGCAGTCGGGTGAGTGACCAACGCGGACAAAACACGGGAGACGACAGGACGGGAGGCACGGAGGTAGTCGGACAACGGGTCGTGAAGCACAGTGAGAGACGACTCAGGGGGCTGTGGAAGGACAGGAGGAGGTGGAACACGAGAGCGGAGAACAAGGTGAAACGGACCGTCTGCACGGTAACGGGACCGACGGGGCTGTGGAGACACAGCACGACTGAGGGGAGGACGACGAGTCCACTGGGAGGAGGAAAGGGACTCAACTGGTGGAACAGGAGGGGACGACAGGGGACCACGAACAAAGCATGCAGGTGCTGGGTCGGGGAGGTCGCGTAGTCGCAGTCGCTGCTGCTCCGCCTCCTCTGGCGTCTGCTGCGACGGTACCGGCCCCTGCTGCTGCTCCTGTGGCTCCGCCTCTGCCCTCTCCTGCTGCGGCTGCAGCTGTACCCGCTGCTGCGACCGGGACTCCTGCGCTACCCTCTCCTGCTGCTGCCGTGACTCCTCCTCTACTCTCTCCTGCTGCGTCTGGAACTGCACCTGCTGCTGCGGGTGGGACTCCTGCTCTACCCTCTCCTGGTGCGGCCGTGACTGCTCCTCTACTCTCTCCTGCTGTGTCTGTAACTGCACCTGCTGCTGCGGGCGGGACTCCTGCTCTACCCTCTCCTGGTGCGGCTGCAGCTGCACCCGCTGCTGCGACCGGGACTCCTGCGCTACCCTCTCGTGCTGCTGCTGTGACTCCTCCTCTACTCTCTCCTGCTGCTGCTGCTGCTGCTGCTGCTGCTGCTGCTGCTGCTGTGCCCTCTCAAATCGCTCACGCTCCTCCCTCTCCAACCGGAGGAGACGCTGCTCACGGGTCAGGAAACGTACAGTGCGCGGTGTAGGCGCCACAGTGCCAGTGCCTCCAGCTCCAGCACCCCCAGAACCAGCACCTCCACCACCGACACCCCCGGGGCCTCCAGTACCTCCCGCAGGAACACCCCCAGGCTCCGCAGCAACCGACCGCAGAGAAGAAGGAGGAGGAAACTGCGGGACGGACGGGAAGCCAGGGGGTGAGGCAGGGCGAGGCCGCCGAGTCGAGGCTGCCGTGTCCTCCACCGGAGTGACCTCCACGCCCACAACCCCTGCACCCCCAGAGCCGACACCACCAGCTCCTGCAGCCCCAGTACCCTCACCCTCCGCAACTGCACCTCCCGCACCCCCAGACACGACAGGGACTGGACGCTGCGGGGGGGAAGACTGCGGAGTGACGTGCGACACACCTGACGGGGCAGGACGCGAAGGGGGGGGGGCTACCGGGGCGACTGGTGGGGGCTCAAGGGTGAGGAACAGCGGGGGGGAAAAGGCCTGAGTACCTCGGTGGGGGCGACTCCTGTAGTAACAGACAGACTCGTCGAACGTGACGTCCTGCGAAGCGAAGAACTGGTAGGTGACCGGGTCGTAGAACACCCAGCCGGAGGCGTCCAAAGGGAAGCCAAGAAAGACGCAGGCACGAGTGCGCGGAGACAACTTGTTCGTGCCAGGGGCGCGAACGTGAGCCAGACAACCCCAGACGCGGAAGTCAGCTGCTACGCCCGGAGAACCTGTCCAAAGGGAGACCGGCGTCACCCTTGGCCGTGCGTCACTGGGCCACAGGTTCAGCTGGTGCGCGGCGTAGCGGACTGCCTGGGGCCACAAGAACTGGGGGGCACCGGCATGGCACATGGAGGTCCGGGCAACCTCCATGACCAGGCCGATGCGTCGCTCGGCTACCCCGTTCTGCTGCGGTGATGCTGGTAGCGTGTAAGACTGGATGATCCCCCGACCCTGACAGAACGTCTCCAGGCGAGTGGAAGAAAACTCACCACCACGGTCCGAGTGTAGGCGAAGCCCACACAGGCCCTGGGCGCCACCCCACGCTAGTAGCCACGGCTCGAGGACGGTAGGCACGCCGGCCTTCCGTCGCAAGGGGAAAACCGTGGTGTAGCGGGAGTAGTCGTCCACCACAATCAGGAAGTAGCGCTCCTGACGTGGGCCAAGGACCGGAGAGGGGCCCCAGACGTCCAAGTGCAGGGTCTCGAAGGGAGCCGTGGTGGGGGGGAACGAGGAGGAGTGAGGGGCAGCGCGCTGCCGACCCTCGACGCAAGGAGTGCACAGCGGCGCAGGAGAGCGGGGAAGCGGTGCAAGCGACCCTGGGAGACCTGAGACCAGACGGTAACGTGCCATCCTACTGAGACGCGGGAACGACGGGTGACCTAGACGGTGGTGCCAGAGGACCGACGGGTGGGTGAGGGACCGACAGTCACACGACACAGCAGCTACCTGACCTGACCTGACCTGACCCGACTCAGTGTGGTGGGACCCAGTGTGTAGTGAGTACAGACCAGATCCCGGCTCTCTGTGGAATGTGGCCAGGGGCGCCCCAGTGGCACCGACAGTGCAGGAGGCAACAGGCTCGTCCAGTGGGAAAGTAGTGACTACGCCTAGGTCGTGAAGGTGACTGACACCCACCAAGTTCCTAGAGAACGAGGGGGTGTAGTAACCTGTAAGAAAACCTGAGGGAGCCGCCGGACACGGAAGAGTGGTGGTGCTGCTAGCAACTACACGTCCCACAGAGGGGTCAGCCAAGGCGACAGTGACTGGAGTGCGCAGTGGTGTGAGGTCGGTACAGTCGCGAAAGAAACAGCTGGACGCTCCAGAATCTAGGGTGAAGGAAAGCTGTGCAGTCTGTGGGGTCGCACCCGAACCAGCTACAAAGGCTAGTGCTAGACTAGTGGTAGCTGCAGCTTCTACACAAAGACCCTCAGAGGCGCCGGGACTGGAAACAACACACGCACCAAGACTGGAAACACAGGTCTCTACTCGTGCAGCCGGAAAGGGTCCTAGACCAGGCAGGTGAGACTCAACTGGTGCAGTAGTGCGCTGGCGAAGGCGCGAAGGCCAGTGCGGTGTAATAGCGTGAGGACCAAAACGCTCACGGTGGAGGTCGTCGAGTCGACGGTAGCAGCTGGACGCAGTGTGGTCAGGACTCCAGCAGGTAGTGCCAGCACCAGGGCCTGTCAGGGCCCGGTACCCGCAGGGGCCGACGTCTCGCCCACTGCTAGCTGAGCCACTGCTGGGGGCGCCACACTTTGGACCCGCAGGCCCCAACTGACGGGAGTGCTGCGGCTGGCCCTGCTGCTGTAGAACCCTAGTACATGCCATGTGAGCCTATGCTGCTACTGGTTCTGCTGAGGGCAGCCTAAGCTGCTGCTGGTTCTGCTGAGAGGCAGCCTAGGCTGCTACTGGTTCTCCAGGGGGCAGCCAATGCTGCTGCTAGTGCGCAGGCAGTTGCCTAAGCTGCTGCTGGTGCGCTGGCGGTAGCCTAAGCTGCTGCTGGTGCGCTGGGGGCAGCCTATGCTGCTGCTGGTTCTGCTGGTTCTGCTGGTTCTGCTGGTTCTGCTGGTTCTGCTGGTTCTGCTGGTTCTGCTGGTTCTGCTGGTTCTGCTGGGGGCAGCCTACGTTGCTGCTGGTGCGCTGGGGGCAGCCTATGCTGCTGCTGGTGTAGCTGGCGGCAGTGTAATCGGCTGGGGCTACTGACGGCGGGTGTGGTAGGTCGTGGGGAGGCAGGTTTCAGGTGGGGAAGCTGTTAAGGCAGCGGGCTACGGGTGAGGCGGCGGTTCTGTGCAGTTCTGTGCGGTTATGTGCAGTACTGTGCGGTTCTGTGAGGTTCAATGCGGTGGAGAGGACTGGGTGGGGCAGCTGATTCCGGGTGAGGTGCCTGGAACGGGTGGGGCAGCAGGTTTCCAGGTGGGGCGGCGGTTGGCAGGTCTGGGGCGGTGGTTTTCAGGTGGGGAAGCTGTTAAGGCGGCGGTTCTGTGCGGTTCTGTGCAGTTATGTGCAGTTCTGTGCGGTTCAATGCGGTGGAGAGGACTGGGTGGGGCGGCTGATCCCGGGTGAGGTGCCTGGAACGGGTGGGGCAGCAGGTTTCCAGGTGGGGCGGCGGTTGTCAGGTCTGGGGCGGCGGTTTTCAGGTCTGGGGCGGCGGGTTTCCAGGTCTGGGGGGCGGTTAAGACGGTGGGCTGCACGTGCGCGCGGCCGCGACGTACTAGCGCGAAGCTGCGGGTGCGACTAAGGCTGCGCGCGCAGCTACGCGCGTTCGTCTGCTGCGCGCTAGAGGGCTGGGGGGAAACGCGCGGGGTAAAACGAGTGGGGCGCGGGGCAGAAAACGAGTGACGCACGGCAAAAACGGGTGGGGCGCAGGGCAGAAACGGGTGACGCGCGATGTCGACGGGGGGGCGCGACCTACTCGGGCTCTACGGGGCAGGGCGCTTCGGGCTATGGGTCGCTACGAGGCGCGCGGGTGGTGGGCCCATAGACTATCGAGAGAAATTTTGCCTAAGGGAAAAAAATCGCCTAGGGGAAAAATCGCCTAAGGGAAACCTAGCTCTATACCATGTTACGATAAGAATGAATTGATAGAAAATGTGAAGTACAACCCTAGATATAGCAAACCCTAATCATGCAAGTAAGTAGAAACGTAACACCTAGACTAACCTAAACAACACATATAAAATATATGTTGACAGAGCCTGGGGGTGCTGAGTCTGGGGGTGCGGCGCCTGAGGGTACTGAGACTGCTGGTGCGCGGTCTCCTTGGAGAGGCCGCCTTCGTCCGCGTGCGCCTCTCTCCCCTCAGCAGCTGCACGAGTGGTACGCTAGCCGTCAGGGTCCCGCTGCTGGAGCTCGGGGCTCTGCAGCTGGGAGTGGTGCTGGTACTTTGTCTACAGGAGGTGCTGGACTCGCTGGTTCCGGAGGTGCTCGTACTGGAGGTACTGGAGCTGCTGGGGCTGGCGGTGCTGAGTCTGGGGGTGCCGCTGCTGGAGACCCTGGGGCTGGAGGTGCCGGTTCTTGGGGTGCTGCTGCTGGTGACGCTGGTACGGGAGGTGCTGGCGCTGGAGGTTCTGGGGCTGCTGGTGACGCTGGTACTGGAGGTGCTGGCGCTGGAGGTTCTGGAGCTGCTGGTGACACTGGTGCTGGAGGTGCTGGTACTGGAGGTTCTGGAGCTGCTGGTGACACTGGTACTGGCGGTGCTGGCGCTGGAGGTTCTGGAGCTGCTGGTGGTGCTGGCGCTCGAGGAGCTGGAGCTGGAGGTTCTGGAGCTGCTGGAGGTGCTGGAGCTGCTGGTGGTGCTGGAGCTGCTGGTGCTGGTGGCGCTGCGCAGCCACGACTGTTCTTTGCTCCGCCGTCTCCGTCGTCTCTGCCACCACCTGACTCCGTGCTTCGCCAGGTTCTTAGTCTCCCGTCGTCTACTGGTCTTCCGTTACAGCCTGGCTCACCGCTACCTGCTCCTTCTCCTTACACTGAGCAGCCAGGAGGTCTTGCTGAGCGTCGTGAGCCTGCGTCGCGTCCTGTCTCGCCTGTCCGCACTAGTCGTCGTGTTCCTCGTCCGCGTCCGCCGGCTGTCCGCGGCACACCCCTCATGGCTCTGCGTCCGTCCTCTGCTCCGCAGCGTGTTCCTCTGCCGTCTCCTCCTGCGTCTTCTCTGCCTGTCGTTGCTGACCCTGAGTCTGACCGGTTTCGTGCTGAGCACCCTACTGTCACGCGTCTGCTAGCCACTGTTGTCACTGACCCGTCGTTTGAGTCTGCTGCTGCGTCTGCCTTAGTCTCTGAGCCTGTTGACTTTGCTGCTGCCTGTCGTCTAGACTACGCCGCTAGTCTTGTTGCTGAGTCAGAGTCAATCTGTCCTCCGTCCGTCAGGGGTGAGTGTGCTCTTGGCACGGACGTCCTTGAGGACAGGCAGGAGGACCTTGAGTGTCTTGCAGCCGCTGCGCCTCATCTTGTGGCCATGCTGCTTGCCCCTGAGGGAGACCCGGATGCTCCAGACATCCCGACCCCGCGCTCTTACGCTGAGGCGATCGCGGGTGAGTACTCCACTTGAAGAGGTGTGTTATTATTAGTATGTTTTTTTCAATATATAGTTGAAAGTTGATTTGTTATGTTACATTTGGGGTGTACAGTTTGCAACCAAGTTGGATGTTTGAAAAGGGGTTGGAGATTGGCCACACAACTTGCGCCACATGGCATCTTACAAATTGTAACATAGCATTGGTGACCCACAATGCACTCTCCAACACTCATGTCCTTCTCATATATAAACCACCACGTCCTCCCCCCATCCATCCTCAACACTTTAGGACTTGCACATTCTAGTTACTCCTTGTATCCGCCTTTTTACCTCCGCTAGCATTCCTATCTACATTAAGCACTAGCATTCCTATTAGCGGTAGCGTCATCAGCACTAGACTAGGAAGTTAGTGACAGGATGAGCAACGCAATCTAGGCGTTGAGCATAGAGATACTAGTTCATCCACGGAGCGCACCACAGCTGAGATGAGTTGATCTGCGTGTTATCGGCCTGAAGACCTCGGTTAAAACAGGACCATGCAGGAAGATGCACTCGTAGACAAGCGGGTCTGATAGAGGAGATGGAGCGATATGTCTGCAATGGAGGACGAGAGATGGTTATGAACATGAGACACCCAACATGTCTAAGCTAGAATGGTGACCAAGAGGGTATTGACAAGTGGGAGAGAAGGTCCAAGACTAGTTGGGTATGTCCCACCCAACTCATGGTGGGGGTGTGATGGTTCAAGCTCCTCATTCTACCCCTGGTGCTGCTGGGTGTCCAGAGACCAAATCCAAGGGATGGGTGGGGTTGTCTTTCGACCACTGACGAGGAAACTTCATTTTTCCAACAGCGGACCCTGATAGTGTGAGCCCGTAACAAGCGGAGCAGACTAACGGCTAGTCATGCCTCTGCGTGTTTCCGTCTACCTTGCAGGGCTGCGTGCCGTGGCTCCGTTAACGTTTACCCACCCCGTCAAGTATTTACGGCATCGTATAAGTCGAAGCATTCTGCCAGCAGCAGCAGCAGCATTTCGACAGATCAGCTTGCGCGACGCGAGTCGCTCGAGGAGGTCGCTACGCCTGCATGGATCCTACCAACGTCGCAGGCGACATCTACGGTGCGTCGCGTCGCACAGATCCCCTCCGCCGTCCTTCGCACTCTGTCCTCTGTTGGCCCGTCACTCTCCGTGGGTTGCCCGATAGGACCGTGCTTTCTCGACGACGCGCTTTAGGTATGCGCGAACACTGGGATTACGCTGCACTGGCGCGTCGCGTTGTTAGCCGTAATTGCCGGCCAAGCTTCAGTTCACAGTGTCGCCGTCTGGCCGGCCGTTAGTTGCACGCTGCTGACGTGAAGAGCAGGACGGAAGCGCAGCATTCAGTGGGCGAATTAAAGTCGTCGTCAAATTCCCTCTTTTCCATCGACGAATCGCCTATCCCCGTCGCACGCTCATACGACAGAATCTCTCGTCGCACGCTCGTCTGGCACAATCCCCTCGTCTCTTGTGTTCTCTTCCTTCACCGACGCAATTCCGTCAGATGAGGCCTGGACGCATCGTCACTGACCCGCCCGTGCGACCACCTGCGCGAC
Source organism: Closterium sp. Naga37s-1 (assembly GCA_947471745.1). Taxonomy (NCBI): domain Eukaryota; kingdom Viridiplantae; phylum Streptophyta; class Zygnematophyceae; order Desmidiales; family Closteriaceae; genus Closterium; species Closterium sp. Naga37s-1. Next base: position 75,675 of record CANJKZ010000792.1, on the reverse strand, counting down.
CCACCCGCCCGTGCGACCCACCCGCCCGTGCGACCCACCCGCCCGTGCGACCCACCCACCCGTGCGACCCAACCACCCGCGCGACCCACCCACCCGTGCGACCCACCCACCCGTGCGACCCAACCACCCGTGCGACCCAACCACCCGTGCGACCCACCCTCCCGTGCGACCCTACCCTGCCAGCGCGATTCTTAGACGCATCGTCACTGACCCACCGTGGCAGCGCGGCCTAGCCTCGTCTTTTAGTCAGAGCGTCGCGTCGCGTCTCTGTCCGCGGTCTAGTCTCTGTCTGCTCCGTATTTCGCGGGAACAACTGTCGACCAGCCAGCGCAGACGCACTTTTTCTCCCACTCGCTGGTCCACTGTCCGCTGACGGCCGTCAACCGTCGAAACCGTCAACCGTCAGACGCACTGTCAGCAGGCGCGCTGTTTGACCGCTGGCCGCCAATTGCCGCGCCAATGTAGAGCCCGAGCGCGGGAAGCATAGGTTACGGCATAGGTTGCGCCATGGATCCTAAGCAAAAGGAGCACCGGTCAACTAGTAGAGGTAAAGGTCAGCTGTCTGAAACAGAGGCTTCGCGATCTGTCGAGGGCGTGGAGACTCTTGTGAAACAGAGACTCATGTGGACCGTGGTCATTCTAGAGCTTGAGAATGGGAGGTTGAGAATGGATCGAGCAGTGCCGCAGAGCGTGGGGGGTTGACAGCACGATTACGGGTGTGAGTGCACACATGCACATGAGAATCACCTGCAGGCTGCATTACATTCGCGCATGAGCAGAGCCCTTCCTCCCTCCCCCTCCCTCGCCCAATCTACAAATGAGCAGACATGGACCCCGGAGAGCCCGAGGTGGTGAGCACAGTGCCTCTGTACAACTTTGACGGGAAGATCATCTGCAACCTAGCGGCTGACACGTGGCCTCTTGACATCAGGTCAGTGCCTGGCTGACACGTGGCATCTTGCTTTCCCTGCCCTCTCTCGGGCACCTCCGCTCTGCCCACTCTCTCCCACGTTCCGTCCTTATCCACCCGTCCTCGTGCTCACATACGTGCTGTCATGTGCCTGTATCCTCCCGGCCACCCAGCGACGAGACGTGGGTGGTGCTGCCGAAGCTGACCCCGCGAGTGGAGCTGCCATCCCTGCCATCTCTCCCATCTCTCCCTCACACACTGCATCCTACATACGTGTTGCCATGCCCCTGTATCTCCTCCCCGCCTCTCAGCGACGAGACGTGGGTGCTGCTACCCAAGCTCACTCCGCGAGTGGAGCTGCCGTCGCTGCCATCCCTGCCGCACTTCCGAGTGTACCCCGAGAGAAGCTCCTCCTCCGTGGACGTCAACAACTGGGAGCAGCTCGTGCACGTGCTCAGGACGCATGGCCGGGTGGGTGGGTGTGTGGGTGTCTGTAACGTGCTTGTCTGTGGTCAAGGAGGGAGGGGGAATGGGGAGTGGGGAGGGGGAGGGTTGAATCACTTCCGAGTGTACCCCGAGCGCAGCTCCTCCTCTGTGGACGTCAACAACTGGGAGCAGCTCGTGCACGCGCACACGTGTGTCTGTGGTTCAGGTGATAGGTAGGAGGGGGTCTGAATCACTTCCGAGTGTACCCCGAGCGCAGCTCCTCCTCTGTGGACGTCAACAACTGGGAGCAGCTCGTGCACGTGCTCAGGACGCATGGCCGGGTGGGTGGGTGTGTGGGTGTCTGTAACGTGCTTGTCTGTGGTCAAGGAGGGAGGGGGAATGGGGAGTGGGGAGGGGGAGGGTTGAATCACTTCCGAGTGTACCCCGAGCGCAGCTCCTCCTCTGTGGACGTCAACAACTGGGAGCAGCTCGTGCACGCGCACACGTGTGTCTGTGGTTCAGGTGATAGGTAGGAGGGGGTCTGAATCACTTCCGAGTGTACCCCGAGCGCAGCTCCTCCTCTGTGGACGTCAATAACCGGGAGCAGCTCGTGCACGTGTTACGAACGCATGGAAGGGTAAGTGGATGTGTGTTGTGTGTTAGTTTGCGCGCGCGCACACGCGTGCATACATGTGTGAGTGGTTGAGGAGAAAGGGGGGTTGAATTACTCCGAGTGTACCCCGAGAGAAGCTCCTCCTCTGTGGACGTCAACAACTGGGAGCAGCTCGTGCACGTGCTCAGGACGCATGGCCGGGTGGGTGGGGGGATATATTAATGGGGTAAAGGGGTAGTTCGTTGCGTAAACTGCAAATGCCAAGCCCCTCCCCATCCCGCTCTTACCCCTCACCATTCCTCCCTCTCCTTTCCACCCAGCCTCTCTCCCCCCATTTCCTCCATTTCCTTGTCCAAATTGCACACCCCTCTCCATTCTAGTTATTTTCTGTTCCCCTTTGTTCCTCCTCATTGTTTCCTCCCCCTCTTCGGCCGCTCCATGCTGTTCTTCCTCCCCCTCTTCGGCCGCTCCATGCTGTTCTTCCTCCCCCTCTTCCCGTCCCATCATGTGGGGCTCATCACATCAGCGCGAGGGCAATACCAGTTCGGTCTCCTCCCCATCGCCACCCCATCCACCACCCTTTTTGCCCCTCCAACCCTCCCTATTTTCCTCACCACTTCCCCTTTCCCTTTTTCTTCTCCACCCTGTTCCTCCTCCCCATCTTCTCCTCCGCCCACCAGGTGGGACTCATCACATCGGCGCGAGGGCAGTACCAGTTCGGCCTCCTCCCCATCGCCAACCCATCCACCACCACCTCTACCTCTCCTCCCCCACCCCCTCCCGCCTTCGCCCACCCCTCTGCACCTCTCCCCACCGGTTTCTCCTCTGCGCGGGCGTACTACGCGCCGCTGCCAGCTGGCATCCCCCGCCGCGCCCCGCGCTTCCCTGCGGTGCTCCCGGGACTGCTGCCGCAGCAGCAGATGGCGCAGCAGCAGATAAGACCTGCTCACACGGCGCCTGGTCAGATGGCGCCTGGTCAGGTGGTGGCGCATTCTCAGATGGCGCCTGGTCAGGCACGTGCCCAGGTGGCAAACGGTCAGGCGCATCTGGGACAGGTGCCACCTGTGCAGGCACACTCGCACGTGGCATCACCTCCGCCCCCTACTCGAGCAGCCTCACCACGTTCAGTTGCACAGGGTCAGGGGCAAGGGCATGGGCAGGGGCAGCAGATGCAGCAGGGGCAGCAGCAGGCACAAGCGTGGGCAGGGTCGCAGGTACACCTGGGGCGGGTTCCACCTGGATTTGAGCTCGAACCGCATTCAGTTGCGCAGGGGCAGGGACATCTGGGACAGCAGGTGCAGCAGGAGGGGCAGAGATGGGCAGGGACGCAGGTACAACTGGGGCGGGTTCCACCTGGATTCGAGCCCGAACCACAGGTGTCTTCTGCATCTGTGCAGCAGCCCCAACAACAGGAACAAGCACTACCGCCACCGCCACCACTGCCACCACAGCAGCAGCAGCAGCAACAGCAACACCAACAACAGCAGCGGCACCAGCAGCAATGGCAACAGCACGGTCACACTCCCCTAGGGCATGGCTCGCCTCGTGCTCCTGGTTCACCAGGCGGCTGGTCCTCCCACCACCCTCCTCCGCCACACGGCCGTGCTTCCCCGAGAGCGCAGAGCCTTCCGGGCCTCACTGCTGCAGGATCTGCGAGTTTCTCCACTCGCCCTGCTGCCTCCGCCCCTGCTGCTCCAGTATCCACCTCAGCACCTCCATTGTCCTTGTCAGCATCTCCAGTATCCACGTCAGCACCTCCATTGTCCTCGTCAGCACCTCCATTGTCCTCGTCAGCATCTGCAACCCCCACATCAGCATTCTCTTTCAAAGGTGCACTGCCCCCTCCTCCCACACTTCCACCTCCTCCTCCCCATCCTCCCTCAGCTCCTGCTCCTGCTCCTCCTCCTCCTCTTCCAGCTGCTTCCCCAATGCCCCCTCCACCTGCCCGCCCCTCTCCCCCTCCGCCTTCCCCCGCCCCTCCGCCTCCCCCTTCTCTTCCCCCTGCCCGTGCGCCTGGACCCGGCATGCATCCGCAGTACCTGGCGTCCTTAGCGCACACGCACCAGCAGTGGGTGTTTGGGGGACTGGCGGAGCTGATAGATAACTCCATGGACGCCAAAGCACGCAGGTAGGGATGGGGTTGGGATTGATTGGCACACATACACACAGAGAAAGACCTTGTTTTCTTGTAAACCAAGCTCTGAGGCATGTGCACCTCAAACACCCACTGCTGGTGCATGTCACGTGTGCATACATGCTGGTTGCCAACACCATTGTTACTTGCAGTACAATTCTCTGTCAACCCCCCAACAGCAGCAGTAGTGGCAGCAACTGAAGCAGATGGGCCTTTTTTTCCTTGTAACCCGAGTTCCGTTTTGTGTATGCCCGCTTGGCAATCTCTCCACGTTCCTTTCTTTCACCACAGGCTGGTCATTTTCATCAGCACGACCAAACTCCCTTCAAGAGCAACGGGGTTAGCAGCTGCGATTTTTGAGGCGCCTCAAAAGACGATTTTTGAGGCGCCTCAAAAATTCTTTCACCACAGGCTGGTCATTTTCATCAGCACGACCAGCCCTTGCTCTTGCTCTGCACGACCAAACTCCCTTCAAGAGCAACGGCGGTAGCGGCGGCAGCAACAGAAGCAGTTGGACCTTCGTTTCCTTGTAACCTAAGCTCTATGTTGTGTATGTATGTCCCCTTGCAATCCCTCCACCCACGTCCCTTTCACCACAGGCTGGACATTTTCATCAGCACGGCCAAGCTCCCCCCAAGAGCAGCCGCGGCAGCCGCAGCAGCAAAAGCAGTTCCCGCAGCATCACCCTCAGCAGCAGCAGCACCAGTCCCCTCCTCCTCCTCCTTCACTCGCCCCTCCTCCTCCGCTGTGCCCTCTGAGCCAGTCCCAGTTCTACACGTGTGTGACGATGGAAAGGGCATGCACCACGGCGAGTTGGTGCAGATGCTGTCGCTGGGCCATGAGCTCCCAGCGGAGGAGGACCCCCACCACATCGGCCGATTTGGGGTTGGCTTCAAGGTGTGTTTCACCACATTGAAATCCAACGTGAAGCAGGTATGGTAGGTGTGACGATGGCAAGGGCATGGACCATGGCGAGTTGGTGCAGATGCTGTCGCTGGGCCACGAGCTCCCCGCAGAGGAGGACCCCCACCACATCGGGAGATTCGGGGTTGGCTTCAAGGTGCGCTGTGTTGCATTGCAGGCAGACCCCCAAGTGCTGAGTTGACTCAACTCAACACTCACCTTGCTGTCGCTGGGCCATGAGCTCCCCGCAGAGGAGGACCCCCACCACATTGGCCGATTCGGAGTTGGCTTCAAGGTGTGTGCGTGCGATGCAACTCGCGGCTCTTCTTGTATACTCGCTGCAGGTATGTATGGTAGCAGGGCCTTGGCAAGGGCATGGATCACGGCGAGCTGGTGCAGATGCTGTTGCTGGGGCCCCTTCCCTTCCCCCTCCCCTTCCCCTCTCCTCCCCTTCTCTCCCCTCCCCTCCCCTCCCCTCCCCTCCCCTCCCCTCCCCTCCCCTCCCCTCCCCTCCCCTCCCCTCCCCTCCCCTCCCCTCCCCTCCCCTCCCCTCTCCTTGGTGCTGACTCAATCAAGGGACAGCCGCAGCATCGCGCTGCTCACCCGCTCGCTCAACCACGGCCGGCAGGAGCTGGAGATTCCCACTGTGACTCTCTCAGTCCCCTTCTCTAACCCTCGTTCCTCCCGTCCACCTCCCGTCCACCTCCCTTCCTCCCTCCCGTCCTCACCACCAGACGGGCACGATGCGCATAGGCAACGACGCGCTGGTGCTGACCCAGTCAAGGGACAGCCGCCGCAGCATCGCACTGCATCCCTGCTCAACGGGCCCTGCAGGAGCTGCAGACCCTTCTCCTGACTCTCGTTCGCTCATTCCTCCCGTCCATCTCCCGTCCTCACCACCAGACGGGCACCATGCGCATAGGCAACGACGCACTGGTGCTCACCCAGTCAACGGACAGCCGCAGCATCGCACTGCTCTCCCTCTTGCTCCTGCAGGAGCTCCAGATCCCCATAGCGACTCTCACAACAAACCCCTTTCTCACAAGCCCAAAAACCGCCTTCTCTGTCTTCTTTTTCTCCGTTCCACCCCCGTTTTCCAATTAAAACCACCAGACAGGAACGATGCGCATAGGCAACGATGCACTTGTGCTGACCCAGTCAAGGGACAGCCGCAGCATCGCTCTGCTCTCCCGCTCGCTCAACCACGGCCGGCAGGAGCTGGAGATCCCCATCGTGACGTACAAGCGGGTGGTATCTGGGGGAAGTGGATCTGCTGGCGCCGGGGGAGGTGGGACTGCTGAGTGGCAGGTGGATCTGGGCGTGCATTCAGAGGAGGAGGCGGAGAGGCGCAAGGCAGCAATCTTTGACTTCTCGCCTCTAGACGAGCGAAGGATAAACCAGGAGTTCCGCAAGTGAGTGGTTCAGGTTAGTAATGCTGGCAGGTTGTATCAGGGGGAGGTGGGAGTGTTGAGTGGCAGGTGGATCTGGGGGTGCATTCAGAGGAGGAGGCGGAGAGGCGCAAGTCAGCAATCTTTGACTTCTCGCCTCTAGACGAGCGAAGGATAAACCAGGAGTTCTGCAAGTGAGTGGCCTTTTCGAATCTGCAAGTAAGTGGGTGAGGCCACCACTGCTGCACACGGCCCACTCACCCGCACACAGGCACAACCCCCACCGGCACTTGCTTCTACGTGTTCAACCCTCTGCTCTGATCCCATTCCTCTTCCCGCTCACTCTGCTCACAGGTTGGAGCAGGCAAGTGGCGGCAGCAGCAGCGACTCCCCCCCCACAGGCACGCGCATCTACGTGCTCAACCTCAAGCGCCTGTCGCGTCCAGATGCAGCGTACGAGCTCGAGTGGGACGACACCGCCCACGACATCCTCATTCGCACCAGACGGCCGCGCTCCCGCCCCAACCAGCTCTGCCAAGACGTGAGTAGATGGGTCAGTGAGGTGAGGTACATGCGGCTTCTCTTTGCTGCCTGTGTGTCGATACCACAGCAGCCCACCATGCGTACTGACATGGTGAGTGCAGTGAGCAAGCACCCACCACGACATTCTCATCCGCACCAGGCGCCCCCGCTCCCGCCCCAACCAGCTCTGCCAAGACGTGAGTCTTGAGGCAGTCTCAAAAGTCGTGGCTACTAGCTAACCAGCCCGTATGAGAGATTCAGCAGCAGCAGTCAGTCCTTCCCCTGCTGCGATGTGCACCATGACATCCTCATCCGCACCAGGCAGCCCCGCTCCCGCCCCAACCAGCTCTGCCAAGACGTGAGTAGCTACTAGCGAGCCCACCCATGTGATACGGTCAGTCTTTCCCCTGTGTGACACCACAACTCACCACATCCTCATCCGCACCAGGCAGCCCCGCTCCCGCCCCAACCAGCTCTGCCAAGATGTGAGTGTTGCAGCGCTCCAACCAGCTCTGCAGACTACTCCCTGCAGGCGTACCTGCTGCGAGTCATGTTTCTGCACAACCCTGCCACCATCACAGTGCAAGGCCGTGTGGAGGGACATATCTCCAGGGGCTGTCTATATCCCCCTTCCCCTTCACTCCCTTCCCTTCCCATTGAACTCCCCTTCCCCGCTCCACCCTCCACGACTACTCCCTACGTGCATACCTGCGAGTCGTGTTTCTCCACAACCCCGCCGCCATCACAGTGCAAGGCAGTGCAGAGCGGACATTCCCACAAATCCTGTCTCACCCACCCGCCGTCCCTCTATCTCCCTTCCCCTTTCCCTTCCTCCCTGCCTTCCAGGTACCAATAGACTACTCCCTACGAGCCTACCTGCGGGTCATGTTTCTCCACAACCCCGCCACCATCACAGTGCAAGGAAGCCCCGTGCAAGGCAGCGTCGACATCACCCAGAACCTCTCCCAACCGCTCTCCACCACTGGAACCGTCATGGGGCAGCCGGTGCAAGTGCGCATGGGCATGGACGAGGGGGAGAGGGCGTGTGGGCGGTGCGGGTTCTTCCTGTACTGGCACGGGCGGCTGATAGAGGCGTATAAGCGGGTGGGGCGGATGGAGTATTCGGGAGATGCTGGGCTGGGGGTGGTGGGCGTGGTGGACACTACTGCCCTCTTCGTGAGTAAAGGAATCTTCTTGAGTTGCCTGCAGTGTGAGCTGGTTTTTGAGAATTCTCAAAAACCTGCAGTGTGAATGTCTTGTAGTGATTTGAGCGTTGGCTGATAGAGGCGTATAAGCACGTGGGGCGGCTGGAGTATTCGGGAGATGCTGGGCTGGGGGTGGTGGGCGTGGTGGACACCACTGCCCTCTTTGTGAGTGCTGTGTATCAAGCTCCCTTGTTGTCCCTTGGCTTTTGAGTCGACTCAAAAGTCAACTCGGTGGACACTACCGCTCTCTGTGTGAGTACTGTGTATCAGGCTCCCTTGTTGTCCCTTGGCCGCGCTCCCCTTCACGGGCGTGCTCAACCGCAAGCAGAGACTGCGTGCAGTGAGGTGTATTTTGAGGCGCCTCAAAATACACCTTACTGTGTATCAGGCTCCCTTGTTGACCCTTGGCCGCACTCCCCTTCACGGGCGTGCTCAACTGCAAGCAGAGACTGCTCTCCCTGCCAAGAGCTCCCTTTCCACCCCCTTCAACCGCTCCACACTCCTCTTCACCTTCGTCCCTGCAGGATGCAGCAGGGGAGCTGGGAGTGCGGAACTGCAAGCAGCGGTTTGAAGAGGGCGAGGAGTATCAGCGGCTTAAGTACTTCCTGTCCACCCTCTTCAACCACTTCACACTCCTCTTCACCTTCGTCCTTGCAGGATGCAGCAGGAGAGCTGGGAGTGCTGAACTGCAAGCAGAGTCCCCTCTCCCTACAAGGAACTCAACCTCACCCTCTCCAACCGCTTCACACCCCACTTCACCTTCGTCCTTGCAGGATGCAGCAGGAGAGCTGGGAGTGCTGAACTGCAAGCAGCGATTCGCGGAAGGCGAGGAGTATCAGCGGCTCAAGGACTTCCTGTCGATCACCTTCAACCAGTACTGGGAAGACAATTTCGACAAGGACCTGCCCACTGTGAGTTGCCGTGGTTGTTGCCCCACGGTGAGTGAGGTACAAGGACTGGCCCATGGCATCTGTTGGGGTGAAGAAGAAGCATCAGCGGCTCAAGGACTTCCTGTCGATCACCTTCAACCAGTACTGGGAAGACAATTTCGACAAGGACCTGCCCACTGTGAGTTGCCGTGGTTGTCGCCCCACGGTGAGTGAGGTACAAGGACTGGCCCATGGCATCTGTTGGGGTGAAGAAGGAGCATCAGCGGCTCAAGGACTTCCTGTCGATCACCTTCAACCAGTACTGGGAAGACAATTTCGACAAGGACCTGCCCACTGTGAGTTGCCGTGGTTGTTGCCCCACGGTGAGTGAGGTACAAGGACTGGCCCATGGCATCTGTTGGGGTGAAGAAGGAGCATCAGCGGCTCAAGGACTTCCTGTCGATCACCTTCAACCAGTACTGGGAAGACAATTTCGACAAGGACCTGCCCACTGTGAGTTGCCGTGGTTGTTGCCCCACGGTGAGTGAGGTACAAGGACTGGCCCATGGCATCTGTTGGGGTGAACAAGGAGCATCAGCGGCTCAAGGACTTCCTGTCGATCACCTTCAACCAGTACTGGGAAGACAATTTCGACAAGGACCTGCCCACTGTGAGATGCTTTTCAGTCGATTCTTTGGTTTCATTCCTCTTTGAGGGCTGTTCTTAAGGCTTCTCAAATACAGGTTGGCGGCAGCTGGAGCTCGATTTCTTGGCCACCCTTCCCCTTTCACCATTTTGAGGCGACTCAAAACGATTTCTGAGGCGCCTCAAGTTTTAGGTGATCGTCTCAAAAACAGGTTGGCTGCAGCTGGAGTTCGATTTCTTGCCCACCCTTCCCTTCCACATTTCCCTTGTCTCACCTCCCTCCTGTTCTCCTTCCCCATTCCCCCGTGTTCAGTCGAACATACCAGAGGGGGCAGTGCTACAGGATCACAGGGACTGGGTGCAGTGCGACAAGTGCCAGCAGTGGCATATCCTGCCGCCCAGTGTCACCTCTGAAATGCTGCCAGAAAACTGGTATGAGGGATGCCGAGGGGTGCTAAGGGATGGTGATGGGGGATGTGAGGTGCTGAGGGGTTCTCAGGGGTGGTGATGGATGTGACATTTGAGATGCTGCCAGAGGACTGGTATGGCGGGTGATGGTAGGAAGAGGAGTCCAATGTGTGCTCACTCTCTCTGCCTGCCATTGAATGCATGCTTCATGTTGACACCTGTTGACTCTTGTTGACTCTTGTTGACTTCTGTTGACTCTGCCCCTCCTTTACCCCATGTTCTGCTACGTGGACCCCTTATGGTGCATGTGCTGACAGCTGTTGGCCCCTATGCATCCTCTCTTTTTGGCTTTGGTTGATTCCTGTTGACTTTGACTCCTGTTGAATTTTCCTACAGGTTCTGCTACATGGACCCCATACAAGGCACGTGCTGACAGTCGTTGACCCCTACACACCCACTCGTTGACTCCTAATGACTTCCTTTGACTCCTGTTGACTCCTGTTGACTTTCCTCCCAGGTTCTGCTACATGGACCCCATACGAGGCAAGTGCAACGACCCCAATTATGTTGAACCTGCTCCTAACGAGGCCACCCTTGGGATCTTGTTGACTCTTGTTGACCCTGCCCTTCTTTAATCCCAGGTTCTGCTACATGGACCCCATACGAGGCAAGTGCCGACAGTTGTTGGCCCGTATACACCCATTCATTGACTTGTGTTGACTCGCATTGACTCCTGTTGACTCCTTTTGACTTGCTCCCCAGGTTCTGCTACATGGACCCCATACGAGGCAAGTGCAATGACCCCAACTACGTTGAACCAGCTCCTAACGAGGTCACCCTTGGGATTTCCAGACACTACAGTAGCTTCCCTGGTGCTGCTTCTCCTGCGTCTGCTGCTGCTGCCGCTGCTTCTGCTGCTGCTTCTGCTGCTGGTGCCGCTGCCGGTGCTGCTGCTGGCGCTGCTGGTACGCTGAATGCTGATGGGCGCACCTTGACTGGTGCTGCTTCAGATGCTGACAGCAACTGCGTCCCTGTTACGACTAGAAGCAGTGCTGCAGCAAGGGCCACAGAAGGAGCTGCTGCAGGTGGGGGAACGGGAGAAACGGCAGGAGCAGCAGGAGCGTCAAGAAGGTCAGGAGAAACAGCAGCAGCGGGAGCGGGAGGAGGAGCAGGAGCAGGCAGAGCAGGAGCGGCTGCAGCGGCAGCAGGAAGAGGAGGAGGTGAAGCAGGAGGAGCAGCAGGTGGGCTCAGAATCAAGCCACCAATGGGAAAGCAGAAAGCTTTTGCTCGAAAGTCCTCACCTGCTGCTGAGGCGAAGGGCAAAGGGACGAGTTCTGAGGCGCCTCAGAAAGCTTTTGCTGTCAAGTCTTCCCCTGCCGCTGCAGCCAAGGGCAAAGGGACGACGAGCGAGGGTAAACGAGTGAGCGAGAGGGAGAGAGGGAGAGCGAGTGAGCAGAGGGTGAACGAAGGGAGGAGAGAGGGTGAGGGGGCGGGTGCTGGCATGAGCCGAAGAATGGGTGAAGGTGCACATGGTCCTGCTGCTGGGCCAAGCAGGGTTGGAGCTAGAGAGGCGAGTGGGGGAGTGGGGGCAGGGCGGGCAGGGGAAGGACGAGGGGGAGGGGTCGGGGAGCAAGGCGGAGCAAGAGTGGGGAGAGGAGGTGGGCTGGGAGGAGCCGGAGCAGCAGGCTTGGATGAAGGCAAGAAGAGGAAGCTAGGAGGGGAAAGTGGGATGGCTGGTGGCAGTGGGGTGGCAGGTGGCAGTTGCATTCCTGACAGAGGTGGGCCGGGTGGCAGTGGCACACATGTGAGGGTGAAGGAGGAACCAGGGGAGTATGTGGGAGTGGCAGTGGGGTTAGAGAGGCACGAACGGACAAACAGGAGGGGGCATGGCGAAGGGGGGCACGAGGGACGGGAGTGTGAGCGAGAAGGGCTGGGAGTGGGGCGACGGGGAGCAGGGCATGCAAACTGGGGAGAAGAGAGGCCAGAAAGCGGACTAAGAAGAGGCGTGGAAAGACACGATAATGCAGGCACTGGGGCAGGAGTGGAGAGGAGGGATGGCAGGGTAGGGGGGAGGGTGGAGAGGAGGGAGTGTGGAGAGGCAGTGGTAGGAGTGGAGAGGAGTGGAGCAGGGTCATCTCCGGCATGGAGGCATCCTGCTGCTCCTACTGCTGCTGCTGCAGGTCCTTCTGGTGATCACAGAATTGCTGCTTCTGCCTCTGGTGCTGCTGCTGCAGCTGGCAACCACGGAGCAGGTTTGAGTGGTGCTGCTGCAGAGAGGGAGGAGGGGGAGGAGGTGGACAGCAGTGAAGAGAGCGAGGAGGATGCGGTGACGTGGCACCACCGGCCAGCAAAGAGACGTGCGATCATGGATGATGATGATGATGATGAACTTGAGGACGGAGAGGTGTGACATCCTAGTTGTTTGTTTGTAGCAATGATGGTTTTGAATGTAGATGTTTCTTTTCTAGTTGGGTTTTGTAAGGTAATAATTCAAGCTGGAGCTTTGTTTTCCCCATAACATGGTAAACCCGAAGGGGTTTCATATCAAGGTAGAGAATGTGAAAATACATTCAAACAAGGCAATTAATCTATAGATCCTTCTCTGGATGGAATACAATCTCTGGCATTGTACATTCTTTGAAATTCCTACACCCTGGATACCGGTAGAAGTCAAACATTTGTACGGTACATATTCTCCAAATAAGCACGTTTTCTAAAATCATGCTGTTTCACTTGTCAAAAGGTTTCAACCACGCTGATTACAACGAGTTTTCACATTCGAAGCCATGCTGGCTGTGGGCTGTGTGGAGATCCCAGAGTGGTGGAGAACTTTCGGACGAGTTAGATTCAGCCAGATGGCAGGCATGTAGCCCATAGACGGTTCGATTATGGGCGACCGCTAAGCAGGTGCAGCAGGTCGTCGTTTTCATCGCCTTTCCACTCTCGTGCGACGCGTGCGGAATAGAGTTGCGACTTGACCAGCCTTTTTATTGGCTGGGCGGAAGGCATGGCTGCAGTCTTCCGCCCAACCAATCGGCGCAGGCCGTAGGAGACACGAGAACCATCCACCACCACGGGCTCGTTCAGTCACGGCAACACAATGAAAACAGAAACTAGAGCGGTATAGTACGATCTCTCGCTTTTCTGTGGTTGACGTCAGTATACAGTAAGGTTCGTACTTGCGCCTTTCTCCTCATTTTCCCCCACCCCTGCTGTTCCGCCATGTCCTCCGCACCCTTTTGTCCCCGACACCTCTTTTCCCCTTCGCATTGCGCAATGCATGGCTCTCCCGCATTCCGCTCCACGGAATTATCTTTTGTTTGTTCTCCATGCACTGAAATTTGTGCAACAAGAATATCCGTTCAGCCATTCCCATTGCTCCATAATTTCAGCTCCACAACCATTCCCGCAGCCTATCGTCGATTCTCGCTTGCGACTTCCAGCAAATCACTGACGACTGGTGCCTTCGAATACACGGCGTAGATTCTTCCTTGTAACGTTCGCCCTGTTTTAGACTGGGAGTGAAATTCCGGCTTCCACCTTCTGTCGTCGGTTCCTGAAATTTCTTGAAACGCAGCGTATTCTGGCTGACGCTTTCCCCGAGTTCTACTGGATCGTGAACGGTTCCGCCTCCGTCTTTAATCGACGTCCCTTGTTCCACAAATTATCCAGTACCTGTTGGCGAAATCTTGAGCATTGAACGAAAATCAGTGGCGGCGATGGCGGAGAATGAGTGGCTATCGGGTTATCTGGACGCGATTCTAGAGCGCGGAGGCGCGCCGATGGACACTGACAAGAAGGAACGGCTGGATCTATCGGAGATCAAGGGGCAGAGCGGCACAGCCGTCCGATACTTTGTGAATGAGATCAAGGATTCGAGCGAGGAGGAGCTGCATCGCACATGGATGAAGGTATCGCACATGAGCGATGGAAGTGTCGCACATCCAGCGTTGGAAATGTCGCACATAAACGATGGAAGCGCCGCGCACGAAATTGTCGCACACGGACATGTGTCTCGCATGGGTGAACATATCGCACATGTAGACATCGTACTTGAAGGCGTGTCGCCCACGATTGTGTCTTAGCAGCTACAATGTCCTAATGCGTGCTTTGCTTTGATCCGTGATCTGCGCAGGCCACAGCAATGAACGACGAGAAAGGGTCCCGAATGGAGAATTTCACGTGGCGAATTTGGCACCTGTCCCGGAAGAAGAAGCAGGTATGCTTCGCGTACCGACTGTACTGTGTAGGTATTTGTTGGGAAACAAAGCATAATCCTAGTATGCATCGTCTAACCTGGAAAAGCATTTTCGTATCACTGATGTCCCTTTTTGCAGAAATTTGTCTTGCTGGCACTTCGTGGCCTTGCGATTCCCCACAATTGTCCTCAAACTCCTAAATTGACACCCACCCAGTCGTCTTAACTACATCCCAATCTTCAAAAACTTCTCCCTATATCTTTTACCTCCTCCCCCTCCCCCCCCCCCCCCCCCCCCCCCCCTTGTAACTCTCCTAAATCCTCCCCCAACAATGCCCTAAATCTTCATCACAATCTCCGCCTTGCTTGGCGCTTCTTGCTGCAGTTGGAGCAAGAAGCATCGCGGATCAAGGAGCAGCAGCAGCACGTCAAGGAGGCGGCTGAGCTGGACATAGAGGAGGAGGACGGCCCTGAGTCCACCCTCCCGGACTCCCTCGCTCTGCTTCATGGGGACTCGGCCAACATTGATTCGTATTCCCCTCATTCTCTCCAAAAACGTGTCCTCCTCAAATCCCTTTTCCTCTCGAACCTTCCACCGCCCCCTGCAGTTGGAGCAGGAAGCTTCGCGCATCAAGGAGCAGCAGCAGCACGACAAGGAGGAGGCTGAGCTGGACATAGAGGAGGAGGACGGCCCTGACGATGACGCCCTCCCGGACGCTCTGCCCGGTGCTGACGTGGCTGCTGACGTGGACAAGGCCGCGGATGACCTGCTGGACTCCAGTGCCAACGTGGCAGCGGCTCAGGCGGCGGCAGCGAAGGCTGCAGCGGAGAAGGAATCCCGGGGGAGGAGGGAGAACCAGCAGCAGGGGGCGCAGCAGGGGGAGAGGCAGAGGGAGGTGCCTGCTGGTGCAGGGTTGACTGCTGAGGCGCCTGGGAGGGATCCGCTTGAGCATGGCACGGAGAAGAGGCTCTATATTGTCATGATCAGGTGAGCCTTGGGATTGTCGTTTCTAGGTGAGTGCAATGAGTTTCTACACCTGATGCGCTTGAGGGTCCCGCTTGAGCATGGCACGGAGAAGAGGCTCTATATTGTCATGATCAGGTGAGACTTGGGATTGTCGTTTCTAGGTGAGTGCAATGAGTTTCTACACCTGATGCGCTTGGGAGGGTCCCGCTTGAGCATGGCACGGAGAAGAGGCTCTATATTGTCATGATCAGGTGAGACTTGGGATTGTCGTTTCTAGGTGAGTGCAATGAGTTTCTACACCTGAGGTGCCTGGGAGGGACCCTCTTGAACATGGCACGGAGAAGAGGCTCTATATCGTCATGATCAGGTGAGCCTTAAGATTGCCGTGATCAGGTGAGCCTTGGGATTGTCATGATCAGGTGAGCCTTGGGATTGTCGTGATCAGGTGAGCCTTGGGATTGTCGTGATTAGGTGAGCCTTGGGATTGTCGTGATCAGGTGAGCTTTGGAATTGTCATGATTTGGCATGCCTTGGGATTGTCACGATCAGGTGAGCCTTGGAATTGCCTTGATGAGGTGGGCCTTGGGATTGTTTTGATGAGGTGGGCCGTGTGATTGTCGTGACTAGGTGAGTGGATTGCCGTGATCAGGTGAGCCTTGGGATTGCCGTGATCAGGTGAGCCTTGGGATTGCCGTGATCAGGTGAGCCTTGAAAATATCATGATTCAATAAGTGTTTTGCACAGCATATATAATTTTTGTGCTTGAGTGCAATGAGTTTTTCAGCAAATGGGCTGCTGAGGCGCCTGGGAGAGATGCGTTTGAGCATGACATAGAAATGAGATTTCAGGAATTGTCATGATTAGATGAGCCTTGGGAATTTTGTGGATCAGTCAGTGTTATTTATCAGTGAGGACGCTTTGGTTAGGCATGCTAGGCCAAGAGCATACGAACAGACGAGTTAGACATCCGCCTGAATTTGGATGCGCATGCAAATGATTGAACACATTTGGCATGTGCATGTTTTTTATTGTAATTTGCATTGTGCGTGTGCATGTGTTTTCTCCCCCCTGCACCCGCCAGCATCCATGGGTTGGTGCGAGGAGAGAACATGGAGCTGGGGCGAGACTCGGACACGGGCGGCCAGGTATGTGTGCTCCTGTGTGGTGCATCTGTGCTGCCTGCTCCTGTGTGCTGCCACGTGTCTCTCGTATAAGGCACCATACAGCATCCATGGGTTGGTCCGAGGAGAGAACATGGAGCTGGGGCGAGACTCGGACACGGGCGGCCAGGTATGTGTGCTCCTGTGTGGTGCATCTGTGCTGCCTGCTCCTGTGTGCTGCCACGTGTCTCTCGTATAAGGCACCATACAGCATCCATGGGTTGGTCCGAGGAGAGAACATGGAGCTGGGGCGAGACTCGGACACTGGAGGCCAGGTATGCACTACGCTGTTGCCTGCACGTGTGTGCTGCCTGCTCTCGTGTGTACTGCCTGCCCCTGTGTGCTAGTTCTCTTGTATAATGCCGTCCCGTATTCTGCCTGCACTCGTGTGCTGCGCTGCCCTTCCATTTGCAATCAGAGGCATGGTGTTGCCCAGGCGTCTTTTTCTTGCTATATATCACACCCTTGATACAGTTAATCAGGTTTCATGTAAAAAAGGGTGTCACGTGGAGACCCACCCGCCTCCACCCGCTCTTTTCTCCCGTTTCCCTCCCCACCTTCTCCAGGTGAAATACGTGGTGGAGATTGCGAGAGCTCTCGCGTCCATGCCTCAGGTGTATCGCGTGGATCTGCTCACACGCCAGATCGTTGCCCCTGGGGTGAGTGGTTGTGCGTGGTGGTGAATGGTGGGGTGCGTTTGGAGTGGCTCATAAGGAGAAAGGGAGAGCCCCGGCGTCCATGCATCAGGTGTACCGCGTGGATCTGCTCACACGTCAGATCGTTGCCCCTCGGGTGAGTGGTTTGAGAAGTGGTGGTTAGTGGTGGGGAGTGGTGGAGAGTGGTGGGAGTGGGTTTGGAAGTGCTCATTAGGAGAGAGGGAGCGCCCTGGCGTCCATGCCTCAGGTGTACCGCGTGGATCTGCTCACACGCCAGATCGTTGCTCCTGGGGTGAGTGATAATGGGAAGTGGTGGTGATTGTTGGTGTGTGGAGAGTGTCGGTGGTGGGATTGGATCTGCTTAATAAAGGTACTGGAGAGCCCCGCGCAACCAGTACCTGTGAAATCACCAAGGAGGCGTTCTGGCCGTGCACCGACGAGCTGCTGTTGTGGATGTCCCTTGGCCCACTCACTGAACCCCTGCCAACCGCACTCAACTGCACCCGCACGCCCATCTCCCTGTCTCCCCTCTCCTGTTTCCCTTTCTCCCCGTGAGTCTAGATCGACTGGTCCTATGGCGAGCCCTCTGAAATGCTGAGCTCGCTCCGCTACGACCCGGACGGGCTGATAGTGGGGGAGAGCGGGGGACGTACATCATCCGCCTGCCATGCGGCCCACTGACTGAACCCTTGCCAACCGTACTTAACCATGCACACGCTCTGCTCTCCATTCTCCCTGTGCTTTTAGGTCGACTGGTCATACGGCGAGCCCTCGGAGATGCTCAGCTCCTTGCGCTACGACTCGGACGGGCTGATAGCGGGGGAGAGCGCGGGCGCCTACATCATCCGCCTGCCGTGCGGCCACTGATTGCACCCTTGCCAACCGCACCCAACCACTTCCCACCAGGTTGATTGGTCATACGGAGAACCCTCAGAGATGATCAGCTCCCTCCGCTACGACCCGGACGGGATGATAGCAGGGGAGAGCGCGGGGGCCTACATCATCCGCCTGCCGTGCGGCCCGCGCGACCAGTACCTGCGCAAGGAGGCGCTGTGGCCGTACGTGGACGAGTTTGTGGACGGAGCTCTCACGCACATCATGCACATGTCGAGGGAACTGGCGGATCAGATCGGGGACGGGCAGCGCGTGTGGCCGTATATGATTCACGGGCATTACGCCGATGCTGGAGACATAGCCGCGCTGCTCTCAGGTGGGTGCGGCCATCCCTCTCAGGTTTACGGGTCTCAGCGCTACTGAATCTTGAGGCGTCTCGGAGATGGGCCAGGCTCTTCACAGGCTTGCAGCAGGTGTGAGTGAGTGCCATAGTGGTGGGGGTTGGAGTTCTCTCACGCACATCATGCACATGTCCAGGGAGCTCGCGGATCAGATCGGGGACGGGCAGCGCGTGTGGCCGTATATGATTCATGGGCATTACGCCGATGCTGGGGATATAGCGGCCCTTCTTTCAGGTCAGTTCCCTCTCAGCAGCAGGCGTGGAGCAGACCAGTGCCTCTTTTTGAGGCGTCTCAAGTAGACCAGTACCTGCGCAAGGAGGCGCTGTGGCCGTACGTGGACGAGTTTGTGGACGGAGCCCTCACGCACATCATGCACATGTCGAGGGAACTCGCGGATCAGATCGGGGACGGGCAGCGCGTGTGGCCGTATATGATCCACGGGCATTACGCCGATGCTGGGGACATAGCGGCTTTGCTCTCAGGAAGGTGTTCGCTCGTGGGTCTAAGGTGGGTGCGCTGATCTTTCAGCGCTCTCAGCAGCAGGCGAGGAGCAGAACATCACCTGCGTAAGGAGGAGCTCTGAGACGTCTCTGGGTTTTTTTTTTCTCACCTTCGATATTCTTTCTTCTTTAAACCTCCCTTCTGTGTCTGTTTGACTGTCCAGGTGCACTGAACGTGCCCATGGTGCTAACAGGCCACTCCCTGGGCCGTAACAAGTTGGAGCAGCTGCTGAAGCAGGGGCGCATGAGTCGCGGGGAGATCAACACGCAGTACGCCATCGACCGGCGCATCGAAGCCGAGGAGTTTTCTCTGGATGCGGCAGAGCTGGTGGTGACGAGCACGCGGCAGGAGGTGGAGGAGCAGTGGGGGCTGTATGACGGCTTTGACGTGCGCCTGGAGAGGGTGCTGCGCGCCAGGCAGCTCAGAGGGGTCAGCTGCCACGGCCGCTTCATGCCGCGCATGGCGGTGAGTACACATGAGCGCACGGAGTACAGGGGGTTTTGGGTTGCAGGGGTAAAAGTGGAGGTGGAGGAGCAGTGGGGGCTGTATGACGGCTTTGACGTGCGCCTGGAGAGGGTGCTGCGCGCCAGGCAGCTCAGAGGGGTCAGCTGCCACGGCCGCTTCATGCCACGCATGGCGGTGAGTATGGGGATACAGGGAGAGGGCTAGTAGGCCAGGAGAGGGGAAGAGGTGGTAGATCAAACGTCAATCGTTTGGTACTCGGGGCTAAGGGTTCTGAACCCTACACACTCTCCCACCACCCCCACTGCCCTAACAGTTCCTCGTGCAACAGTGACGTGGAGTATGGATGTCGAGGCCTACAATGTGTGGAGTACAGGAAATGGGTCTTTTTTCGTGCTTCCTCATTGCGAGACATAGCAGTAGCACGAAATGAGGAAACACGAATAGGACCCATCTCTTTTCCCCACGCGTAGTAGTCCTTGTCATCCATATACCCCTCCCCTCCTCCTCCTCTCCATCCGTGTCACTGTTGCACGAGGAACTGTTGGGCAATGGGGGTGGTGGGAGAGGGTGTAGGGTTCAAAACTCCTAGCCCCGAGTACCAAACTATTCCCTTTCATCCCTTATAATTGCGATCATCCCTGTCATAGCTCCCAGCTATTCGCACCTTGCTTCACCCCTTCGCTCAATCACCCCCCATTCGCTCCGTCCCATTCCTGTTCCTCCCCACCCCCTTTACCCATCAGGTCATTCCCCCAGGAATGGATTTCTCCAACGTGGTCGTCCCAGATATCGACGGCTCAGATTCGCCCGGGCCTGAGCCTCCCATTTGGGCCGAGGTATGGAGCAATTCGTTTGTAGCACACTTCTTTCATCGTAACGTCATGAATTTTGAAGGCGGCTCAAAGGAGGTATGGAAAGAAAGCCTTGTTTGTAGCACATTCCTTTGTTATCGTCTTCCATCCGCTCCCCCCCCTGTCTCCCCCTTCTCTTCCTCACAGGTGCGCAAGTTCTGGTCCAACCCGCACAAGCCCATCATCCTCGCCCTCTCGTCATCCCTCCCTGTTCTCCCCATCTGTTCCCCCCCCACCACCCACCCCCCGGTCCCCCTTTAACTCCCCCCCTGCCGTCCCGCACCAGGAGCGCAAGTTCTGGTCCAACCCACACAAGCCCATCATCCTGACCCTTTTGTCTTCACTCCCTGCTCCCTGTGTGCCCCCTTCCATGCCCTCCCCCATCTGCTCCCCCCCTGTTTCACCCCATCCCCCACCCCAGGTGCGCAAGTTCTGGTCCAACCCGCACAAGCCCGTTATCCTTGCTCTCGCCCGCCCCGACCCCAAGAAGAATCTCACCACGCTCGTGCGCGCCTTTGGGGAGTGCCAGGCGCTAAGGGACCTCGCAAATTTGGTGAGCCGTGTGGGCTGTTTGTGAGAGAGAATAGTGGTAAAGAGGTTATTTAAAAGCCTCAAGAAGAATCTCACCGCGCTCGTGCGCGCCTTTGGGGAGTGCCAGGCGCTAAGGGACCTCGCCAATTTGGTGAGCCGTGTGGGCTGTTTGTGAGAGAGAATAGTGGTAAAGAGGTTATGTAAAAGCCTCAAGAAGAATCTCACCGCGCTCGTGCGCGCCTTTGGGGAGTGCCAGGCGCTAAGGGACCTCGCCAATTTGGTGAGCCGTGTGGGCTGTTTGTGAGAGAGAATAGTGGTAAAGAGGTTATTTAAAAGCCTCAAGAAGAATCTCACCGCGCTCGTGCGCGCCTTTGGGGAGTGCCAGGCGCTAAGGGACCTCGCCAATTTGGTGAGCCGTGTGGGCTGTTTGTGAGAGAGAATAGTGGTAAAGAGGTTATTTAAAAGCCTCAAGAAGAATCTCACCGCGCTCGTGCGCGCCTTTGGGGAGTGCCAGGCGCTAAGGGACCTCGCCAATTTGGTGAGCCGTGTGGGCTGTTTGTGAGAGAGAATAGTGGTAAAGAGGTTATTTAAAAGCCTCAAGAAGAATCTCACCGCGCTCGTGCGCGCCTTTGGGGAGTGCCAGGCGCTAAGGGACCTCGCCAATTTGGTGAGCCGTGTGGGCTGTTTGTGAGAGAGAATAGTGGTAAAGAGGTTATTTAAAAGCCTCAAGAAGAATCTCACCGCGCTCGTGCGCGCCTTTGGGGAGTGCCAGGCGCTAAGGGACCTCGCCAACCTGGTGAGTAGCATGAGCAGGCTTGATGGGACCTGGCCAATCTGGTGAGTCCGAGGAATTCAGATGTTCAAGATATGCATTTGGGCTGCTTCTGCCCTTACCCGCACGCACCCATCGTCTTTCCTAACCCACCCTCCCGCCGTCCTTCTCTCCCGCCCTCCTTGCCACGCGCCCACTCTCTGCTGCAGCGTCTGGTGATGGGCAACCGGGACGACATTGAAGCAACGCAGTGAGTGCGGGCAACGCAGAGGTGCTGACAGCGGTGTTCAGTCACACACCCTCTTCCCTGATTCACCGTTCGTCCCTCTCTCTCCTCCAGTGTCTGGTGATGGGCAAACGTGACGACATTGATGCCATGAGCGCTGGAAACGCGGAAGTGCTGACAGCGGTGCTGAAGCTGATAGACAAGAAAGCACCTACCTTCCTCCCTTTTCAACCCCCCACCCCAACCCATCTAAACCCATACCAACCCACCTTCCCCAGTGCCTGGTTATGGGGAATCGAGACGATATCGACGCCATGAGCGCTGGAAACGCAGAGGTGCTGACAGCGGTGCTGAAGCTGATAGACAAGTACGACCTGTACGGGCAGGTGGCGTACCCCAAGCACCACAGGCAGGCTGAAGTGCCCGACATCTACGCCCTCGCTGCTAAGTCCAAGGTGAGCTGCCTTTGTCCTTGTTGCAAGTATATCAGGCATAGAGGGAGTACCAGCAGGAGGCATCAAGTGTGGCCTACTCGAAGCACCACAAGCAGGCTGAAGTGCCGGACATATACGCCCTCGCTGCTAAGTCCAAGGTGAGGAGAACAGGGATCCAGGCCGCTGGTAGTGCTCTGTGGTGTTGTGTGGTGTGGTGCATGGTGCGGTGCGGTTTGGTGTTTTGTGGTGTGGTGTGCCGACAATTCTGACAGCGGTGCTGAATCTGGTAGACAAGTACCACCTGTACGGGCAGGTGACGTACCCCAAGCACCCATATGTGTACTACAAACATGCAGTCTCCACCATCCTCAACTGTCCATGGCCACATGTCGCTTTTGAGGCGACTCAAAATTCACCTCGTTACATTAGCACCCGTACATGTACAAATATACACTTTCCTCTATCCTTAACTGTCCATGGCCCCATGTCGGTTTCGCCCGATGCACCCTGGACATGGGGCCACGGCAGTGAGCACCTTGAAAATTTCCGCAGCGAGGGGAAAGGGGGTTTGCCAACCACCTAAGCGCTGCCGCCCTCGCCTCTTGAGAATTCTGATAAGTTCCTGCCCTGTATTCCCTCGTGTCCCGTTCACCCCCGCCCCTCCTTTCCAGGGCGTTTTTGTGAACCCAGCACTCGTGGAGCCCTTTGGCCTCACTCTCATTGAGGTACGACTATTTCAGATTCGCATTATGCTTCCAATAGTAGCCTGAAGCTCAATACGCTTCCAATCTCAACCGCTTGGCCATGTCTTCCCTTTCGTGTTTGGCGATTGTTCTCAGGCTCCACAAATCAGCATGAGCTTTTTCTCTTTTTTTTGCTTTCTCGCTTTCGTCCTCACATCCCCCTACTTCCCATGCCTTCCTCCCATTTGTCCTACCCGCCCTCTTCCTCACACCACAGGCAGCAGCACACGGGCTGCCCATGGTGGCCACAAAGAACGGCGGCCCCGTTGACATCCAAAAGGTGAGTGCCCTGCTGTCAAGGTAATCTGGAGTCAACGCAAGTCAAGGAACGATCACGGTGTGATCCCATTCACATTCAGAAGGCCCATCACGTTGAAGCTTCCGTGTGTTTTGAGGTAACTCACCTTAACAAGTGAACTGCAGAAGGCGGCTCCGTTGGCGTCCTCCATTGAGGCATGTCAAATCTAGTCTAGACGTTTCAACCTCCCTCCCCTCCCCCCTCTCTTTTCCCCCCTCCCCCCTCCTTCATGAGCAACGGGCTGGTGGTGGATCCTCATGACGCCAATGCTCTGGCATCCGCGCTGCTACAGCTGGTGGCGGACAGAGGCCCTCCTGTGCTGCCCTCCCATTCTTAAGCTGCTACTCCCGCCTTTTACGGTGCTTCTCCCATGAGAATTATTGCAACTGCCGCCTTTTTCGGTGCTTCTCAGATGCTGAGCAACGGGCTGGTGGTGGACCCCCATGACACCAACGCACTGGCATCGGCGCTGCTACAGCTGGTGGCGGACAGAGCACTGTCCTGTGTTGCCCTCCCAATCTTCTCCGCTGCCCCCCGTCCTCCCCCACGCCCCTTCCTTTCCCTGGTTCAGATGCTGAGCAACGGGTTGGTGGTGGACCCTCATGACGCCAACGCGCTGGCAGAGGCGCTGCTACTGGTGGCGGACAGAGGCCCTCCTGTGCTGCCATTCCATCCTCAATCCGCCGCCCCCCTCCTCTCACTCCTCATCTCCCACCGTCTTCCCTTGGTCAGATGCTGAGCAACGGGCTGGTGGTGGACCCCCATGACGCCAACGCACTGGCAGAGGCGCTGCTACAGCTGGTGGCGGACAGAACACTGTGGATCGAGTGCAGGAAGTCTGCTCTAGCCAACATTCACAAGTACTCCTGGCCGCAGGTGGGTGCGAGTGGGTGTAGGTGGGCGCAATTTGGTGCAGGTTCATAGGCAGCTGGTGGCGGACAGAACACTGTGGACCGATTGCAGGAAGTCAGCACTGGCGAACATTCACAAGTACTCCTGGCCGCAGGTGGGTGCGAGTGGTTGCAGGTGAGTGTGAGTGGTGGGTGCAGGTGGGTGCAAGTGGGTGCAGGTTCATAGACAGCTGGTGGCGGACAGAGCGCTGTGGACCGATTGCCGCAAGTCTGCTCTGGCCAACATTCACAAGTACTCCTGGCCGCAGGTGGGTGCTGAGCGGGTGTAGGTGGGTGAATGGCCAGTTCCGTGGGTGTAGCGCTGTGGACGGATTGTCGCAAGTCTGCTCTGGCCAACATTCACAAGTACTCCTGGCCGCAGGTGAGTGCGAGTGGGTGCAAGTGGGTGCAGGTGGGTGCGAGTGGGTGCACGTGGGGACACATGAGTGCAGCAGCACTCCTCAACCATGTTGCTGATGGTGTTTCATCAGCCGACAGCGCCAAAAAGCCTCCACTCCAACTCCCTCCGCCGGGACATCCAAGACCTTATTTCAATCTTTTCTTCCCCTTCCCCCGCTCCCCTACCCCCTCGTCTCCTCCTGCCCCTTTCCCCTTCCCTTTGCCCTCCTTTCTCTCTCTCCCATTCATCCTCCTCCCAAACAGCACTGCGCCTCTCTTCTCACCCGTGTGGCCCAGTCTCATCTGCGCCACCCAGTGTGGAGGGCAGCAGCACTCTTCGACCAGGTCGCCGCCTCTACCTCTTCAACCACCACCACCAACACCACCGGCCTCCAATCCGACTCACTCCGAGACATCCAAGACCTCTCCCTGCGCCTCTCTCTTTCTCCTTCCCCTTCCGTCTCTCCAATTCCCCCTCTCCCCTTCCCCGTCTTCCCTTTCCCCTCTCCCTTCCCCATTTCTCCACACCCCAAACAGCACTGCGCCTCTCTTCTCACCCGTGTGGCCCAGTCTCGTCTCCGCCACCCCGTGTGGAGGGCAGCAGCACTCTTCGACCAGGTCGCTGCCTCTACCACCACCACCACCAACACCACCGGCCTCCAATCCGACTCCCTCCGGGACATCCAAGACCTCTCCCTGCGCCTCTCATTCGACGGCAAGTTCTGGGGCGGAGGGTCCTTCCAGGGAGGGTCGTTTCAAGGCGGTTCCATGGATCTCTCTTTCATGCTGGACAACCTTGGGGTTATCCGGCCAGACGGTCGCTCCGCTAGCGGCTATGCAGCCGAGCCTTCTCATGCGGCTGGTGCTGGTGGTGGTTTTGGTGGTTCTGGTGGTCTTGGTGGTGGGGAGGGGCTGGGAGCGGGAGCAGCGTTGGGGATTCACAACAGGCTGGGGAATTATTCGTTTACTGGGGGTATGGGGTCGGAGAGTGTTGGGCGGTACCGGGAAGGGGTGGGCGCGTCGGGGCGGCTGCAGGGAATGCAGGAGGAAGGGGAGGATGGAGGGGCAGGCGCAGGGGTTGGGGCTGGGGAGAAAGGGTCGGCAGCAGGAGCGGCGGCAGCAGCAGCGTTTGAGGGACTTCGGTTGAGAAGGCGGCGGCGGCTGATTGTGGTAGCCGTGGACGAATACGACCCCGTTGGGCGGCCGGGTTCGTCTGTTCTGGACTCTCTTTGCGCCGCCCTGGAGGTGGCCTACCGGCACAACACGGGGACGTTAAGGGAGCGCGTTGTATGGGGTATGGGGCCGGGTGGGGAGATAGGTGTGGTGCTGGCGACGGCACTCACAGCCAGAGAGACAGTGGCAATGCTGACAGCAGCGGGATTGGGGCTGAGGCAGCTTGATGCGCTGATTGCTGGAGGAGGAAGCGAGGTGTACTACTCTGTACCGTGCTCCACCGCATCGGACCTTGGAGCAGCAGCAGCTGGGGGAACAGGAGCAGGAACAGCAGCAGGAGCGGGTGCAGCGGCAGGCATGGCAGCAGGCTTGGTATCAGCCATGGCTCCTTTGGAGGATCGGGAAGGCTGGCAGTTGCTTCCCGATCCGGACTACTTCGCGCACATTGAATACCGGTGGAGCGCTGACGGTGTACGCAGGTCCATGGGACGAATCCTGGCTCATGCTATAAAGGGTACAACCACCGGTGGGGCTGCCAGTGCTGCCACCACTCCTGCTGCAGGCTCTGGAGGGGTCTTTCCTCCTCCTGCCACTGCCCTCTCTGCTGCTGCTGCTGCTGCTGCTACAAACGGGGCTGCTTCTAACGAGGAGGAGTATGTGCGCTCAATCTCCTTCTCAGACGGGCTGACAGCCATCGCCTCGGAGCCTGCAGCTGCTCCCACCCGCACGGGCATCCCTGGGAGCAAGAGCGTGACTGGCAGCAGGATAGGGGATGCAGGGGCGGGATCGAGGGGGGCGAGGGGGGCGGTGGGGAACGGGCTGCTGCTGCAGCAGCAGCAGCTGCTGGCGGTGCAGCGCGTGTGTGTGGAGGATGAGATGAGAACCACATCAAGACGGCTGGCTTACCGAGTGCTGGATATTGCACAGGTAGGAAATGGGCTTTTTGGTGCTGCTAGTTGTAGCAGCAGCAGCAGCTACTGGCAGTGCAGCGCGTGACGTGTGCTCTGACGTGTGCAGTATGGCATGGCTCAGCTTTCTCTACTCTCCTCCCCACAACCGTCCCCCTCCCCTTTTCCTCCTCCGCCCACCCTTCCCACAGATGCCAACAGCAGCTGAGCTGCGTCGTCGCCTGCGTCTACGTGGCTTGAGGTGCCACGTGGGCTACTGCCGTGCTGCCACGTGTCTTCACATCCTGCCTCTCCACGCCTCTCGCTCACAGGCCCTCAGGTAATGTATTTTGTGCACTGTGCATTGTGCATTATGCTTTGTCTACTGTGCCTATTGGGTAAAATACAATTTTCTTATTGTGTCTGACCTCCTTGACACGTTTTTCCCCAACTTTCTATCCCTGTGTCTGTCCCTCTCTGTCCCTCCCTGTCCCTTTTCTCCCTCTCCATCCGTCGCTATTCCAGGTACCTCTGTGTGCGCTGGGGATTGGAGCCTGCTGACCTGGCAATCATCGTCGGCAGTCCAGCTGGCGCTGACGGGGATTACGCGCAGCTCCTGTCAGGCATGCACCACACGCTCATTCTGGAACCTCCCCCTGCTGACGTGTCACAGCACCAAGCAGTGGCAGCAGTAGGGTTAGATCCGTTTGCAGAGTACAGGAAAAAGCTGCTGCATGAGTTCGTTCCGCGCAGTGACGTGCATTTGCCCAATCTGGTGAATGTGGAGGATTCGTCCAAAGACAAAGTCAACGCTCTTGCTGGCGCCCTGGAGAAGATAGGCTTTGCGTAACGCGAGTTACAAATTGATGTGCAGCTGCCCCTGCTGGTGAATGTGGAAGGTTCCTTTGAGCGACAAAGTGAGCGCTCTGGGTGGTGTTATGCGGAACTAGCTGCTCGTACCATGTGTTGGAACATCGTGGCAGCATGCACTATGGTATCAACAATTTGACTAGGCTTTTGAAAGTCTCTGCTTCGATTCAGCTGACTCTGGGGACTTTAGAATATACACACAAGTTAGTTTGTTTGCTTGCTCGTGTGCCATATGTCAAGGCATCTTAGCATCTCTGCATCAGCTGAAAGCATTACCAAAAGTGCTGCTGGAGTTGGACACCAAAGTACTGAGAGGAATCTAGAACCGTATGATTGTTACTGTATTGCTTTCCAGCTGCAATCTTGAATTTGAGGGATCGTTGATTGGCATGCGAAGGTGAGTGGTTGTTCCGCATCACAATTGCTCCAACAAGCCCACAAGCTCCGCTCCGCAACCAGCAGCCGCAATTTTCGTGTTTCACATCACAGTCAAACCGTTCTGAAAATTATTGGAGCTAGGAGTTATTGCCAAACCCCAATTGGACGTGTTTAGGGCTCCGTACCACCTCTGGTCCGGTTCCCACCACCACTTAGACACTTTCGAGGCTACCTCAGGTCTTCGAAATATATTTTCTTCCTTGAATGGCCTCCCAGATTTGGGTCATTCGAGCCTCAACTTCGGTTTTTAGTTGATCCAAAGTTCTGCTAGAGCTCTCCGAATGCGCCTTGGTTCACTTGAACCACGAACAAGCTCACAACTCACCCTCTGCAGCGCCGCGTTTTGCGGGCTCACACAGCCAAAACTACCAGCTAGATGTATGGCGCACGCAGTACCCTGTCATGGCGTTTTGCGCGTTCACAGCCAACGTAGATACTCGAATAATGCCTCATGCAGCCTATCAGCTGCCGCATTGCGCGTTCACAATGAAACGAAATAGTTGGCGAGGCAGCACTCGCGCGGAGTGGCCAATCAGCTGCCGTTTTGCGCGTTGGCAAGCTCGTTTGCGAGCGGGCGAACGGGTTGCACGCATCAGCGAAGCAGTCGTCGTTATGCGCGTTTTCGACTCAAACGAGATTTATTGTGGTGCCAGCGAGCCGCCGGGGCTTCCGGGCATGCCCCAACCAATAAATCCGTTGTCAATCGATAACCCCCTTGAGGCTTCACGATTAGCAGGCAGATCTTATGCAGTATATTCGACAAACAGTTATCGGATGGAAAGAGTGAGCCATCATAGTGTACGAGAGAATTTGCTTCTCTGATAGCCTCCTGACTCCAATCAATCTTACCATTTATCCTAGCCCGATACCACTAACGACCAATCATGGGTCGGCGCGTCCCCAGTCACGTTATTCACGCTGTGCTTGCCGTCGCAGCAGTCGCTATCGTCGTCGTTTCTCTCCTCTCTTCGATTCCGTCTGCTGCTGCGACACGTACGCGTGCTGGCGGCTGGTCTACCGTGGAAAACGCGGCTTCGGATCAGCACGTGGCAGATTTGGCCACCTTCGCCGTCGACGCGTACAACAAGAAACAGGTACTAGAGAAGCGTGTTTTCCGGCATTACTCGACGTGGCTACGAATAAGGGTTTGGGCAAATTCGCCGTCGACGCGTACAACAAGAAGCAGGTACCTAGAGAAACCCCGGTGCCACTCTGTCTTTTGAGGTGCCTTGTGTTTGAACCGTGCGCGTTCGCGTAGTGGCGGCTGGTCTACCGTGAAAGATGCGACGAAGGATCAGCACGTGGCGGATCTGGCCAGCTTCGCCGTCGAAGCGTACAACAAGAAACAGGTAGGTACCCAGAGAAGTCTCAAAAGAGGGATATTAATTTAAATTCGTTTTGAGACGTCTCAAAAGAAGGATCAGCACGTGGCGGACCTCGCCAGCTTCACCGTCGACGCGTACAACAAGAAACAGGTACCTAGCGAAGCGTGTTTTCCCCATTATCACTTCCATGCATTTGACTGAGAAACAACATTCTCAGTTGGCTTAAAAAAACACCTGAAGGACGTGGTGACGAATAAGGAGTTGGCCAGATTCGCCGATTGATTTCTTTTGTTTGCCTGAGAAAACGATTTTCTTTAGTCGGGTTGGAAAACACGTGAGAGACGTGGCGACGAATGAGGAGTTGGCAAAGTTCGCCGTCGACGCGCACAGCAAGAAAGACGTTGGATTATAGAGAAACCCGATTCCACTCTGGCTTTAGAAGTGCCTAATATGTGGCTTTAGTAAACCATATGTGTTGGAGACGTTTCAGTACCAGAGCCTTCGGTTACCACTGTCTGTTGAGGTGCCTCAGAAATTCTCTCCTCCCATCCCCTCCTCACCCCACCCCGCCAGATCCCGAGCCGAATACCGTCTCGGTCAAATTTCGCCTCGTTACAACGCCAATGGCCCGCCACAAGCCTCAAGTACTCCCCTTCTTTCCCACCCCACCCCACCCCAACCCCACCTCGCCAGATCCCGAGCCGAAGATCCTGTCGGTCAAGTCTCGCCTCGCTGTGTTACAACGCCAATGGTCGGCCACAAGCCTCAAGTGCTCTCCCTCCCCTCCTCATCTCCCACCCCACAGCACCAGAACACGACCCTTAGGTTCCACTCGCCTTCTGTTACAGTAGCCCCACGTGGCTAATATTAAAGAACCCGCACTTACTTAAGTGTCAGCCTTAAGTACTTTCTTCCCCTCCCCTCCCCTCCCCTCCCCTCCCCTCCCCTCCCCAACCCCACTTCACCCGGCCAGAACACGAGCGTCAGGTTCGTCTCGCTGAAGGCTGCGGTTGCCTTGTCACGATGCCCCGTGACAAGCCTCAAGTGCTTTCATTCCTTACCCACCCCATCCCACCCCGCCCCGCCCCACCCCACCCTACCCCACCCCACTCCACCATACCAAAACATGCGCCTCAGGTTCATCTCGGTCGTGAGTGCGAAGAGCCAGGTGGTTGTCGGCACCAAGTGGAGCATCACAAGCCTCTTCCCTTCCTTCCCCGCCCCGCCCCACCCCACTCCACCGCACCCCACCCCATTACACCAGCACACGCGTCTCAGGTTCATCTCGGTTCTGAGTGCGAAGAGCCAGGTGGTCGCCGGCACCAAGTGGAGCATCACAAGCCTCTTTTCTTCCTTCCCCACCCCACCCCATCCCACCCCACCCCACCCCACCCCACCCCACCTCACTCCACACCGCCCCAACCCACCGCACCAGAAAGCGCGCCTCAGGTTAGTTTCAGTCGAGAGTGCCAAGAGCCAGGTGGTCGCCGGCACCAAATGGAGCATCACTCTGCAAGCCGTCGCCCCAGCAGCGAACACCGGGCACATCCGCATCAAGCCACCCCTGACCACCTACGTGACCGAGGTTTTCGAGAAACCTACGGCAGCGGTAAAGCAGCCTGCGGGGGTAGCACACCTGGCAGTACAGCCGGTTGTAAAGAAGCCGGTGGTGGGCGATGGGCAGACGTCGGGCGTGGCGCAGCCAGCAGTGGGCAATGGACAGCCGGCGGGGGTAGCACAGCTGGTGGGAGACGGACAGACGTCGGGCGGAGCGCAGCCGGTGGGCGGTGGGCAGACGTCGGCGGTGAAACAGCCGGCGTTGGCGGATTCTCTCAAGCTGGTCTCCTTTGCCAAGAAGAAATGACCGGCGGCTTGAACTGACAGGTGACTTTTGAGGCGTCTCTAAATGCAGCGAGCTTTTACGAGGTTCTCTTCTTTGGCAAGGAGACAGGGTAGAAGCGAGACAAGGGTGATTGTAGAAAGTTCAAGCAAACTTACAGAGTTTAGCTGTTGTTTAGCTGCTGTAGGCTGTTGTGGGCTGGATGTTTGGAACTGTAGTGTGAACTGTGTCGCCTCTCTTAGTCCTATACCACTGTTGCTGGTAAAAATGTGCATTAGGTATTGTAATATATAGTGCCCAAAACGATTTCGCAGCACCGTACTGTTGGAGTTTGTACAGTGTCCAAAACGATTTCTCCCCAGAGAAAGTACCATTATAAACTTTTCACACAGGCCCTGTCAAATGTATACTGCTGCTTTAAGGGGAACATGTACCGGCTTTCTTGATTCCAAAGGCTAAGGTGGCGAGAGGATGTTGCTTAAAGCTCGCGTCTCTAATTTCCAACCGTTTAACACTTGGTTGGGTTTGCCAGGGTTTGATTGGGTAACGAAAGTCGAAATATTTGACGAGTGGGCGAAAAAAACACAGCGAACTCCAAAAGATCGAGGCCAAAACAAACCAGGGTGGGTTGGTTTGGGGGGAAACCGAGGCAAGGGTGACAGGTTTGGTCCTGGGTTCTGTCAACGTTCAGTTCAGAGTCTCATATTTTTGGGAGTTGTAAACACTTGGTGTGCACGGGGAAGTGTGCGACAGCCAACTTTCCCAACCACCCCTTGCTTTGGTGTGCTTCGCGACAAACTCTGCTGTTACCGGATTCCAACCGTTTAACACTTGGTTGGATGGCAGAAATATGAGACGCGAGCTTTAAGTGAAAATTGAACAAATATACCTGTAACTATAGTTGTAACAGAAACCAGTCTAAGTGTCATGTGACATTGTTCGGTGTACATTGTTCGCTGTACACTTCCGCGCCAATTTAATTATCTTGTGACAGAAGTGGAGGTGATTTTCGAGTCGAACCAATAACCGAATTGAATTGCCTGCCTAGTATCACAATTCCTCCGCTCCGCAGCCGCCGCCCCGCCCTACCCGTTCGGGCAGCCGAGCATTGGTGTTGCCGAGCTTGCACTTCCACGCAGAAGCCTATCAGCTGCCATCTTGCGCGTTCACTCGCGTTCACATTCGAACTTGGTTGACTACGTTCTGTGCGGTTACTCTTGTTGCGTCACGGTGCGAAACGGTGAAGCCTGATAACCGCTGTGCACCGTCTGGAATCGTCTTGCGCCACGACTTATGAACTGTAAACGCGCAGGACCCGCCGTGTATGGCGTTTGCCGAGCCAGCACAACACGCGGTAGCCTATCAGCTGCCATCTTGCGCGTTTGCAAAGCAAACTCGTTTCGTAAATAATTTATGGCGCTAGCTACTAGCCAGCAGCTATTTTCACGCATCACAAGCAGTCGTCGTGTCGCTCGTTCATTGGTTGTATCAGAATTATGACACCAGCGAGCCAGCACTTATTGCTGTCCCATAGAGCAGCCATGGCCCAACCAATAAATCCGTTCACCGCCAGGAGGAACCAGCCGTTCACGACTAGCTGGCGGATCATATGCGGTATAATTAGCAAGGGTTTCCGGCAAAGGAGGGAGAACCCTTTTGGTGTACGACAGTGATCCGCCTCTTCGATATCCTCTTGACTCCTATCAGTCCTATCGATCCTATCATTCTTCCTATCCCGATATCCGATATCCAGGGAGCTTCTAAGTAACGACCAATATGGGTCAGCGCATCGCCAGTCACGACCTGAACCCTACTAAGCACGCCGTGCTTGCGGTTACCGCAGTCGTCGTCGTCGTTTCGCTCCTCTCCTCGTTTCCATCCGCCGCGGCGTCTGGCCTTCCTGGCCCCTGGACCACCGTGAAAAACGCGGCGACGAGTAAGAACATGGAGGCGTTGGCCAGATTCGCCGTCGACGAGCAGAACAAGAAACAGGTACGTAAAAA
The DNA here is from genome assembly GCA_947471745.1 of Closterium sp. Naga37s-1. Lineage (NCBI taxonomy): Eukaryota > Viridiplantae > Streptophyta > Zygnematophyceae > Desmidiales > Closteriaceae > Closterium > Closterium sp. Naga37s-1. The sequence continues at coordinate 42,790 of CANJKZ010000792.1, read as the reverse complement.
AAAAAATCTGGCCATGATTGCTTCCAAGTGGACTCAAAACACACGCGGCGACGAGTAAGGACGTGGAGGCTCTGGCCAGATTCGCCGTGGACGAGCAGAACAAGAAACAGGTAGCACGAACAGCTTTTCTCGCTATTATTGCTTTCGCGCCATCATTGTTTTCGTGGTCATTGCTTTTTCGCTATCATTGCTTTCTCGCCATGTGTTCTTTCTCGCCATTCTTGCTTTTCCGCCATCAGTGCTTATCTCGAAATCAAATCATGACAAGGAAGACGTACCTTCCCTGGAATAGTAGTGTGGCACAACGGAAACATCCCATTCCCTTCCCCCCACTCCACCCTACCAGAAATCAAGCCTCAAGTTCCGTTCTGTCAAGGCGGCGTCGCACAAGGTGGTGGACGGCGACAAGTGGCAAATCATTCTGCGCGTCACACAGTCCTCACCGAGCAACTCCCTGGGGCGCCGCGCAGTCGCACCGCTGACTGATTACGTGGCGGAGATCTGGGATCAGCCGTGGTCGGGCTTCCGCGTGCTGCTCTCCTTCGACAAGGCAAAGTGTGGACCTGGGCTGGTTGCTGCGATGTTGTGTTGAGACAGAACAGAAGCCTCATGACGTCTTCTGTTTCACATGGTTGATTGAGACGCTCGAGAGACATGGCAGGAGGTTTGTTGGTTCGCAAGTGTTGAATTCTAAATCTAGAGGCAAATCTAGAGAGAGGTTGTGCACTTCGTTGTAATACCGTAATACCCCGGATATAAGACCCGGGGGTATTATAAGAATCCCACCCCAAAAATGAGGGGGGGTCTTAACAGTTGGCTACATTTTATAAGACCCGGGTCTTATCATAAGGTCAAGTATACTTCTTGTGTTTTGGAAGTCATACATGTCAACACTATGTGCTTCGTTTTTAGCCTCAAAGGGAATGCGCGCAATGAAATTCGTATTTAGCATACAAAATTATTACACGAAATTGACATGATGATGCGTATATGTGCTTTTGCGACTGGCTATACCCCTCATTAATGAAAAATTTATGGGATATGGTGCGGAAAGGGGCAGAAAAGCTATCAGAATTGCATTCATTGCCAATAAAACGACCGATTCTCTAGGGGGAGGAGGGTCTTATAATGTTAGCCCCCATTTAGGGGGGTATAACAAAAACAACCCATTTAGCGTACCCCCCTCCGTATTATAGACCCGGGGGTCTACAACTGGAGGGGGTCTTATATCCGGGGTATTACGGTATGTTTAGATGAATATATACCGGTATGAGTGTTTGGAAAGCAACTCATCACAGGGTCTCGCTGCCGCTACCACTGTGCCATCAGCACCTACCAAACTTGAACTCCCGCCAGTTCTGGGACATTCCAAACCTAACAGCAGATGACACCAATGCCACTAATGAAACTACTTGCCCTCGTTGCCTCCTGCCAGCAGAGCCTGCCCCAGATGCAGCATCACCAATAATACACCGAGTGAAACTCCTTCCCACCCCTCACCTTCACACTCCCTGCATAATCCTCTACTGATGACGCCTTCATGCCCTGCCATGCCTGCTGCTGCGAGTGCTGGTCCAGCCAGAGGGAGAGCTACTTGCCCTCATTGCCTGGCCCAAGAAGCAGCGACTGCCCCAGCTGCAGCATCACCAAATACACCGGGTGAAACTCCTTCCCGCCCCTCGCCTTCACACTCCCCACGTAATCGTCTACTGATGACGCCTTAATGCCCTGCCATGCCTGCTGCTGCGAGTGCTGGTCCAGAAAGAGTGAGTGCTATTTTGAGGGGCCCCGAAAAAAGCCAGAGGGAGCACTACTTGCCCTCGTTACCTCCCACCAACAGCGTCTGTCCCAGCTGCAGCATCACAGCATACACCGGGTGAAACTCCTTCCCACCCCTCGCCTTCACACTCCCCACGTAATCATCTAATGACGCCTTGATGCCCTGCCACGCCTGCTGCTGCGAGTGCTGGTCCAGCCAGAGGGAGTAGCGCGCTGGAGGCTGCTGAATGCGTGTGAACGGGGAGAGCAGCTCGGGGGGCGCGCGGGAGAAGAGGTGATGCAGGACAACACTTGGAGGGAGGTCCTGGGGGGGTGAGTAGGGGGGTCCGGGGGGAGAAGGGGGAAAATTATAGTGAGGCAACGAGCAGGTGAATGGGGAGAGCAGCTCAGGGGGCGCGCGGGAGAAGAGGTGGTGGAGAACCACGCTTGGAGGGAGGTCCTGGGTAAAATGGGCGAGGGGAGACATGAGAGCAAGTGGGGAGAGCGGGAGTGAGTGAACAGTTTTGAGAAGTCTCAAAACAACCCTTTTATCATAGAGCGGGAGTGAGAGGACAAAGAAGGCTAGTTGCGATATTCATAAAGGCCAGGAACAGAAGGGCCGTGAAGGCGCAGAGGATACAGTAGGAGGTGCCGAGGGTGTGTGTGGGTGCGAGGTGCTGCCCCACTCCGAACCTCTGACTACATGTAGTATGTAATAAACACACTGACTGACTGACCTGCAGCAGCGAGCTGGCGGGGATCTTATCCAGGTCCACGAAGAGAAGAGGGCGGAAGGCGCGGAGAGCACGGTAGGAGGCGCCGAGGGCGTGCGTGGGGAAGAGGTGCTGGCCCGCTGCAAACTCCAGCTCGCCCATAACAGACCACGGATCGCTACAATCACTCTTATCACTATCGTTGATATGAGCTGAGGGACTGACCTGCAGCAGCGAGCTGGTTGGAATCTTATCGAGGTCCACGAACAGCAGCGGCCGGAAGGCGTGGAGGGCGCGGTAGGAGGCCCTGAGGGCGTGTGTGGGGAAGAGATGCTGCCCCACTGGGATGCGACCTCTATACTACTGCAGAGACTCTCATTACAATTACCCGACTGACTGACCTGCAGTAGCGAGCTGGTGGGGATCTTCTCGAGGTCAACGAAGAGGAGAGGGCGGAAGGCGCGGAGAGCACGGTAGGAGGCCCCTATTATGTGTAGGGAAGAGATGCTGGCCCACTGCAAACTCCAGCTCGCCCATGTCCCTCGCCCCACTGCGATGTGAACTCATTAAAGCTGCGGTCTACATACGTTGAGCGGGAGGCCTGAGATTATCACTTGAAAACAGGGTGACCAGTTTTTGGACTGGGCCCACTTTCCTGCAAAGCTAACGGTTGAGGGGGGTGGAGAGAGGGGGTTGGGGTTCTTTCCGCCCGAAACCGAACTCCCCAGGTTGTTTCCCGCCCTTCCGCAGACCCTCCCCCAATCCACGCGTTAGCACGAAATTGGGCTGGATTCGCTTTTCCAGTCTGAGTTCGTCTGCTGCGGTGTTTCTGAAACATGCTGACTTCGTTCTCCAATCAGGCCGCACGAAAGGGTGGGCATAAAAAATACCCCCAAAAAACACCACTTTGTATGTAGACCGCAGCTTTAATGGGAGTAAACCAGCACTGGCATATTGGTAACCACCTTTGTTACAACCAATGGACGCACCTGCAGCAGCGAGCTGGTTGGAATCTTCTCCAGGTCCACGAAGAGCAGAGGGCGGAAGGCGCGGAGAGCACGGTAGGAGGCACCGAGGGCGTGTGTGGGGAAGAGATGCTGCCCCACTGGGATGCGACCTCTATACTAATGCAGAGACTCTCATTACAATTACCCGACTGACTGACCTGCAGTAGCGAGCTGGTGGGGATCTTCTCGAGGTCAACGAAGAGAAGAGGGCGGAAGGCGCGGAGAGCACGGTAGGAGGCCCCTATTATGTGTAGGGAAGAGACGCTGGCCCACTGCAAACTCCAGCTCGCCCATAACAGACCACGGATCGCTACAATCACTCTTATCACTATCGTTGATATGAGCTGAAGGACTGACCTGCAGCAGCGAGCTGGTTGGAATCTTCTCGAGGTCTACGAAGAGGAGAGGGCGGAAGGCGCGGAGAGCACGGTAGGAGGCGCCGAGGGCGTGTGTGGGGAAGAGGTGCTGCCCCACTGCGAACTCCAGCTCGTCCATAACAGACCACGGATCGCTACAATCACTCTTATCACTATCGTTGATATGAGCTGAGGGACTGACCTGCATCAGCGAGCTGGTTGGAATCTTCTCGAGGTCAACGAAGAGAAGAGGGCGGAAGGCACGGAGGGCGCGGTAGGAGGCGCCGAGGGCGTGCGTGGGGAAGAGGTGCTGCCCCACTGCGAACTCCAGCTCGCCCATGTCCCTCGCCAGCCTCAGCCGCCCCGCCTCTGATAGCGGTCGCACCAGCGAGGCATGGCGGACGAAAAATAGAAGTGTGCGGGATGCCAGGCTGATGGGAGAGAAGAGAATGGGAGAAAGCAGAGGGTGGGAGGGGGAGGGGGAAGGGGATGGGGGGAGGGGGAGGAGAGAGTGGAAATCGTATAAAGAGAAGCGTGAATGGGTGTGAGGTGCTGCCCCACGGCGAATTCCAGCTCGCCCGTGTCCCTCGCCAGCCTCAGCCGCCCCGCCTCCGAGAGTGGTCGTACCAGCGAGGCGTGGCGCACAAAGAAGAGCAGCGTGCGGGATGCCAGGCTGAGAGGGGGTGGGGGGAGAGAATGTGGAGAGGGCAGGGGGAGGGGGAGGGGAAAGGGGAGGGGGAGAGGGCGAGGAGAAAGTGGATATCGTATAAAGGGAAGCGTGTGTGGGTGCGAGGTGCTGCCCCACTGCGAATTCCAGCTCGCCCATGTCCCTCGCCAGCCTCAGCCGCCCCGCCTCCGAGAGTGGCCGCACCAGCGAGGCGTGGCGCACAAAGAAGAGCAGCGTGCGGGAGGCCAGGCTGGGAGGGAGAACGAGGGGACAGGGGGGGAATGGGGGGACAGGGGGAGTCAGCACAGCCACAACCACCCCCCCTCTGATACTGGCCGCACCAGCGAGGCATGGCGCGCAAAGAAGAGCAGCGTGATGGAGGCCAGGCTGGTGGGGGGGAGGAGAATGAGAGGAGCGGAGGGGAATGGGGGGACAGAGAGAGTCAGCTCAGCCTCAGCCGCCCCGAGGCAGCAGGACCCAACAGAGATGCAGCGAATATGGACGACCCAAAGACATTTCGAGCTTACCGTTTGGCGAGGGACTGGGCAACAGGCTCCGAGACAGTCGCAGGGGGCAGGGCTGTGGAAGGGGACAGAGGGCCCGAGGCAGCAGCATCGGATAGAGAAGCAGCGAATATGGACGATACAGCGACTGTCTAAAGAACAAGCTTACCGTTTCGCGAGAGACTGCGCAACAGGCTCAGAGACAGTCGCAGGGGGCAGGGCTGTGGAGGGAGAGAGAGGGCCTGATCCCGCAGCACCGGACAGAGATGCAGCGAATATGGACGAGGCCGGCGCTGCGGAGGAGGAGGAGGTAGAGGAGGAGTCAGGGAGAAGAAGCTTGGAGAGGAATTCGGTGTGGAAGTGGGTGATGGCTCGAATGGTGTTCTCCATGTATGGCGAGCAGTTGTCGCCCGCTGACTCGTGCTGCTGCTGCTGATTCTGGTTCTGCTTCTGGGGTGGTCTGGAGCCCCCGCTGCTGCTGGCGCGGTTTCTTGAGGCCGAGCCGGGGGGTGGCGGGGTGGTGGAGGAGGGAGGGGCGTTGGGGTCGTCTGAGGCAAAGTCCTGCTGGTGGATTTGGAGAATGCAGGCCTCGATGCGATCCCGCATGGCCTGGATAGGGGGGGGAAAGGGGGAAGGAAGAGGAGAAGAAGCTTGGAGAGGAATTCGGAGTGGAAGTGGGTGATGGCTCGAATGGTGTTCTCCATGTATGGCGAGCAGTTGTCCCCCGCTGACTCGTGCTGCTGCTGGTTCTGCTTCTGGGGTGGTCTGGAGCCCCCGCTGCTGCTGGCGCGTTTTCTTGAGGCCGAGCCGGGGGGTGGCGGGGTGGTGGAGGAGGGAGGGGCGTTGGGGTCGTCTGAGGAGAAGTCCTGCTGGTGGATTTGCAGCAGACAGGCTTCAATGCGATCGCGCATGGCCTGGGGAGAGGGAGAGTACAGGTGTGTGTGGAGGAAGAAACAAAGTGGGCAGGGGAACGGGGCGGGCAAAAGAGGGAGGGGCGTTGGGGTCGTCTGAGGAGAAGTCCTGCTGGTGGATCTGGAGGAGGCAGGCCTCGATGCGATCCCGCATGGCCTGACAGGGAGGGAGTGGAATGGGGAAATAGAACGGAAAAGATTGGTTTGTTTATGAGTTGCTCTGGTCTCCCGATGGAGCACAAGATGAGCGCTCCTTGAAGAGGGGAGCCACGGCATCCATGGCTACTCCATGCGTGCACGGACCCCACACCCGCCTCCATCACAGAGTCAGATGGAGGATGCAAGACGCAAAACACAATCATGTGGTGCGCATGGTGAGCGCACAATCATGTGCATGGAGCACAAGATGAGCGCTCCTTGAAGAGGGGAGCCACGGCATCCATGGCTACTCCATGCGTGCACGGACCCCACACCCGCCTCCATCACGGAGTCTGGTGCACGATGCAGGCTACAAGGCACAACCATTTGTGTGTGCAGATGAGACATGGTATAAGCCCAGCTTGAAGAGCGGAGCAACAGCATCCATGGCCACCCCATGCACGGACCCCACACCTGCCTCCATCACACGGTGCCCTATGCAAGACACAACGAATTGTGATTATGGAGTGTCGGGATGAAACATGATGATATGAACCCACCTTGAAGAGGGGAGCGACAGCATCCATGGCCACCCCGTGCACGGACCCCACGCCCGCCTCCATCACAGAGTCTGCCTCCTCTGGCAGGCGGGCCAGCAGCTGCATGCAGCGCACACAGCAGGTGCAGCATGCAGCGTGCAGGAGCCTGATGTGCCATCAAATGCTAGCACCCGGAATGCAGGAGTTGATGCTTTTACCCACCTTGAAGAGCGGAGCGACAGCATCCATGGCCACCCCGTGCACGGACCCCACACCCGCCTCCATCACGGAGTCCGCCTCCTCTGGCAGGCGGGCGAGTAGCTGCATGCAGCGTGTGTGCACCGCTCCCAGCAGCACGCACAGGGAGATGTTGCGCTGCTGCGCTGGCGAGCAGGGGGCCAGGACTTGCCGGGACTCGGGACCGGTGGCCACCTGGAGAGCAAAGCATAGGGGGAGTGGAGGAGAGGGACAGCGGAATGAGCAGGTGCATATACAGCGGGAGTGCACCGCCCCCAGCAGCACGCACAGGGAGATGTTGCGCTGCTGCGCTGGCGAGCAGGGAGCCAGGACTTGACGAGATTCGGGACCGGTAGCGACCTGGAGGGCGTAGGGAGAAACGGGGAAAGGGGTAGTGTTAACCCTCAGTCTCACATTTTGTACTTGTACTTATTATATCCTAGCATAGTGTATCTTGCACTTTGTGTTTGGTTGGGTGTACAACATCCCAACCAAACCCAAATGTAATCACCAAGCAATCTCCAACCCACCAAAAGGAGATTTTCTTGGGATTACCCCCAATCCCTAGGGATTGCCCCGGATTCCCTCCCCATCCATTACCTTGCTCATCTCGGATGTATGTAAGGAGCTTTAAGCTCATTACTAATGCATCGATTCCAAGCTCATTTCTTACAGGTGTAATGGGGAAAAGGAAAGGTTAGTTAGAAGGATAAAGAGAAAAAGTAGTGAGTGCACTGCTACCAGTAGAACACACAGGCACCTGCATGCAGAGCGTTGCCTGCATTCGCCAGAACAACGCATTACCACACACATGCGCCCACACCCATCCCACACACACCTGGTATTCACACCGCTCTGCCAGCAGCTGCAGAGCCTTGCCAGCACTCGCCAGCATGAGTGACAAGCCCATGACAGGGCATGCCCCATACACCACCACACACCATCACGTACACCATCTCCCAATCCCACCCACCTGGTATTCACATCGCTCTGCCAGCAGCTGCAGAGCCTTGCCAGCATTCGCCAGCACGAGCCTCAGCAGCCGACCATTCCCCTTCACCGCCTCCACCTCCTCCTCCATCCTCGTTATAAGCCTCACCCCCGCCTCTGGCCCCGGCACACCCCCCCTCCCACCCCCTGCTCCTGGCATCATCGTGTTAATCGGATCCGTCATTCTAGAGAGCGAGAGGGCCAGATACGCGGCCTGAAACGGCTCAAGAGCAGACATCATCTGCGCGCGATGCTCCACAGAAATAACCGCCGGCGTGCCGCCATTGGCCCACGAACCAGCCACCACAGAACCACCTCCAACCGCTCCCAACCCAAACCCCCCTCCTCCCGCTCCTCCCCCGACTCCCCCTCCCCCTCCCCCCAGCACGCGCACGTCTGTGTCCGCCTGTAGGCGGTCGAGGAAGGATTCTAGGGAGGCGAGGAGGCGGGGATAGGCGGAGACGAAGGTCTCTTTGACGAAGGAGGAGGCGGTGAACGTGGCTCGTAGCTGGGAGGAGAAGGCGCGGAGCAACGCCTCCCATACTCGCTCCGTGGGTAGGGCGTCCCCTGACTGGCCGGGGGAGGTGGGAGAGGGGAGAGAGAGAAGAACAGGAGGGTAAGACCAGGGGTGATGGGCGGTGGGGCGAGTGGCTCGCAGCTGCGATAAGAAGGCGCGGAGCAACGCCTCCCATACTCGCTCCGTGGGTAGGGCGTCCCCTGACTGGCCGGGGGAGGTGGGAGAGGGGAGAGAGAGAAGAACAGGAGGGTAAGACCAGGGGTGATGGGCGGTGGGGCGAGTGACTCGCAGCTGCGATAAGAAGGCGCGGAGCAACGCCTCCCATACTCGCTCCGTGGGTAGGGCGTCCCCTGACTGGCCGGGGGAGGTGGGAGAGGGGAGAGAGAGAAGAACAGGAGGGTAAGACCAGGGGTGATGGGCGGTGGGGCGAGTGGCTCGCAGCTGCGATAAGAAGGCGCGGAGCAACGCCTCCCATACTCGCTCCGTGGGTAGGGCGTCCCCTGACTGGCCGGGGGAGGTGGGAGAGGGGAGAGAGAGAAGAACAGGAGGGTAAGACCAGGGGTGATGGGCGGTGGGGCGAGTGGCTCGCAGCTGCGATAAGAAGGCGCGGAGCAACGCCTCCCACACTGCTGGAGGAGACAGGCGCGAGACAAGGTCTCACTGCTGGTAGAACCGTTGAGAATGGCTGCATTCGAACCGCTGCAAGCCCACTTGCCTATCCCCCTGTAGTGAGACGATTATCGAGGCACACCCACGTGCGAGATGGGATCTCTGTTACTGTGGCAGCAAAATCCTCCCCGCCCCCCCGCACTACCCCTACCCCTTCCCCCACCTGCAGCACGTGGTCCAGTCCAGGAACACGACATGTGAGATGATTTTTTAGGCGATTTTTTAGGCTCCTAAAAAATCACCTCGCTGCTCGCGGTTTTGAGGCGCCTAAAAATCACCTCAGTGGTCCAGTCCAGGAACACGACACGTGAGATCGGATCTCGCTTCTTGCAAGCCCTGCCACCTTAGTATCCACTTCCCCTGCAGAACATAACACAAAAAACCCCGCAAACATTCCCTCCCCACTCCCCCCCCACGTGGGCTTTAAGTTGACTCAAAACACAACGCACCTGCAGCACATGGTTCAGGAACACAAGGTGCGAGACGGGATCTCTGTGCTTGCAGCAGCACCTGCACTGCAATGCACACCCCCGTATACCTCCCCACCCCTCACCACACCTGCAGCACGTGGTTCAGGAACACAAGGTGCGAGACGGGATCTCTGTGCTTGCAGCAGCACCTGCACTGCAATGCACACCCCCGTATACCTCCCCACCCCTCACCACACCTGCAGCACGTGGTTCAGGAACACAAGGTGCGAGACGGGATCTCTGTGCTTGCAGCAGCACCTGCACTGCAATGCACACCCCCGTATACCTCCCCACCCCTCACCACACCTGCAGCACGTGGTCGAGGAACACAAGGTGCGAAATCGGATCTCGCTTCTTCGCCATCACTCGCTGCAGGTGCCACGTCAGCACCATCACGCGCGCCAGCTCATCCAGGCATCCAGTCAGCCGCTGCCACAGCGCCTCCCGGGCTCTGGGGGCACCCCCCATTGGGGGCGTGCCGCTGCGCATGGCTCCTCCTGGGGAGGGGGAAGTTGGGGGGGTGGGGGGGGGGGGGGTGGGTAGGTAGGAGGTTTAGGTGAATAATACAGGGAGGGGAGGAAGGGGAAGGGGAAGGAGAAGATGAGCCTTGAACCAACTCAGCCGCCACAGCGCCTCCTGGGCTCTGGGGACGCCGCCCATTGGGGGATTGCCTCTGTGCATGGCTCCTCCTGGTGGGGAAGGAAGGAAGAGAGGGGGGCACCAAGGGGATAAGTACGAGGGAGGTTGGTGGTGACGGGGGAGGGGTGGGGGGGGGAAAGGGGGAGATGGTGGGGAGTAGGGAGGGCGAGGAGATATGGGGGCTCCCTTGCTCTAAAGGCCACCAGTTGAGTGCCGCTGCACGTTGCAGAAAGCATTATTTTCTTGAGAATTCTAAAGAAACGGGAGAAAAAAATGAAGACGATGTTCCTGGCAAGAGAGCGAAAGATGGGATCATGGGACAGAGAGAGAGAGAGAGAGAGAGAGAGAGAGAGAGAGCTCACTTGACTTGAAGAAAGGGGAAAACTGGGAAGGGAGAGAGAGGCGTTGGGAGGGGGAGTGGGGGCGGGCAAGTGGGAAGGTCGTCGAGTAGAAACTAGTACCCTTCCTTCCGAGTGACATCCACGCTCGTCTCGACTTCAGAAGGTCAAGTTTCCTTCGAAAAAAAAGTTAAAAATCTGAAGTATTGCTTCAAGTCAAGGACACACGAGTCCTGGGTTCTTTGAGGCTCCTCAAAAGTCGAGTCCTGGGTTCAAACCATACAGTCACAAGCATTCAGAGATGGAAGATTGGTTGTGGTTCGTCTCAAATGAAGCATACAAGTGTCCCGCTGCAGCTGCCTACAAGCATACCTGGTCTATTTATTATGCACCTCACCACCGAAGAAATCAGGCTTACCTGGTCCGCCTACTGACCCGCCCATCCCTCCTCCGCCGCCTGAAGCTCCCATGCTGGCGCTGATAGCCTGATTACAGGGAGAACCGGGTGGGGAGAACAGGGTGGGGAGAACCGGGTGGGGAAATGCATAGCGCCGCGCGCGCAATGAGGGTCGAGCAGGAAAAGGGTAAACAAACATTGAGTGAGGCTTGTGGGAGCGACAAGGTATGTGTGAGGGAATAGACACGCGAATGCCACAATGGGATGCATACGGGTGGGGAAGCTTCATGAGCACTTGGATGGGGAAGGGAGAAGCCCCCATATCATATCACCACACCTTCATGTCTAGCCCTTTGGCCACTGCTCTCATGGCCTGCCCCTTGTGCTCCATGGAAGCCTCAGAACGTCCCATATACCTTTCAAACCCAGAAGAGCCAAACGAAGCACGTTTACGTGGAATCAGGGGGTGGGGGAAGGGAAGCTCGTACCTTCATGTCTAGCCCTGTGGCCACTGCTCGCATGGCCTGCCCCTTGTGCTTCGCTACTAGCTGATCCACCGTCTGCCTCAGCTCGCCCATATTGAAAAACACCTGCAAGAAACCGATATAGCAATAGAAACCGCAGCTTTGAGGACTCTCAGTGCTGAAAAGCGCCTGAAGGGAAGTAGAGGAATGGGGGCGAGGAAGCATCAAGACAGGCAATTGCGCCGCTTTCATTACCATCCATCGCCCCTCACTTTTCTCTTCTTTCCAACCCTTTTTCTGGAACTTCTATACTCTCTCCCCTGCAGCATGCTCTTTCTGAGGCGCCTCAAAAGTCACTCTCCCCTACAGCATGCTACTGCTGACTACAACTTAGCCCATCGCCTCCATGCTCTCATTCCCCTATTCCTCTCCACTCCCCCCATTTCTGTCCACTCCCCTCAACTCCTCAACCAGTCCCATCCATCCCAACCAATCCAAATCTCTCACCTGCAGCACGCTGCCCACTTCAGCCTGGTTCATCGCCTCCATGCCCCCCTCCAGCGCCCGCATTGCCTCCCTCCTGATAGCCTGCCCTGCCTCCGCCACCCACTCGTGCTGCGCCTCCACCACATGCACCCCCCCCAGCTGCGCCTCCCTGTGCACCGCCCCCACCTCCTGCCACACCTGCCCCGCCTTCCCCAGCTCCGCCTTCTCCACTCCCCCACTCAAATGCTCCCTCAGCTTCCGCACCTGGAGGAAACGTGTAGGGGGGAGGGAAGGGGAGGTTCAAGAAGTTCCCCCCAATACCTCGCAGCAGAGATTTTGAACCTCCTTGAACTTGAACCCCATCCCCAATCGATTAACCCTTGACTCCCCATCTGATACCCCCGAATTAGCAACTTGAAGTTTCTTAACCACTACTCAGCACCAGGTAGTTAATCTCCATTCACCACCAGGTAGTTAATCTCCATTCAGCACCAGGTAGTTAATCTCCATTCACCAACAGGTAGTCAATCTCTACTCACCAGTTTGAGGTATTTGATGACGGCCCTCAGCAGCTCCATGGTGTCGTACAGGGCGGCCAGCTCACGTGTCCAGGTGACGTTTGAATCGACGCAAAAGATCTAGTCGACCTTATAAAATCAGAGCTCACCAGTTTGAGGTACTTAATGACGGCTCGCAGCAGCTCCATGGTGTCGTACAGAGCTGCCAGCTGACGTGTCTTCACCTGAATGGCCTGATACGGGTCTGCTATCTCTGCCCGCACGCGCTGTGGGTGGGAAATAGACAAAGCACACACGTAGGCACTTTGCAAATTGGTTATTGGATATAGTTCTTCACTATGTCCATTATTCGCCACACAAAAAAAGTGATTCACAACAGCATATCCAGACCAGTTTCCCTCCTCTCTCTTGCACTCTCTCGCTCATCGTCCTCTTAATTCTCTCTTCAAGCATACACAAAAACGCACCTGGACAGAGGCTAGTAACGAGTCGACTCCAGCGCGCACCACAGACAGCACGCCCTCTGTGTCTTTTAACGAGGACAGCTGCTGCAGCAGCTCGTCATGATGCGTTGCCACCTCAGCCTGCACCTGCGCCTGCAGCGCAGATATCACCTCCCCCAGCTGAGCCGCGGTGAGCACAGATGAACCCTCCTTTCCCCCTGCTGCCATGCTGTGTGCTAGGGCCTATGGAAGGGCAAAGGGAAGAAACGAGGAGGAAAGGGGGAAGGTGGAAGAGTAGATTGGCCACTTCAGCACAGATATAGCCCTACGTGTTTTTTAACGAGGACAGATGCTGCAGCAGGTCGTCATGATGCGTTGCCACCTCAGCCTGCACCTGCGCCTGCAGCGCAGATATCACCTCCCCCAGCTGAGCCGCGGTGAGCACAGATGAACCCTCCTTTCCCCCTGCTGCCATGCTGTGTGCTAGGGCCTATGGAAGGGCAAAGGGAAGAAACGAGGAGGAAAGGGGGAAGGTGGAAGAGTAGATTGGCCACTTCAGCACAGATATAGCCCTACGTGTTTTTTAACGAGGACAGATGCTGCAGCAGGTCGTCATGATGCGTTGCCACCTCAGCCTGCACCTGCGCCTGCAACGCAGATAACACCTCCCTCAGTTGAGCCAGGGTGCAAAGATGAGCCTTCCTCTCCCCAACTGACATGCAGTGTGCTGGGGCCTATAACTGTGGAGGGAGAAGGCGGATAAGGGTTTCTTATGAAGCAGATATCGCCATCTCGAGCTGAGCTAAGCACATACGAGCCTTCAATTACCGCTGCTGACATGCTGTATCCGGCAAATGAGACGCCTTGAACCAGTTCCTTCAGACGTATACAGACCGTAAAAATCACTTGTGAGAATTCTCAAAAGTGATTTCAACGCTGCTGATATGCTGTACACAGTAAAAGATACGTCTTTGACCAGTTCCTTTAGACGTATACAGGCCCTAACTGACGAACTTGTGGCTTCAGACATCGACGAACCGTAAACAGCGCTCTGCCTTGAATTCGGATCTACAGAAGTCTACAAAGGAAACGTAACGAGCATTTGACCTGCTATACAGCCAACCTGCGTCGATGATTTGTCCCAGATGAATCTGTTTCTTGAGAATTCTTGAAAAACAAACTCGAATCAACAAAAGTCTACCAAGGAAACGTAACAAGCATTTGTCCTGCCTGCGCTACAGCCGACCTGCGTCGAAGATTTGTCCCAGATGCCTTTTCAGTCGGCTCGAAAACAGACTCAAAAACCATATCAACTCCGGCTGATGTGACACGAACCTGCAAATGCGTCGATGTCCTTAAGTTGCTCCAGCTGCTTTTAAAATCGACTGAAGTCAAAACTTATACCGTCACCGTCAGTTACGGTAGTAGCTCCTCAAAAGCGTCAGATGATGCGGTTTTTAGGCACGTCTCCGTGGTCCTCTCCTCGCTTCCGTTCGCTGCGGCGGGATCATCGCTTCTTGGCGGCTGGTCCGCCGTGAAAGGCGCGGCAAAAATTCATGAAGTGATAAAATTGGCCAGTTTCGCCAACGCGCACAACAAGAAAGAGGTACCGAGTCTTAAGACAGTCTGTCTTTTAACGTGCGTACCAGTCGAGCCTGAGACGTCTTAGAATCAGAAGTGAGAGTGGGAGGAGGTGAGGTGAGAGTGGGAGGAGGTGAGGTGAGTGTGGGAGGAGGTGAGGTGAGAGTGGGAGGAGGTGAGGTGAGAGTGGGAGGAGGTGAGGTGAGAGTGGGAGGAGGTGAGGTGAGAGTGGGAGGAGGTGAGATGAGAGTGGGAGGAGGTGAGGTGAGAGTGGGAGGAGGTGAGGTGAGAGTGGGAGGAGGTCGCCCATTGGGACGCCGCCGCGGCTCCCCACCCGCGTTGACTTTTGAGCCAACACTGAAGCCTCAAGTCTCAAGTGCCCCGTCACAAGCCTCAAGTGCTTCCCTTCCTTCCCCACCCCATCCCACCCCACCCCACCCCACCCTGCCAGGGCACGGGCCTCAAGTTGGTCTCGGTCGAGAGTGCCAAGAGCCAGGTGGTCGCCGGCGTCAACTGGAGCATAACTCTGAAAGCCGCCGCTGTTGCCCCTGTAGCTCGCCGCTTGGGACACCGCCGCGCCTCCCCACCCGCGACCACCACCTACGTGGCGGAGGTTTTTCAGAGCCTGACGCCCGTGGTCGGAGAGCCAACGGTTGCAGCACAGCGGGCGGGCGCGGCGCAGCCTGTGGGCAATGGGCAGGCGGCGGTGGGCAATGGGCAGCCGGTGGTGAGCAATGAACGGCCCGTGGCGGATGTACAGCAGTCAGGTGTGGCAAAGCCAGTGTTGGCGCGGGAGCCTGTGTTGGCAGATTATCTCGTGCTGGTCTCCTTTGCCAAGAAGAGTTGAGACTGTGGCGACCTTTTACGGGCTGCTTTCCCTTGGCAAGCAAACAGGGCAGTCTTGAAGCGAGGCGAGGTTGCACAACGAGCAATATCGGAAGCGAGAACCACGTTGTGCAACTTCACAGCTAGCTGCTGTTGTTTAGGTTTTGTCTAGGTTGAATAAGCAATGCTAGAATTGGGTACTGGGTGTGTTGGGGGCAGGGCCTATGTTTGGTTTTTGGCTACTCACGATTAGCAGTGTAGCCTTTTTCAAAACCCTTCTGATCAGTGTGTAAATTTTCGTTGCACTGATACATCAGTGTAACATTGAGTTTCAGAAAATTTACTGTGAGAATAATGAGAGGAATGATGGAACTAGGAAACAGGTGGGGTACAAGTAGCAAACACAAAAGTGTTGTACCCTCTAAGGACTACCCCACTATAGCCTACACAGACTATAGCATATATAAGTTTGACACACCCCCATAGGCAAAGTGGGGGAGAACAAGGGGTCACAAGACCAGTCAAGAAGGTAAAGCAAGCTCAGGGTGGATCACAAAGTCACCACGCAGTCTGAGCACAAGCAAAGGGCCACAAGGCCAGTTCACATACAGAGTTATATAAAGGAAAGCAAACAATACAGTGAACACAACCTAGCAAGAGTAAGCATGCAGGTATAAGTATATAGAGTACATTACAAGCAGAGTCAAGAAGTCAGCAACTGAGGCACAGTAGGTACAAGGCCTAACACAGTACAGAAACGCTGATGATCACAAGGCTGAAGTGCCTTGGTGAAAACATCAGCAGTGTTGGCCTCAGAGGCCACGTAAGCAAGACGAAGCTGGCCACGCTGCTGCAACTCTCGAGCAAGGAAGTAGCGCAGAGCAATGTGCTTCGTTCTGTGCTCCAATCTGTGCTCCTGACACAAGGCCAGCATGGCCTTGTTGTCGACGTACAGAAATGGAGGAGAACGAGGCGCTTCTCCCAAGTCGGTCAGCAGGTAGGTGAGCCAGCGTAGCTCCTGTGCAGCCATGGCCCCAGCGTAGATCTCAGCCTCACAACTGGAGCTGAGAACAGAAGAAGAACGGGTAGACCGCCAAGAGACAGAACCGGAGCCAAGACTGAAGGTGTAACCCTGTGACGACCGCTGCGTAGCCAAGTCGTCAACCCAGGAGGCGTCAGCGTGACCAGTGAGGACAAATCGAGCCCGTCCTCCAAGCACGAGCCCCATGCCCGATGTACTGCACAAGTATCGCAACACCCTCTTCGCAGCATCCCAGTGCACCTTTCGGTGCCTGCCGGGAGCCACGTAGCGAGCCAGAAGGCTGAGAGGGTATGCGAGGTCAGGTCGTGTGCAAGTCATCAGGTACATGAGGCAGCCCACAAGCTCTGGATACGGGCCACTTGGCTCTACGGACTCGTCCGAAGGTGGAGCTGAGAGCGAGTGACCGGTAGGCAGAGGAGTGGACTGTGGCGAGGAGTATGTGAAGCCGAAGCGCTGAAGGACCTGCTGCACCATGTGTGACTGAGTCAAGGTAATGGTGCGCTGTGCTCTGTCCCGGGTGATCCGCAAGCCAAGATAGCTTGTCAGCTCACCCAGGTCTGTGCACGTGTGTCTCTTCTGCAGCTCGGACTTTACGTGGGCGAGTGCCTCAGTGTCAGCAGTAGCAAAGACGAGGTCGTCTACGTACACGAAAACGTAGAACGGCGGCAGAGTGGTGTCAGTGCGTAAGAACAGAGAAGGGTCAGAAGTGGAAGGAGCAAAACCAAGAGCAGCAAGAGTCGTCCTGAGTGTGTCGTGCCACTCACGAGGTGCCTGGCGAAGACCGTAGACTGGCCGCCGAAGGCTCCACTGGGTACCAGCTGGAAACGACCCAGTGAAGCCAGGTGGGCGGCGCAGCCAGATTTCCTCGTGCAGGCTGCCCTGTAGGAAGGCTGTGCTGAAGTCAAGCGAGTGGAGCTCGTAATCACGCTGAGCAGCTACGTGCAGCAGTACCCGAAGAGTGGTCATCTTCGGGGTAGGGGAGAAGGTCTGGAAGAAGTGAACTCCCTGTCGCTGACTGAAGCCACGTGCAACGTAACGCGCCTTGAAGACAGGCGGAGAACCCGGCGGCCGCTTCACCCTGAAGATCCACATGCCACTGACGATGTTCGCCCCAGGCGGGGGAACCTCGTCGACGTAGGTGCGTGTGGACTTCCAGGAAGCCATCTCGGCGTCCATGGCTGCCTGCCACTGAGAGGAGTAGGGACCCTCTATCGCCTCTGCGTAAGAGCGCGGGGTCGGGATGTCTGGTGCATCCGGGTCTCCCTCAGGGGCAAGCAGCATGGACACGAGATGAGGTACAGATGCAGCAAAGCACTCAAACTCCTCCGGTCTGTACTCAAGAACGTCCGTGCCAAGAGCACACTCACCCCCGACGGACGGAGGACAGATAGACGCAGACGCAGACTCAGCAACAAGACTAGTGGCGAAGTCTAAGCGACAGGCAGCAGCAAAGTCAACAAGGTCAGCAACGAGAGCAGACGCAGCAGTGGACTCAAACAAAGGGTCAGTGACAACAGTGGCCAGAAAACGCGTGACAGCTGGACGAGCAACACGGAGGGAGTCAGACGCAGGGTCCGGACTGACAGGAAGAGAGGACGAAGGAGGAGAGGGCAGAGGGACACGCTGTGGAGCAGTGGAAGGACGCAGAGTCATAGAGTGAGTGCCAGGGACAGGAGGAGGACGCGGACGCGAAACACGACCAGCACAAACAAAACGGACAGGCGACGTAGAATGAGACACAGGCGACACAGGACGCGACTCAGGCTCACGACGCTCCGTAAGACCTCTAGTCGGTCCAGAGTAAGGAGAAGGACCAGGCAGTGGAGAGGCCGGCTGCAACTGCGACTGAGACAGGACAGGCGGTGGACTCAGGGAAAGAGGAGGAGGACCAGGAGAAGGCGGGGAGCCAAGAACCTGCTGAAGAAGCGGAACGTAGTACGTCCGCGGCCGCACAGCGCCTCCAGAAACAGCAGAGACAGAACCGGTACCCTCAGCCCCAGGGTCTCCAGTCCCAGCAGCACCTCCAGCAGCTCCAGCACCAGCAGCACCTCCAGCAGCTCCAGCACCAGCACCACCTCCAGCAGCTCCAGCACAAGCACCACCTCCAGCAGCTCCAGCACCAGCAGCACCTCCAGCAGCTCCAGCACGAGCAGCAGCTCCAGCACCAGCAGCACCTCCAGCAGCACCAGCACCAGCAGCACCTCCAGAAGCTCCAGCAGCACCTCCAGCACCAGCAGCACCTCCAGCAGCACCAGCACCAGCAGCACCTCCAGAAGCTCCAGCAGCACCTCCAGCACCAGCAGCACCTCCAGCAGCACCTCCAGCACCAGCAGCACCTCCAGCAGCACCAGCACCAGCAGCACCTCCAGAAGCTCCAGCAGCACCCTGACAGCGCCGAGAGTACCACTCACGAAGCTGCTATGGAGAGAGAGGCTCCCGCCACGGCGGGACACCTAGAGCACCTCCAGACGCAGCACGTGCAGGCTCAGCACCTCCAGACACAGTACCCTCAGGCTCCACACGCCCAGGCTCAGCACCCCCAGGCACAGCACGCCCAGACTCAGCACCCCCAGACTCAGCACCCCCAGTCCCTGCACCCGCAGGCTCAGCACCCCCAGACTCAGCACCTGAGTCGACAGCTACCTCGACCGGCTCGGCAGGGTCTACCTGGGACACACCTGAGGGGGCAGGCCCCTGGGGGGGGAGGGGGTCTACCGGGGGAGTACCTGGTGCCAGGAAGAGCGGCGGGGGGGGGGGGGGGGAGAGGCAGTGCGGTAGGGAAAGAGACGGTAGTACGACACCGACTCGTCAAACGTGACGTCCTGAGAGGACAGAACACGACGCGAGGTGGGGTGGTAGAACTGCCACCCGGGTGCGTCAGGAAGGAAGCCAAGGAAGATAGAGGGAACGGCACAGGAGGACAGCTTGTCCGCTGTAGTATCGCGGACAAAAGCTCGAGATCCCCAGACACAGAAGGCGGACGCATCGCCAACCTTTCCCGTCCACCGCAGAGTAGGTGTGGTCTCCGGCAAGGAGACACGAGGCTGAAGGTTGATCTGATGCGCAGCGTACTGAACCGCGAATGGCCACAGAAAATGGGGAGAAGCCGCATGGATCATGGACGTACGAGCGACGTCAATGACCATGCCAATGCGGCGCTCAGCAATCCCATTTTGCTGCGGGGAGGCCGGAAGCGTGAACGTCTGGCGGATGCCCTCCAAACGACAGAAGGCTCTCAGGAGGTCAGAGGAAAACTCCCCGCCTCTGTCTGAGTGCAGACGCAGAACAGGAAGGTCTGAGCCGAAACTCTCACTGAGCTGGCGACGAGCACCGCGGATCCAGTCGATCAATACCTCAGGGACCTCACCCTTGCTGCGCAAGGGGAAGACTGTGGTGTAACGCGAGTAGTCGTCAACGACCAGCAGGAAGTAGCGCTCGTGACCCTGTCCACGGACGCGGGCTGGGCCCCACACGTCCATGTGAAGAGTCTGCAGAGGGGCCTCAGTCGAAGGGAACGAGGAGGAGTGAGGAGCGGCGCGCTGCCGGCCCTCGACACAAGGAACACAGGTGGGGGCAGGCCCCGGAGGAAGGGGAGGGAGGGACCTGGGGAGTCCAGAGACAAGAGCACGGGAGGCCATACCTTGAAGACGAGGCAGGGAGGGGTGACCAAGGCGGTGGTGCCAAAGGAGAGTCTCGATCGCTAGAGGACGACACGAGCAGGGGGCAGACGCAGGACTAGACCTGGACGCGGCAGCAAACACCTGACTGGACGCAGCTACCTGACCAGACGCAGGGACCGGAGGAGGCGCAGTAGTCAGTGTGTACAGACTCGACCCTGGCCGACGGGTGAACGTGGCCAGGTGGCGGCCCGTCCGAGAGCAAGTGCAGTGGGTCACACGCTGACCTCCAGGGGTGAACTGGTCAACCCACGCGTCCTGGAGGTCAGCTCCACTCACCAAGTTCGTAGAGAACGAGGGGAGGTGGAGTCCCGACAGCAAGCCCGACGGGGCCGCAGGACACGGTAGAACCGTGGAGGAGTGTGCAAGGACTGGGCCCCCAGAGGGGTCAGCAAGGGAGACCGCAACAGGCCAACTGAGCGGCGTGAGCGTGGTGCTGTCTCTAAAAAAAGAGCGCGAAGCACCAGAGTCAAGTGTGAAAGTGTGCAAGGACTCAGTAGGTGCAGTACCAGAGAGAGCAAACGCACCAGCACCTGGAGCAGCAGACGCACGAGTACCTGGAGCAGCAGACGCACTAGCACCTAGAGCAGCAGCCGCAATGCCCGGGTCGGGCGGGACACTCAGGTAACAGTCACCCTCAGCACTATCAGCAAGAGCATACATGGCAGGGGCTCGTTTGCAGGGGCCGGCAGGGGCGCGCCAGCAGGGGTCGCCAGGGGCTCGGTTGCAGGGGCCGGCAGGGGCGCGTCAGCGGAGCGCGTCAGCAGAGGGTCGCGCCAGTAGAGGGCCGGAAGGGGCCGCGAAGAGCCGTCGAAGAGGGCCGCTAAGGGCCGCGAGGGGGCCGCGAAGGGCCGCGAAGGGCCGCGAAGGGGCCTCGAAGGGCCGCGCAAGGGGCCGCGAAGGGCAGCGAGGGGCCGCGAAGGGCCGCGAACGGGGGCCGCGAAGGGCCGCGAAGGTTGCCGCGAAGGGCCGTGAAGGGGCCGCGAAGGGCCGCGAGGGGCCGCGAAGGGCCGCGAAAGGGGCCGCGAAGGGCCGCGAAGGGGGGCCGCAAAGGGCCGCTAAGGGGCCGCGAAGGCCGCGAGGGGCCTCGAAGGGCCGCGAAGGGCAGGCGCACGGGGCGCTGCTAGGACAAACGCGAAACGCGCTTCGGGCAGGTAAGGAAAATGAAAAAATCCTTAGTGGTGGGCCCTAAAAAAAACAGTTCCACTAGGGAACCTGCTCTATACCATGTGAGGAAAATGAGAGGAATGATGGAACTAGGAAACAGGTGGGGTACAAGTAGCAAACACAAAAGTGTTGTACCCTCTAAGGACTACCCCACTACAGCCTAAACAGACTATAGCATATATAAGTTTGACATTTACCCCAGAGCAAGCCCTCAGATTTCAGGATTTTTACCCTGATTTTGACTTTGAACCCTGATTTTCAGGGTTTTTTTTGGACCCAACACTGATGAAAAGGCTTTTTTTTTTCCTGTTCATACTTTATTTCCAGCGAGAAATTTTGTACAAGGCCTGAAATTTCAGCTTAAATTTGGTAGAGGACCCTGATTCGAATCATACAGTAGCGAGGCCATCCTCGATGCTGACTTAGCCTAGATTCAATGGATACAGCAAAATTTTCGCCCGGATTTTCCGCCGTCACCGTCAATCACGGGAAACGGCATCTTTGCTGTACTTCCACTCTCACCTCACTTAATGTGTTGTCGCCATCATCTTTCAAATTCGGGTGTGATTGGGCAGTTTCGGCTAATCATACGCCGTACCCAATCACGTTGCCTGGACCGGCAAGATTCCACGGCTTGTCGGTTTTAACCGAGTCGCTGTGGAATCTGGACGTAAACATGGGCACGGCACGATCGTTTTCGTGGATGTGCCATCGGGGACCATCCACACCTGCATGGTGGGGTTCGTTTGTGAGTGTCAACCAATCACGTGCGAGGTGGGGTGTCCCTCCCTTGCCCATCTTCTTCTCCCCGTTCTTGGATTGTGTTTGCCATGCTTCACTCTCTGTTTTCTCGGCTGACTCTCTCCACCTTCTCTTCTCATCCTTACTGCCACCATGGCTCTTCCCATGGACGGCGATGCTGCAGGCGACGAGCCTGACGACATTGAGGGCGAGATAGCACGCACGGGTCTAGACCTGTTGATGTGCTCGCTTTCCAAAGCAACCAATCCCCGGCGTAGCAAGAACCATACAGATACTACACCTACAGCAGTTCCTACCGTTACTTCCGCCCCACCAGATTCAATTGGCGCCACAGTCTTAGATAAAACAACGCCACGCACGAATGGTGAGGAAGATGTACCGATGACGGTACATTTTTCCCCGTCGATACCAGCAGAGGCTTCCCCGACTTCTCCAATCATTCCTCCGCCATCTCAACCACCAGCTCCTGCGGATATGCCACCCGCTTCTTGCCCCGACCCCGCAGCATCGCAACGACCTCCTCCCGACGTGGCCTCCCCAGCTTCTCGCCTCGTTCCACCTGCATCTCACCCTCCAGCAGCTGCCTCGGAGTCCCCGGCTTGTCGCCTCGTTCAGTCTAAGCTTAACTTCGTTCAGGCTTGTTATCTTTTTTTTTGTCATGACTCGCACTGTTCAACCTAACTAACACCTCTCTGTCTTCTGTTTTGCTTCCTCCCCAGCTCGATCTAGCAGCTCTTCATGCGCAGATTCGGCGTACAACGGGACATCTCGAGGCTCGCTACGTTGACTGTGGGGACGAGTTCGGCGCCGGTCTCAGTCCAAGGCTCTCACCATGGCTAGAGAAGCATGGTCCTAAAGGCACCCGGGAGGTCATCATCGAGGGCGTTGACTCGGACGGGCAGCCGAGCACATTCACATTCATCCTGCATGAAGACAAGCTTCCGGACTACCCTGGACCAGGGCACCACGACGCATGCCTGGACATCTGCACCGAGTTTGCAGAGCTTATCGTGGCCAACCTTGAGGATCGTCTGGGCGACCTTGACAAGCTATCGGGCGTCAAATTGTTCACCCCCGACTCTTGGCCGCTTGGCAGGCACGAGCGCCAGGCAAAGTGTCAAGAGTACCTTGAGTCGCTGATAACTCTCTTCCGCGCGGAGGAGTGCGAGGAAATCGTACCGGGTGAGCCGATTCTCTTTGTGTTGCTTGATGCATTGCTAAATCTAGAGATTGGTGCCATATTTTATAACATCACTCCAGTGTTATTAACTATTCTTGTTTTTTGTGACGGCAGGGGTCGACAAGAAGAGAGCATTCAAGGAAGTGCGGCTGTTAATCCTCGTACTTGCACGTGCACCGAAGACCGAGCGCGGGTTCCACACGGGCCTCACCGCCATGCTCAAGACCAAGGACTGGCAGGAGCACTACCCGAACCTGGTGCGGCTGTGGGTGGCGGTGTCGGTTCTGCCGCTGAGCACCATGGAATGCGAGCTCGGGTTCTCGCGGCAGAATGTCATCAAGTCCTGGCAGCGAGGCAGCCTCAAAGATGCTCGGCTCAGCGACTTGATGTGCATGTCGCTGCTCCGTTACAAGCCGAACTGGGATGAGATTGTGGAGATCTGGCGCAACTACAAGAAGCGGAAGCCGTTCAACACAAGCAACACAGCCAGGCAGGAGGCGGATAGGAGGCGGAGAGGTAAGGAGGAGGAGGAGGCTGATGGAGATGAGGCCAACCCGGTAGACCTAGATGTAGAGGCTGAGGGAGATGGTGGCGATTATGACGAGGATGAGATGAGATGTGGTATGGTAGGTAGGAGGCATCTATAATCTAGTTAGTAATGCCTTTGCTGTACTTGGTTCATTCATAATATGTAATTTTGTAACATCCCTTCCCTCCCTTGTCATGTCACAGTATAACATATCTAACGGTAACGGAGGAGTTATTCAAAAAAAGCCTAAAAATTTGTACCTACCCTGACGGGAAATTTTTTTTTTGTTACCCTACACTGATTTTTCAGGCTTTTTCTTCATAAGGAGGCTGACAGAATTTTTTTTTTTTTTGTAGCAACACTGACCAGAAAGTGTTGTCTAAAACGAATCTGAGGGCCTGCCCCAGAGCATCAGTGTAGTATTTTTGTGTACCCTTATCGCAAATACATACCGTAAGCCCCCGGATATAAGCGCAGGCCTTGGATAAGCGCCGGCGCTTATAAAAGGATGACGGCGCTTATATCCGGTCCTCGATTATAAGCCCACCCCTGAAGGCTTACGGATTATAAGCGCCACCCTCTCTGTTTTGTTTTGCTATAATTGTACTGCAATCGTTGTAACGAAACTCACATTTTCCATTCCCACATGATTGAATTTCGAAGCCCTTCACCTCGCTCGGGTCAGTGCCTGCGCGTCCAGTCAGAATGAGCGTAAGTTGACTCATTCTGACTGTGTGTGTTGGCAGGGAATCATTCCCTGCCAACTGGCGCGAGATTCTTAATTCCAGCCCTGTATAGTTTCGACTCGATTCAAATTGCAAGAACGTGATCTACAATTTGGTGTAAGAAATACGCATTTCCTAAATATCATTATATAAGCGCCGGCGCATATAAAAATCCTCGATTATAAGCGCACCCCCTAAAAAAGAGTGTTTTTTTTATACCCCCAGGGGCGTTTACTATCCGGGGGCTTACGGTATTGACTAAGTTCAGGCAGCAACAGTGTACGTGATGCCAAGATTCCTTTCCTTGGCATGCTGGATACCGAACCGAAACATAAAAATGTCAGAATCCCAACCACTAGACCATTGGGATAGAAGGGCTTGTTAAGTAGCGGGTCAGTGCGCCCATAACCCCCCCAGGACAACGAGCCTGTAACCCTTCCCTAGGATCAATCAGGGATCACCAGTGGACCTCTGACACCCCCCCGCACTGGGATGCCCGAAGTGCACACACTGGGATTCGAGCCCGAGACCTTCGCTCTGATACCATGTCAGAATCCCAACCACTAGACCATTGGGATAGAAGGGCTTGTTAAGTAGCGGGTCAGTGCGCCCATAACCCCCCAGGACAACGAGCCTGTAACCCTCCCCTAGGATCAATCGGGGATCACCAGTGGACCTCTGAAAAAAATCGTGACCAATTAGACACATGACTGCTGCCAACGCACTTACAGCAGGGAAGACCGCTTCGGTACTTGCGTGATTGACGGAAGTCACGCTCCGACAGATTTCGGGAGTGGAGGGGGGGGGGGGGGGTGTCAAATGTTGTAGTCTTAGTGATGTGTGTTACAGGGGGTACAACAGTTAGGGTTAGGTTTATGTACCCCAACCAACACTTTCATTCTTGACATGGTATCACCTAGGTTAGGGTCTTGTAGCATCCCGTTCCTCTCGTTCACGCCTGTAGCGCCCGAGCCTGTCCCGTACCCTAGTGCCTGTTACGCCCGTACTGTCCCCTAGCGCCTCTCGCGCTCGTCTCTCTCGTGCCCTAGCGCCCGCTGCGCCTGCGTCGCGTCGCCCCTGCTGTCCCGTCCCGTCCCGTCGCCCCTACTGTCCCGTCCCGTCGCCCCTGCCGTCGCGTCGCCCCTGCTGTCCCGTCCCGTCCCGTCGCCCCTGCTGTCCCGTCCCGTCGCCCCTGCCGTCGCGTCGCCCCCGCTGTCCCGTCCCGTCCCGTCGCCCCTGCTGTCCCGTCGCGTCGCCCCCTGCTATCCCGTCCAGTCCCGTCGTCCCTGCTGTCCCGTCGCGTCGCCCCCCTTCTGTCCCGCCGCGTCGCGCCGTCCGTCCCGTCCCGTCCCGTCCCGTCCCGTCCGCGTCGCGCATCCCGTCCCGTCCCGTCGCACGCGCCCCGTGCGCCCTGCCCGTCCGTCGCGCCCCCGCTGCGCCCTGCCCGTCCGTCGCGCCCCGTGCGCCCTGCCCGTCCGCCGCGCCTCGTGCGCCTTGCCCGTCCGTCACGCCCCCGCTGCGCCCTGCCCGTCCGTCGCGCCCCGTGCGCCCTGCCCGTCCGCGCCCGTCGCGCCCGTCCCTGTCAGTCGCGTCCGTCCCATCGTGTCGCACTGTCTGTCACGCCCTACGCAGGCCCTTTAGGCGTTTAGGGTTTCGGCAGCAGCAGTATCCACCTCTACGCTTCCGCTATGGCGACCCCTAGGGTCCTGCGCTTTGACGCTGAGGGTAGGCCGCTTGAGTTCTCGGTCTGGCTCCTGCGTGCGTGCCGCCTCCTAGAGAGCCAGATTCAGGCACATGAGACTCTGTGGGCGCACGCTTCCGGTGACCTACCTGAGCCAGCTGACCCTGCACCCTTAGCAGCTGACCCCACACCTGCAGACAGTGACCGTTATGCACGCGAGCGTGCTGACATGATAGCGTGGAAGTCGCGTGACGCTGCGGCCGGCATCACCCTCAGCAGCCTCCTCCCTGAGTCTGAGGAGACCCACTTCACTCAGGCTTGCACGGCTGGTGAGTTCATGACTGCGATCAAGGCCCGCTACGCTACTCCCACCACTGTCTCTCTTGGTCGCTTGTTCCTTCCGTTCCTGTTTCATGACCTCGCCTCGTTTGAGCGCACTGCTGAGTTGATCACTCATTTGCGCTCGCTCGATTCTAGCTACCGCGCTGCTTGCACTGACGCACAGCTTGCACTTCTCCCTCCCCCCATGGCGATTACTATCTATTTCATCGCCACTAGCCTCCCTGACTGCCTTGCTTCGGTTCGTGACGCGCTTCTTCTGAAGCACCCTAGCGAGCTCACTATCGAGGTCCTTGAGTCGGCCCTCAAGGACGTCGAGAGCAACCTCCGCTCGGTAGCCTCTGCCTCTGGTGTTGTGCCCCCTCCACTGTTCCACGGGTGCATTGTCCCTCAGGTGCCCACCATTACTGCCTCCCTCGCCACTGCCGCTACTGACGTGACCGCAACTGTTGTGACGACTTCTTTGCGGTCTCGGGGTAGGAGTGGCAGGAGGGGCGGTCAGGGTGAGGGCGGAGGCGGCGGAGGCGGTGGGGGTGACGTGGCGAGTGGCAGCGGCGGGAGTGCAGGCGCTAGAGGAGCGCCTCGTGCAGCGGCCGGTGACTCCCCTGCTGCAGCTGGTGGAGGTGACGCCCGGGTTTGTCAGCCACCTACTGGTCTGCCAGCCGGAGGGGGTGGAGCAGCGGCGTGGTACCTGACTCGACGACACCAGCAGTAGCAGCAGCAGCAGCCCCTCCCCTCGCAGCAGCCACAGCAGCAGCAGCGGTAGCAGTAGGTTTCGGGGCAGGGGTGAGGACAACGTCAGCTGCAGCGCGGTGTCGTCCACCCTCCCTGCACCTATCATGTTCTGACAGGTGCCCGCCGCAGCCAGCCTTGTAGCCGCAGCCACCCTCCGAGTCAGTGCTTTGCTCAGCTTACTGACACGGTTCGATTGGCCTACGGCGTTGACGGCCCTGCCCCTGACTGGCTTCCCCTTGTTCAGACGTGTGGCCCCGCTCTGTGGGGCATGTCGGCTTCTCAGCTGGTTGATCTCTTAGGAACTCCTCATGCTATGTATGCTGTTGTTGACTCTAGTGCTTCTGACTCTGTTTACTTGAGTGTTGTTAGCTTAGGTGCTAGTCTTGCTGAGGTGTCTGTTGCTAGTGTAGGTACTTGTGTAGACACTAGTCCAGGAGCTGCTCCGGAGGACGCTTCGCTGTCTTTCACTCTGGACTCCGAAGCTTCCCACTGTTTCTTCCGCGACCGCACGACACTTACCCCGCTTCCTACGCCGGTCTCTGTAGCACTGGCTGATCCCACTTCGGGACCAGTCACTGCTCGCTACACTACTACGCTTCCGTGCCCGGCTGTTCCCTCTGGTTCTCTGACCGGCTTCCATGTCCTCTCATTCTCGAGGAATTTGGTGGGCGTGAGGCCGCTCGTGAGTCAGCACGTGGGTGTGTGGATTGAGCCTTCTGGCGAGACTGCGGTTTGTGTCGACGGGGACACGTACGCGCCTCTCGCCACCTTTACCGCTGAGCCGGGCTCTGGTCTCTACACACTTCACACTGGCCCCCGAGGGCAGCAGCAGCAGCAGCAGCGGCAGCAGCAGCGGCAGCAGCAGCAGCAGCAGCAGCAGCGGCAACAGCAGCGGCAGCAGCAGCAGCAGCAGCAGCAGCAGCAGCTATTGCCCCCGACCCCTGTCACTGTCCCCCGTCAGGTTCCCGCGTCTCACCAGGTTGCCGCGTCTCCCCAGGTAGCTGTGTTTGGTCAGGTTCCAGTGTCTGGTCCAGTTGCTGCGTCGTGCTCCTGCCGGACGCTTGCCCACCCTACTGTTTTGTGGCACCACCGGATGGGGCACCCGTCCATTTCTTGCCTGTGCGTTATGTCTAGTCAGCGTCTTGTCTTAGGCCTCCCTCGTGTCTTGCTGTCGTTGCCGCCTTCGCTTGCGCCACCCTGCGGTCCTTGCGTCGAGGGTCGGCTGCGCGCCACCCCTCACTCCTCCTCCCTTTGTCCGGCCACCGAGCCCTTCGAGACTCTCCACTTGGACGTCTGGGGCCCCGCCTCACGCCCTGGCCCTGAGCGAGAGAGTTTCTTTCTCGTGGTCGTTGACGACTACTCCCGCTACACCACAGTGTTCCCCCTGGCGAAGAATTCCGACGTGACTTGTACGCTGATCCGGTGGTTGCTTACCATTGCGGACACTCGTGGTCGTCGTGTCAGCTGTCTTCACTCCGACCGCGGGGGTGAGTTTTGCTCTGGCGTTCTCGCATGATTTTGTCGCGAGCAGGGCATCCGACAGTCCTGGACGCTTCCAGAGTCCCCACATCAGAATGGGGTTGCTGAGCGCCGCATAGGCTTGGTCATGGAGATCGCCCGCACCTCCATGACTCACGTCCATGCCCCCCATTTTCTGTGGCCCTACGCGGTTCGGTACGCCGCTCACCAGCTGAACCTTTGGCCACGTGTCTCTCAGCCAGAGGTTTCACCGACCAGTCTTTGGACCGGGTCCCCTGGTGCTGCGTCGCGTTTTCGTGTCAGGGGTTGCTTGGCACTTGTTCGCGACACCTCCGCGGACAAGATCTCGCCTCGTGCTGTTTCCTGCGTGTTCCTTGGTTTCCCTGAGGACTCGTCTGACTACACCTTTTACCACCCTCCCCTTCACCGGTTCTTTGACTCTCGTGACGTCCGTTTCGACGAGTCCGTCCCCTACTACGTCAGGTACCCCTGTCGAGGTCTCCCGGTTCCTCCTGCCCCTCTCTTCCTGACTTCAGCTCCCCCTCCTGCTCCCCCAGTACAGCCTCCCCCCCCTGGTCCAGCCCTGTCAGGTGTGTCCCACGCTACCCCTCCCCCCTCGGTAGTCCGTCATGTGCAGCCTCCTTCCCCGCAGTCCTCCTCCCAGCCTACAGCAGACCCTGCGGGAGCCTGTTTTCATGGCGAGGACCCTGGAGGTGCTAGCTCTAGAGGTGCTGGAGTTGGAGCAGAGAGCGTACCTGTGCGAGGTCCTGGTTCTGGGGGTGCTGGAGTTGGAGCTGAGCCCGTGACAGCAGGAGACTCTAGTCTTCGGGGAGCTGGTGTTAGTGGAGCTGTCCCTGGGGGTGCTACGACTGGGGATGCGCCCTCTGCTGGACCTGGAGAGCTTGGGACGGACCCTGTTACTTCTGGTGGTGCTGGCTCTGGGGGTGGTGCAACTGATTCTTTGGAGAGCGGTCCTGGGGGCTCCGGACACTACTCCTCTCCCCCACCCCTACCCGACCCGGCACCAGGCCCGTGTTCGCCGTGCCCGTGAGGAGCAGCTGCAGTTGGAGCAAGAGGAGAGAGAGTTGGAGCGGCAGCAGCTGGAGCTACAGCGGCTGGAGCAGCAGCAGCAGCAGCCGGAGCAGGAGCAGCCGCAGCAGCAGCCGCAGCAGCACTAGCAGCAGTAGCCACCTCCTCCTCCTTTCTCTGGTCTTTGGACCCTTGGTCTCCCCTCTCCTTCTCCTCCCTCCTCCCCCTCTCCTCTCGTCTCTGGTCCTCCGCTTCCTCCTCCTGACCCCTCCCCAACTGTTTTCCCTCCTCCTCTGCCCCCGTTGTCCCCTCCTCTTTCTCACACTTGGCCTTCGCGTCGCTCTCCTCGTGCTCGTCCCTTGTCCCCTGTTCCCTTGACTGACCTTCGTACTGCCCTGTTTCGTTCTAGTCCGCCACGTTTGTCTCCTTCTGTACTTCCTTCTCCTCTTGAGTTGGCTCTCACTGCTTCCCTCTCTACTCCTGTCACAGACTACTACCGCACGTACCGTCCTGTTCTCTCTCGTGTTCTCGCCTCTCTTGTTACCGACCCATGTGCTTCTCTGTCCTCTGTCTCCGCTCTTACTGCCGCAGTCACTGAGTTTGCCTCTACTCACTGCCTTGACTACGCCACCAGTCTTGTGGCTGCTCCTCCTACCAGTCCTCTGGCCGTCGGGGGTGAGTCTTCCCTTGGCTGTGACGCCCTAGAGGACAGGCAGTTTGAGCTGGAGTTCCTGGCAGCCGCTTCCCCTCATCTCTGTGCCATGCTGCTCGCCCTTGAGGGAGACCTCGACGCCCTTGACATACCGACTCCTCGCACTTACGCTGAGGCAGTGTCAGGGCCTTGGGCCTCTCAGTGGAGAGCTGCCATGGACTCAGAGATGGCCTCCTACAGATCCACAGGCACCTACGTCGACAAGGTTCCCCCCCTTGGGGCGAATGTAGTCGATGGCATGTGGATCTTCAGGGTGAAGTGGCCACCGGGAACTCTGGTCTTCAAGGCGCGCTATGTGGCTAGAGGTTTCAGTCAGCGCGAGGGAGTTGACTTCTTTCAGACCTTCGCGCCTACCCCGAAGATGACCACTCTTCGGGTGTTACTGCACGTAGCAGCACAGAGAGACTACGAGTTACACTCTCTTGACTTCTCCACTGCTTTCCTTCAGGGTAGCCTACACGAGGAGGTCTGGTTACGTCGTTCTTTTGCCTTCACCGGCACTTTCCCTCCTGGGACCCAGTGGAGGCTTAGGCAACCGGTCTACGGTCTCCGTCGGGCTCCTCGTGAGTGGCACGACACCCTTCGCTCTACCCTTTCTGACCTTGGTTTCCAGCCTTCTTTTGCCGACCTGTCGCTGTTCGTTTGTCGTGGCTCCACACCGTTCTTCGTACTGGTCTACGTCGACGACCTGGTTTTCGCCACTGCTGACAAGGTTACTTTGGCTGACGTGAAGCTCGAACTGCAGAAGAGACACACTTGCACTGACCTTGGTGAGCTGCGCCACTACCTTGGCTTGCAGATCACCAGGGACAGAGCTGCTCGCACCATTACACTCTCACAGTCACACATGGTGCAGCAGGTCCTTCAGCGGTTCGAGCTTCAGCACTCTACTGTACAGCGCACACCTCTTGCCGTTGACCACAGACTCATCGGACCCTTTCCTGACGAGCCGTTCGAGCCTAGTGGTCCTTACGCAGAGCTTGGGGGCTGCCTCATGTACCTGATGACTTGTACTCGCCCGGACCTCGCCTTCCCTCTCAGCATCTTTGCTCGCTTTGTTGCGCCAGGGAGACATCGTCCAGTTCACTGGACAGCTGCTGTGAGGGTGGTGAAGTACTTAGCGATGACATCAGGCGTGGGGCTGGTTCTTGGAGGGAGACAGGATGTCGTGCTTACTGGTCACTGTGACTCTTCTTACGCTGACGATGCCGACTCAGGGGTACTGTTTCAGCCTGGACTCTGTAGCTGTTTCGTGGAGGACCACACGTTCCTCCTCGGTCTCGACCTCTACTGCTGAGGCCGAGATCTCCGCTGGAGCTATGGCTGCACAGGAGCTGCGCTGGCTGACGTTCTTGCTCACTGACCTTAGTGAGCGGCCGAGCTCTGCGCCGACCTTTTTCACTGATAACAAGGCGACGATTCTCCTCTGTCGAGAGCCGCGACTGGAGAGCAGAGTGAAGCACATTAACGTCAGGTACTTTCTTCTACGAAAGTTGCAGAGGTGTGGACAGGCTCGTTTCAACTTTGTTGAGTCCGAGGCCAACACTCTAGACATCTTCACCAAGGCCCTGCCGCCTTGTGACCACCAGAGGTGTTGTGTGCAGTTAGGTCTCGTTGACACAGGTTCTCGCCTTGCATAGTCTTGAGTTCTCTCCTTGCTTTGTTTATACACTTTACATATACCTCTGTGAACTCTCGAACTAGCCTTGTGGCTCTTTTGCTTGTGCTCGGAGTGTATGGTGACGTTGTGATCCACCCTGAGCTTTGTTTCTTTGTGACTGGTCTTGTGACCCTACACTTTTGGTTTTGCTTGACACCCCTCACTTAGACTATGGGGGTGTGTCAAATGTTGTAGTCTTAGTGATGTGTGTTATAGGGGGTACAACTATTAGGGTTAGGTTTATGTACCCCAACCAACACTTTCATTCTTGATAGGGGGGGGTGGGGGAGGGGGGGGGGGGGGGGGGGGGGGTGTCCTGTACGCCCTTAAGGGTAATCTTCGCTAAGGGAAAATTTACCCCAGAGCATCAGTGTGGCCTAACTCGTTTCACTGTCAAATCAGTGTAACACTAATCCCCAAAAAAATTACCCAAACACTTCAGTGCAAGCCCAAAAAAACACCCTTCCCATCAGTATAGCAGTATGATTTATACTGATAAAATAGGCCCTGGCTGGGGGAGGGTCGTTCTGGCGATTGCACTTGTGCTGCTCATATGAGCATTTTCGTATGTGGGTTGTTGTGGTCTAGTCTCGCTGGATGTTGTTTCCTTTCCTTTTTTGTGGTGGTGTGAAGCAGGGTCTTTGCTAGTTTTTGAGCCTGTCTGACGATCAGACGGGCTTTTTTTTCCCCGTCTGATCGTCGGATGAATTTGTTTAGCCGGCCTGTGATTTCAGATGAAATGAAACTTGGAGTCTGAAAAACAGTCTGGAAGCCTACACGTGTTCCTGTTGACACCAGGGCTCTGGTTATTAGACCAAATTGGTCAGATGGTCTGAAAATCAGACCTACTTTTTTCGTTTCATCTGATTTTCGAGACTAGCATTTTATTTTCATCTGAACCGTAAGATGAAGAAATTTATTTCCTATGAATAATAAGACAACGCGTTATACTTCTTATGAGATTTCAGACATCGAGTATACTTTCATCTGATACCGACCAAGTATCGAATTCCACCCCCCCCCCCCCCCCCCCCCCCCCCTCCCCGCCCCCTCTCCCCTCCCCCCCAATCTTTTACGCTCCCCCAAACCAGCCCCTGCCTCAGCAGTCCCTCGCTGCTCTAGCAGTCCAGCCAGCCCCCCCGCAATCCCTCGCTGATTTAGTAGTCTAGTCCAGCACCCCGCAGTCCCTCGCTCCTCTACCAGTAAAGCCCCCCCTTCACCCCCTCCCCCCGCAGTCCTTCGCCCCTGTCCATTCCCCCTGGTCCGTCGCGTCACACACATTCAACAGTGGTCCTCGCAGCCCAACTCTCCCCCGCCTCTCCTAGCCCAGTCCCTCTCGCCACGCGACTTGTGTTCTAGCGGGCCGTCGGCACCACCAGGCTGCGTATTCACAACAACATATACATAGTTTACAGTATAGGTAATTGGCTGAATCAAACCATCCAAAACAAATCATATGAAAATTCAGACATAGCTTCAGCATTCGTCTGAAAATACAGAAAAAAAAAAAAAAAAAAACTGCCCATCTAAATGTCAGACGAAGCGTTTTTTTTTTTTTTTTTTTTTTTTTTTTTTTTTTTTTTTTCAGACCGGCCTAAATCCTAGCAAGAGCCCTGGTTGACACACAGTTGAAAATATTTTTTTTTTCACGGTTTCATCAATAACATACGGTAATCGTTGAAATCTACTCACTTTAATGACTCCCTAGACATACCGTAAGCTCCCAGATAGTAGACCCACCCGGAATACAAGACCCCCGGGTGCGTATTACGGGGGTGGGTCTTTTATTTTAGCAGGTTTTCGCTATACACCCCCCTAGAGGGGTAAACATTACTAGACCCCCCCTCTATGGTTGACACGTGTTTTTAATGGAAATAAGATGCATTTTCAAGTGGTTCACTAGCAAGACAAGCATGACACCAATGCAACGTATTCACGGTTAGCAAGTTTGACACCAAGGGCAATATGGGTTGAGAAACACACTAAAATAGTCGGTCATCCTCGCCCGCAACCCACTCCTCCACTTCCTCTCCCTCATAGCGGCCTGCTGCCCACCAGTCGTCTCCATCCTCGCTCCACTCATTCGCACCTCCCATCTCTACATCTGCCTCACCCCCCTCCTCATCCAGAGCCATCCCATCCCCTTCCTCGGCAGCAGCATCCACCACATCCTCCTCCCTTGCAAGCCCTTCTTCTGTCAGATGTATATGCCTTAGCCTATGTAGGCTGTAGTGGGGTAGACACTAAGGGGTACAGCTTTCATATTTGTATCTCACACTTTCCTAGTTCATTCATTCCTGTTTCTTTCTTCACATGGTATAGAGCGGGTTCCTACATGGGACCGTTCCTTCCTAAGGGCCCACCATAAGAATTTTCTTTTAGCTGCCCGAAGCGCATTGCGCCCTGCCCTAATTTTTTTTTTTTTTCGCGGCCCCCTAGCGGCTCCTACGCGGCCCCTACGCGGCCCCTACGCGGCCCCTACCCGGCCCCTACGCGGCCCCTACCCGGCCCCTACGCGGCCCCTACCCGGCCCCTACGTTGCCTTTGACGCGGCCCCTGACGCGGCCCCTGATGCGGCCCCTGACGCGGCCTCTACTCGGCCCCTACTGCGGCCCCTGACGCGGCCCCTGACGCAGCCCCTGACGCGGCCCCTGCCGCGGCCTCTGACGCGGCCCCTGACGCGGCCCCTGTCGCGACCCCTACTGCGGCCCCTGACGCGGCCCCTGACGCGGCCCCTGACGCGGCCCCTGACGCGGCCCCTGCCGCGGCCCCTACGCGGCCCCTGACGCGGCCCCTACGCCGCCCCTGACGCGGCCCCTACGCCGCCCCTGACGCAGCCCCTCCGCCGCCCCTGACGCGGCCCCTACGTCGCCCCTGCCGCGGCCCCTACGTCGCCCCTGACGCGGCCCCTGCGCCGCCCCTGACGCGGCCCCTGCGCCGCCCCTGCCGCGGCCCCTGACGCGGCCCCTACGTCGCCCCTGCCGCGGCCCCTGCACCGCCCCTGACGCGGCCCCTGCGCCGCCCCTGCCGCGGCCCCTGACGCGGCCCATGACGCGACCCCTTCCGCGGCCCCTGACGCGGCCCCTATGCGGCCCCTGACGCGGCCCCTACGCCGCCCCTGACGCCGCCCCTAGCCGCCCCTACGCGGCCCCTACGCCGCCCCTGACGCGGCCCTCAGCCGCCCCTGACGCGGCCCCTACGCCGTCCCTGCACGGCCCGGCCCGGCCCTGTCCCTGACGCGGCCCTTGCCGCGGCCACTCGGCCTCGACTTTGTCCCGGACCTGCCCCGGCCCCGACCCTGTCCCGGCCCCGTCGCTGCTCGGCCCCGACCCTGTCCCGGACCCTACTCGGCCCCGACCCTGTCCCGGCCCTGTTCCGGCCCCGACCCAGCCCCTAACTCTCGGCTCTGCCCCTGGTGAGACCTAGCCGGGCCGAGCCGCGCGGCCAAGCCGCACTGCGCTGTCGAGTCGCCCTGCCGAGTCGCGCTGTCCTGCCTAGCTCAGTTGCACTGCTGCCGCTGCTAGTCTCCTGCTGCTCCTACCATGGCTAGTCCTACCCTTCTCACCTTTGATGCTGAGGGTCGAGCGGTTGCATTTGATGTCTGGCTCGATGACTTGCAGCTTTTGCTTCAGTGCGATAGCAGAGATGGCCTCTCCCTGTTTGACCTTACGTCGGGCGCCTCTACTGCCCCTGCTGCTGATGCTGACAGTACCGTTCGCTCGCAGTGGCTCACGCGCGATGCTGCTGCCCGCCTTGCTGTGCGCAGTCACCTACCGGCTACTGAGCGCGCGCACTTTAGTCAGTACAAGAGTGCTAGGACTCTGTACGACGCTGTAGTTGCACGCTACTCTTCCCCTGCCACTGCTGCGCTTAGCCGCCTCATGCTCCCGTACCTTTTCCCTGACCTCGCTGCCTTTGCCACAGTCACTGACCTCATTACGCACCTCCGCACTAGTGACACTCGCTACCGCGCTGCGCTCCCTGCTGAGTTCTGCGCCCAGAACCCCCCCCCCCATGTACATCACCCTCTACTACCTAGTCACTCGACTCCCTGACACTCTCCGCTCGGTCAGGGACCACTTCCTCTCTCTCTGCCCTACCACCCTCACTGTCGACCTCCTTGAGGAGCGCCTCCTTGCAGCAGAGACTAGTATTACCGCTGTAGGCGCCTCTCGTGGTGACCCCCGTACCCCTTTCTTTGAGGGGTGCTCCCCCGTTCCTCTTTTGCCCTCTATTGCCTCTGCTGCTGCTGTCGACCTTGTTGGCACCGAGTCGGCCAGCGCTACGTCTGCTCCTAGTGAGAGGCGCCGCATCAGCAAGGGCAAGCGGGGCAGGGGAGCTGGAGGAGGTAGTGGGGGCAGCAGTAGTGGCGGAGGCGGCGGAGGAGGGGGTGGGGGTGGGGGTGGTGGCAGAGGTGGGGGCTTCGGTGGCGGCGGTGGAGGTGGAGGCAGCGGTGGCGGTGGTGGGAGGGGTGGAGGAGGCGGAGGCGGCGGCGGCGGAGGTGGAGCCGGCAGAGGCGGAGCTGAGCAGCGGGGACCCCAGCAGCAGCAGCGCTCTCGTGGGACCCCTTCGCCCCAGCAGCTTCGTGAGTGGTACGCGGGGCGTCAGGGGGCTGGAGGTGCTGGTCCCTGTACTTACGTCCTGCGCACCGGCGACCGCACTGGAGAGCAGTGTGGCGGCCTGCACGCCACCCAGCGCTGCTTCGGTCGCCTGACGGACGCCTGGTGTGCCCAGTTCCCGGACGCCACTGAGATCCCTCGTTGGCATGACCTGCACAGGTCGGGGGTAGCTATCTTTGATCTTGACTTTGATGCTATTCTTGCTGCTATGTATGCTGTGTCTATTAGTGCTGAGGGTGACTGTTACGTGTGTGTTCCGCCTGACCCTGGTATTGAGGCTGCTGCTCTAGGTGCTAGTGAGTCTGCTGCTCCAGGTACTCGTGAGTCTGCTCCTCTAGGTGCTGGTGAGTCTGCTCTCTCAGGTACCGAGTCGGCTCAGGTCTTGCACACCTTCACCCTCGACTCGGGTGCTTCCCGCTCCTTCTTTCGAGACCGCACCACCCTTACTCCGCTCAGTCGGCCGGTTGCGGTCTCCCTGGCAGACCCCTCTGGGGGTCCTGTCCTTGCTCGCTACTCCACTGTCCTCCCGTGTCCGGCGGCCCCGTCAGGCTCCCTGTCTGGTCTCTACCTCCCCTCATTCTCCACGAACTTGGTGAGTGGTGCTGACCTTCAGGATGCCGGAGTTGACCAGTTCACTCCTGCACGGCAGCGAGTGACCCACTGCTCGTGTGCTCAGACGGGCCGCCACTTGGCCACGTTTACCCGTCGACCGGGGTCGAGCCTGTACACACTGACCACAGAGTCTCCTCCGGTTGCTGCGTCTGGTCAGGTAGCTGCGTCGAGTCAGGTGTTTGCTGCGGCGTCTCGGTCAGGTCCTGAGTCTGCCCCCTGCTCGTGTCGCCTCCTGTCCCACCAGACCCTCCTCTGGCACCACCGACTTGGTCACCCCTCCTTACCTCGTCTCCGAGGTATGGCCTCCCGTGACCACCCTTACTCCGCTCAGTCGGCCGGTTGCGGTCTCCTTGGCAGACCCCTCTGGGGGTCCTGTCCTTGCTCGCTACTCCACTGTCCTCCCGTGTCCGGCGGCCCTGTCAGGCTCCCTGTCCGGTCTCTACCTCCCCTCGTTCTCTACGAACTTGGTGAGTGGTGCTGACCTTCAGGATGGCGGGGTTTACCAGTTCACTCCTGCGAGTCAGCGAGTGACCCACTGCACGTATGCTCGGACGGGCCGCCACTTGGCCACGTTTACCCGCCGACCGGGGTCCAGTCTGTACACACTGACCACAGAGTCTCCACCGGTTGCTGCGTCTGGTCAGGTAGCTGCGTCGAGTCAGGTGTTTGCTGCAGCGTCTCGGTCAGGTCCTGAGTCTGCCCCCTGCTCGTGTCGCCTCCTGTCCCACCAGACCCTCCTCTGGCACCACCGACTTGGTCACCCCTCCTTACCTCGTCTCCGAGGTATGGCCTCCCGTGTCTTTGTCTCAGGTCTCCCCCGGTCCCTCCCTCCCCTTCCCCCGGGGCCTGCCCCTACCTGCGTTCCCTGCGTCGAGGGGCGGCAGCGCGCCGCTCCTCACTCCTCCGAGTTTCCCCCCACAGAGGCTCCACTGCAGACTCTTCACATGGACGTGTGGGGCCCAGCCCGCGTCCGTGGACAGGGTCACGAGCGTTACTTCCTGCTGGTGGTTGACGACTACTCGCGTTACACACAGTCTTCCCCTTGCGCAGCAAGGGTGAGGTCACTGAGGTGTTGATCGACTGGATCCGCGTTGCTCGTCTCCAGCTCAGAGAGCGTTTCGGCTCGGACTTTCCTGTTCTGCGTCTGCACTCCGACAGAGGCGGAGAGTTTTCCTCCGACCTTCTGCGAGCCTTCTGTCGTGCGGAGGGCATCCGCCAGACGTTCACGCTTCCGGCCTCTCCACAGCAAAATGGGATTGCTGAGCGCCGCATTGGCATGGTCATGGATGTCGCTCGTACGTCCATGATCCATGCGGCTGCTCCCCATTTTCTGTGGCCGTTCGCGGTTCAGTACGCGGCGCATCAGATCAACCTTCAGCCCCGGGTCTCCCTGCCGGAGACCTCCCCTACTCTGCGGTGGACGGGGAAGGTTGGTGATGCGTCTGCGTTCCGTGTCTGGGGATCTCGAGCTTTTGTCCGAGACTTGTCTGCGGACAAGCTGTCCTCCCGTGCTGTTCCTTGCGTCTTCCTCGGCTTTCCCCCTGACGCGCCTGGTTGGCTGTTTTACCACCCCACCTCGCGTCGTGTTCTGTCCTCCCAGGACGTCACGTTTGACGAGTCGGTTCCGTACTACCGTCTCTTCCCCTACCGCACTGCCCCCCTCCCCCCCCCGCCGCTCTTCCTCGCTCCCGGTCCCCCCCCGGTAGACCCCCTCCCCCTCAGGGTCCTGCCCCCTCAGGTGTGTCCCAGGTAGATGCAGTCGAGCCTGTCGAGGTAGCTGCTGACTCTGGTGCGTCTGGGGGTGCTGAGCCTGAGCGTGCGGAGCCTGGGGGTGCTGCTTCTGGGGGTACTGAGCCTGGGGCTGCTGGGAGTGGGGTGTGGAGCCTGTCGGTGCTGGACCTGGCGGTCCTTCGGGGTGCTTTGTCCTGGCGGGAGCTTCCCTCTCCACAGGAGCTGCGCGAGTGGTTTGCTCGCCGCTGAGAGCCGTGCTGCTGGAGCTGGAGGTTCTGCTGCTGCTGGAGGTTCTGGAGCTGGAGGTGCTGCTGGAGCCGGTACTGGAGGTTTCTGCTTCTGCTGGGGGTGCTGGAGCCACGGGTCCCGGAGGTGCTCGTACTGGAGGTACTGGAGCTGCTGGGCCTGGTGGTGCTCCTGGTGCTGGAGCTACTGGTGGAGGCTGGGAGCTGGTGGTGCTGCTGGAGTGGGTGCTACTGGAGGTCCTGGAGCCGGAGCGGCTGTGTCTGCTGGTGGTCCTGCTGGAGCTGGAGCTGCTGGAGGTACTGGAGCTGGTGGTGCTGCTGGAGTTGGAGCTGACGCTGGGGGTACTGGTGTTGTCCCTGCTGGTTCTGGAGGTGCCTGCGCGGCCGCGGCCCGTACTTCGTTCCGCTCCTTGAGCAGGTTCTTGGTCTTCCGCCTTCTCCTAGTCCTGCTCCTTCCTTAGAGTGTCCTCCGCCTGTCCAGTCCGAGTCACAGTTACAGCTGGTCTCCCCTCTGCCTGCTCCTTCTCCCTACTCTGGTCCTACTGGAGGTCTTGCTGAGCGTCGTGCCCCTGAGTCGCGTCCTGCGTCGCCTGTTCGCACTGCTCACACTAGTCGTCGTGTTCCACGTCTGCGTCCTCCTGCAGTCCCGGGTACGCATCAGATGACACTGCGTCCTTCCACTGCGCCACAGCGTGTCCCTTTGCCGTCTCCTCCAGAGTCCTCTCTTCCTGCTCTTGCTGACCCGGCGTCTGACTCCCTTCGTGCTGCCAGTCCTACTGTCACGCGTTTCCTAGCCACTGTTGTCACTGGCCCTTCCTTTGAGTCCACTGCTGCGTCTGCCTTAGTTGCCGAGCTTGTCGACTTCGCTGCTCACTGTCGTCTAGACTACGCCGCTCGTCTTGTTGCTGAGTCAGCGTCTGCGTCTGTCTGTCCTCCGTCCGTCGGGGGTGAGTGTGCTCTTAGCACGGACGTCCTTGAGGACCGACAGGAGGAGTTCCAGTGTTTTGCTGCTGCTTTACCTCATCTCGTGTCCACACTGCTTGCCCCTGAGGGAGGGACCCGGATGCACCAGACATCCCGACCCCGCGCTCTTACGCAGAGGCGATAGAGGGTCCTTACTCCTCTCAGTGGCAGGCAGCCATGGACGCAGAGATGGCTTCCTGGAAGTCCACAGGCACCTACGTCGACGAGGTTCCCCCACCTGGGGCGAACATCGTCAGTGGCATGTGGATCTTCAGGGTGAAGCGGCCGCCGGGTTCTCCGCCTGTCTTCAAGGCGCGTTACGTGGCTCGAGGCTTCAGTCAGCGGCAGGGAGTTGACTACTTTCAGACCTTCTCCCCGACCCCGAAGATGACCACTCTTCGGGTTCTGCTGCTCGTTGCTGCTCAGCGTGACTACGAGCTTCACTCCCTTGACTTCAGCACTGCTTTCCTACAGGGCAGTCTGCACGAGGAGATCTGGCTGCGCCGCCCACCTGGCTTCACTGGGTCGTTTCCTCCTGGTACCCAGTGGAGCCTCCGGCGGCCAGTCTACGGTCTCCGCCAGGCGCCACGTGAGTGGCACGGCACACTGAGGACTACGCTTGCGGCTCTTGGGTTTGCTCCTTCCACTGCTGACCGTCGCTGTTTCTTCGCACCTACACCTTACTGCCGCCGTTCTACATCCTCGTGTACGTCGACGACTTGGTGTTTGCTACAGCTGACACTGCTGGACTCGCCCACGTGAAGTCCGAGCTGCAGAAGAGACACACGTGCACAGACCTGGGTGAACTGCGCAGCTATCTTGGCTTGCAGATCACCCGGGACAGAGCACGGCGCACCATCACCCTGACTCAGTCACACATGGTGCAGCAGGTCCTTCAGCGCTTCGACTTCACGTACTCCTCGCCTCAGGCCACTCCTCTGTCTACTCGCCACTCGCTCTCAGCTCTGCCTTCGGATGAGTCCGTAGAGCCGAGTGGCCCGTACCCAGAGCTTGTTGGCTGCCTCATGTACCTGATGACCTGCACTCGACCTGACCTAGCATACCCTCTGAGCATTCTGGCGCGCTATGTTGCTCCTGGGAGACACCGACCAGAGCACATGGCTGCAGCGAAGAGGGTGTTGCGCTACTTGTGCAGTACTTCGGGCTTGGGGCTAGTGCTTGGAGGGCGGAGTCCAGTGGTCCTCACTGGTCACGCAGACGCGTCTTGGGTGGACGACCTGGCTACACAGCGGTCGTCACAGGGTTACACCTTCAGCCTTAGTTCCGGCTCTGTTTCGTGGCGGTCTACCCGCTCGTCTTCTGTTCTCAGCTCCAGCTGTGAGGCTGAGATCTACGCAGGGGCCATGGCTGCACAGGAGTTACGCTGGCTCACCTACTTGCTGACTGACCTGGGAGAGCCGCCTCGTTCTCCTCCAGTTCTGTACGTAGACAACAAGGCCATGCTGGCCTTGTGTCGGGAGCACAGACTGGAGCACAGAACGAAGCACATTGCTCTTCGCTACTTCCTTGCTCGTGAGCTGCAGCAGCGTGGCCAGCTGCGCCTTGCTTACGTGGCCTCTCAGGCCAACACTGCTGATATCTTTACCAAGGCACTTCAGCCTTGTGATCATCAGCGCTTCTGTACTATGCTAGGTCTTGTGCCTACTTGCCTCACTTGCTTACCTCTTGACTTTGCTTGTTCTGTGATCTATATATACCTGCACTTGCTTGTTTACCTTTATATATGAACTTGCATGTGAACTGGCCTTGTGGCCTTTGAACCTGTGCTCAGACTGTGTGGTGACGTTGTGATCCACCCTGAGCTTGCTTTGCTTTGCTTTGCTTGACTGGTCTTATGACCCCTAGTTCTCCCCCACTTTGCCTATGGGGGTGTGTCAGATGTATATGCCTTAGCCTATGTAGGCTGTAGTGGGTAGACACTAAGGGGTACACAGCTTTCATATTTGTATCTCACACTTTCCTAGTTCATTCATTCCTGTTTCTTTCTTCACATCTTCCTCGTCCTCTGCCTCGTCGTCCTTGGGGCGGGGGGCTCAGGGTCGTGCGAGGGGTCTTCGTAGAACGGGTTGGGGTGCGCACCGTCCTCCTCTTCCTCCAGCACATCCTCCAGCTCCTCCACTTCCGCCTTGTCCTGCAGGTGAGCGAGGATCAGATGATCCTCGCTTCCGTCTTCTGCACTGGAGATGCCGCAGGTGAGGAATGATTTCTTCACCAGCTCCTCTGGCACATCAGCCCATGACTCGACGATCCACTTCAGGATCACTTCAGGGGGGGGCTTATTCAAGTTCCCTACAATTCACGAGAAGAATGAACAGTAGATATGTTACGGCAGTGGATTTAATGCTGCATTGTCATCTGAAAGCACACAAAGGGACAAGGACTCACCTGCACGTGTCGTTGTCCAATCCCGACCTCCTCAAACCACGTGCTATAGCGGTGGCGCACACCGCACTTGAAATTGCGGTTGATGGAGACGTCAAGCGGTTGCACCAGGGGGTGCAACCGCCCGGGATGACGGCACGCGTCACCTTAAACATCTTCAGTGTTTGCCCCCATGGATTCCGTCAGGTGCCCCTTGTACGAGTCGAAGACAAGGAGCGCTTGCTTGCGCCGATCCGCCCTGTCCCGCAGCGGCTTCAAGAAGGGGACGAGCACCTGTATGTCCAAACCTGGACAAGGCGCTCGTCCATCCAGCCCTTCTCTTGGGCGCGGATGA